>MEHQ01001899.1:766656-891336 GCA_008828725.1 Saccharina japonica | reverse complement strand
CGGAGGGTGCCGGGGAGGGGGGGGCGGCGGTGGGCGGGGGGGGTGACGCCGAGCGAAAGAAGGGCGGGGAGGGTCGGTGGTTTGATTGACAGGGTGCACAGTGCCACGGTTGCTGATTTGTCTTTTTTTGGTCGTCCCTTGTTGCTTGTAAACGTCTAGCGAGCTACCGATGCCGATGTTGGATGTGGCTGCAGTGTTGTGGATGCAGCATACCGGATGCGTTGTAGACTCAGTTTTTTACGGGCTGGTGACCGTAAGAGCGCTGGTTCTGCTGCTGCTGCTGCGCTGGTATAGGCTGCTGCTGGTGTAGCCTGGCTGCACAGTGCTAGCTGGCTGGCTGCACCGTGCTTTGCATTCGATTTCTATATTTTTTTAATGGTCGGGTGGGTGACTTCCTTCCATCCCTTCGTTTTGTCGGACCGATCCTTGGGGGGGCAAGCCAGCCACGTTTTCTCGGTCGGCAGTTCTGGCATTTTTACGGGGGATCTATAGTAATCATAACTAAATGTGGTTCATAAACATGGGGCTATGTGGTTTTAGGGTCCATAGTGGGTTCTCATTACTACAACAATAGCCCACCCCGTAATTGTAGCAAAAGGGACGTCAATTATTGATGAAACGTCTACCCTTGAGACGAAGCAAGTGCACCATCTTACATCCAAGAATAATCTTGAGTCATGTTCGCGCTTCACGCCCGTGCCCAGGAAGGGGTATGTGTGGGATCGACTGCTACAGAAGCGCAGGGGCGTGTTGTAATCCTACGGCGAGACAGCCCGTACTGAAGCTGGGTGAGGACACTCATTTCCCGAGCATACGATAGAAAGGCACTGGACTATGATGATGAGCCTCGAGCTTGTCGCATCTCGATTTGGAGAGTCGCGGACGCAATGAGCATCTCTTAGTGAGATGCTCGCAAAAAATTCACCTTCATTGAGGACTGCAGGAGCAATAATGCTGTATGACAGTTTCAATGCCATATGTACGTGGTATGGTACGAGTATATACCTGGTAAAACATGCGAGGCTACTACCAGGTATAATATGTGTTTTCAATCCTTCCTACGATATTTATCCAAAATGTACCTCTTTTTGGTTTCACGCGTACTACTGTACCTATTTTTGGCCGCTTCTGCACCGAACCGAATCGCCTTGAAACACTGCCTGCCGCTGTTTCGTACCGTTTAGAGTTGTCTACCTGGTACCACAGGTACGTATGTATGAGCAACGTACGATAGGCCTTTTGCCTTTTGCAGTGGGGTACCCCTATTTAAGAGACTTGAGAGAGGTGAGGTGTGGTGCAGGCGTAAAACAGCTCTCTTAACTATAATAGACTTCTCTCTTACCCACAGTGGGAACTATATGGCGTTAGTGGAGTGTAGGGGGGTCCAGCCGATTTGGCCTTTAAGCCATAACAGGTACCCTGGTACAAATCTCTCAGCGCGCCCCCTCTCTGTAGTCGGGGTACCCCTGTACTACTACGAAATGAACTAATAAGACCTTTGTGGCTTGAGAGGGAAACATTAACATTGCCGGAAAAAATGACTTGATCATAGTACACCATCGGCCACACCAAGCAGGCCCCGGCTGCCGAAGTGCACTGTAAGGGGCGGTAACACACACGCGCATAATCACGACGATACTTGCAATGCCTCACGCTTTTCCTGGACGCTCGGTAACACCGCACCACCGGTATAGAAGACCGCACTACCAATGCCTTGGCTTTTAGGTCTCGGTATACCTGGGGGCGTACTTCATTTTCATGCTTGGCCGTAGTCGTATGACCATAGACCCTCGCATCCCTACAATGCCGGGCCGGAGCATGTCGGGTTTTCACCGACCAGGCAGACATTGCTAGCACCAAGCGCGAAGCGCCGTGAGGTGATGGGCGAGTTGCATGGAGGGTGAGCTGCATCCTACCAAGAACCGGGGCAAAACGGTTGATAGACTAGTAGAGTAATACTGGAAAAACAAAAAAAAACTATTATTGTACTCTCGTAAGGCCAAGTAGATTCGTCCCAAAAAAACATAAAACATTGTGGGTGCAGGTCCAAAAGGGGTTAATAAACGGCGAGTGAAAAAAAACAAAGCAGGTATGAAACCTTTGGCCCGGTTGACCGCACCCACATCGCGCAACCCCCCCCCCTCCATTGTAGGCATGCGAGGGTCTATGGTCATACGACTTCGATCATGCATGACATGATTACATCCCCCCCCCGCCCACGCTTGGTGCACGCAATGTCTGCCTGGTCCGTGCTCCGTCCCGGCATTGTAGGGATGCGAGGTTCTATAGTCATACGACTAAGGCCATGCATGACATGAGTTAACCCCTCCCCTCAGCACAGGGGTCGTCCGTGAATCGACGCTATCGGGGGCTCTTTTGGTATAATTAGGAGTAGCGCTCACAACACCCAAGATTGACACAAAGCATTGCAGTGCGTACGGCAAACAAACACGAACCACACCCCTCATGAAAAGACAGTACTATAATACTGCTGTTATATTCAAGCTTCGGGGCCGCCAATGTCGCCCGGGAATCTGGAGGAGATTCCGTCGGGAAAACACTACTATTAATAATACATTCCAGTGTAGCATGATGATCAGGTCATGGATAACAAAACGCAAAATCACGACCCAATCGTTGCGGACCTGCTATCGCGACCACTCTCCCTTTTTTTCTAGTCCAGGCATACACCCGCGTAGACAAAGACTCCAAGCTTCACGAGCACACGGCACAGAACGTCCATCACAAAAAACAGTGCTTAGATCCGCGAAACAAGAGGTTCCATGGTGATCAAGTACAAACACTTGAAACATTTTCGAAGGTATATTTTGTAGGGTGTATAGTCTGAGGTAACCGGGTACTCCCAGAGGGCATACTCGGGTAGGTACCCGGGTGCTCCCAGAGGTCATACTCGGGTAGGCACGCAAGTACTCCCAGAGGTCATACTCGGGTACTCTGAGAGGTCAAACTCGGGTAGGTACCCGGGTAGCCCCAGAGGTCATACTCGGGTAGGTACCCGGGTATTCCCGAGACCATACTCGAGCAAGTATCCGGGTGCTCCCAGAGGTCATACTCGGGTAGGTACCCGGGTATTCCCTGAGACCATACTCGGGTAAGTTTCCGGGTGCTCCCAGAGGTCATACTCGGGTAGGTACCCCGGTGCTCCCAGAGGCTGTACTCCGGTAGGTACCCGGTTACCTCCCATATGCCATACTCGGGTAGGTACCCGGGTATTCCCATGGGTCATACTCGGGTAGGTGCCCTCCTAAACACACCTTTAAAACAGGTTATCGTAGCATGCGGGGGGGCCGCGGCCATCATCCTTTTACAAACACCTACAGAAGCGGCATCATGCTGTTATGATAGTAATCAGAAACTACGATGGACCCGAAAGCCATACATCTCCCTACTCCCTATGTCTACAATCCATATTTGGTTCTGACTACGACCAAGTTCCCCGGCAATAGCAGCAGACGCGATACCAGCCAAAAACGAGACAACAAGGACTGCTGCGTAACTTCTTCTGCACCAGCCCAATGCTTTAACCGCACACAAAAAAATCGCAGTCAGTCCCTGAGTTGCGATACAGCATACATATGCATGCAGTTTGATGTTCCAGAGGCACGACTACTCTTGGAAAATCCGCAGCAGTCAAGTTGGATGTCACAAGAGGCACGAATATTCTTTGGAAAGTCTGCAGCCGAGTCGTCGAAATGTATGATGTGATACAAAATATGATAAAAAAACAAAAAGCAAAGAAAATCTTGCCTCTGCAGACCAGATCCCCCCCAACGGCCAAGCGACAACGATAAACATGGCCAAGCCTACAGCAGAAAAATAGAAGAGTATTTCGTGCCTTGATTTGGGACAACAGCGCTTAAAAAAAAAAAGGCGTTTCGGGGGCTATCGTTTGGTACAGCATACTGTATAACCAAGATGATAATATGACAAAGATAATATGAGATAACACACCCCCGACCGAGGTTCGAGGCTTCTTTTTCTCGCCGAACTGAGAAGGTGCAAAAACGCCGAGCGGGGAGTCTATGGAAACCCCTCTATATAGTCGAGAAGTTTCCAAAGCCATCCGTTTCGCTGCGTGTGCCTCACTTGCTTTGAAGAAACTCGGCTCAAAAACTCTTCCCATGGGGGGGCGTTATCTCATTATCTTGATCAAAGTGTACGGCCTTATTATCTTGATTCTAGTATATGGCCTTACTATATTTATTAAAGTGTATGGTACTTTATCTTGAATAAAGTATACGGCCTTATTATCTTGAGTACAGTACACGGCAACCTCCTCTTCCTCCTCGTACACAACTGGCGCTACTACAGCAGCAGAACATAGCAGTACATACGTAGCAGCAGACAAGCAGCATCATACGTGTGTACCACAAACGGACGTTCGAGACCTATGATACTCAACTCCTCCTCTCACTGGCAGATTCTACGAAAGAAAAGACAAGAAAACGAAATAAAAATCACCATCAAATCTACAAAATTACAGTCACACCCGCCCCTCCCGCCCGCCCACTCTCGCCTACTCGCCTGAGAAACCCTCCAACACTACCACCCTGGGCGGAAATATAAGGACCGTTGTTATATAAATAGCAACACATAATAATCCTTACATTTCTGTCCAGAATGGTATATACGAGTACTGTTTATTTTCTACGAGAGAGGGCCTCTTGATCTAGTATTGGGTATCGAACGAGAATCGAATTCGATACGTGCGATACCCGACAAACAAAAAAAAACGAATCGATACGATCTCGATATTTGATATTTTGAAACTGTCGTTCAATACATATCTGCATAAAGCAAAACACGAGGGGGGGTACCACAGAGGCGGGGGGGAGGAGGGCAAAACTTGTTCGATACCATATGTCGAAAGTTTTATATTTCGATGTATTCGTCGATACGATATCCAACGCTATAACCTAATCTGTCTGCCTTGCACCCGACACAGCATCCGCGTCACCTCCAACCATACTGCATACCAGTCAGGTATATATACCACTTTTGACCGGAAATATAATCCCCGTGAGGACTCTGATGTCAGAATCAAAAACGGTCATGATTTTTTTCCGGCCATGAGCGAGATACATTTTTCTGCCATGAGGGTATCTGCCTATACGTATCGCATCCGGCCGGCACAGCAGTCGCGCCCCTCGGCTTTTGCTCCAAAGAAAGATGGTTTCTACGAAGCCATTGCGTTCCGCTGGCAAAAATAGGCCTACCAGCTTCCGTCACTCCGCTTTCGCTGCTAAGAAAGATGGTCTTACGCTGGCGAAAAAATGGTCTACCAGTTTTCTGTCACTCCGCTTTCGCTGCTAAGAAAGATGGCCTTACGGTGGCGAAACAAAAATGGTCTACCAGTTTTCTGTCACTCCGCTTTCGCTGCTAAAAACGATGGTCTTCCGCTGGCAAAAAAAATATGGTCTACCAGTTTTCCGTCAGTCCGCTTTCGCTACTAAGAAAGATGGTCTTCCGCTGGCAAATAAATATGGTCTACCAGTTTTCCACCACTCCGCTTTCGCTGCTAACGGTGGTCTTCCGCTGACAAAACAAAGATTGTCTATCATTTTTCTGTCACTCCGCTTTCGCTGCTAACGGTGGTCTTCCGCTGGCAAACAAAAGATGGTCTACCGGTTTCAGTCACTCCGCTTTCGCTGCTAACGGTGGTCTGCCGTTGAGAGCTGCTGCTGGACTGCCCGGGTTGTCGGCAACGATGCCGGCGGCTTCGGCGGCGGTGAGCCCCTTGTCGCGCATGCACTCCAGCTCGAAGATCCTCGCCTGCAACAGCTTGCCCTTGCTCACGAGCTTTTCGAACTCCTCCTACGGTATTCATGGTTCAAAGCGCCACCGGTGGGGTAGGGCGGGGCGGGGTGGGGTGGGGTGGGGTGGGGTGGGGTGGGGTGGGGNGGTGGGGTGCGGTGGGGTGGGGTGGGGTGAGGTGGGGGTAGGGTTGGGTTGGGTGGGGTGGGGTAGGGTGGGGTGGAGTGGGGCGGAGCGAATGTTCTACACGTCGGAAAAATCACGACCTAGATCATCTAGATAGATCCTCTAGATCCTAACCTGCCGTTAATATTTGTTGTGCAGGATCTGTATAGAACAAATCCAACCCAGGAAACATGTCCTAGATCACGCGCGTTATATGGCTCCCATCCGGCAACATCATGAGCTGTGTGGTACAGATCAGGAACATATCTGGCCTGAACGACCTAGATCATGGAGTGGAAATGATCTGTGAGATCTGTATGATCTGTATGATTTATCAGATCTATCCGAGGTGTGGAGTCTTCTTCCCAAGGGTATGATGCAATGATGAACATCACTTTTCTCGCCATGATTTGATATTCTCACATATACTCACCGCCAAAAATGTATGCAGCACTTTAGGGCGAATTCCATAAAACAATTACAAAGAAAATAAAACACGTCAGCTGTGAGATCGGGACGTTTTTTAGGCAGTCGAAGACCTCACCTCTGCCTCGGCCAAGCGTTTCTCGTCCAGACCGCCCTTTCTGTACCGTCTCTTGATCATGCTGTTGAAGAAAAACTCGAACATGTTGCTGTACTGGTAATTTTTCACCGCGCCAAGCACTTTCAAAGAAGCATCGACCCCCTCCCCCCAAGCAGTTCCAAATAAGCACCGACCCCCCCCCCGAACAGTTCCGAATACTCATCGAAGGGAATTGTCTATTTCTCGGTGATCAGGGCGAAGCTGGCGGAACTGGAAGCGCGGCGAAAGAACGAGGTCGGAACCATGGCTGGGGGGCTTGAATTCGAGTTGGACAAGAAGGAAGTTCGGGAGCAGGTAGGGTGGGGTGGAGTGGGGCGGAGCGAATGTTCTACACGTCGGAAAAATCACGACCTAGATCATCTAGATAGATCCTCTAGATCCTAACCTGCCGTTAATATTTGTTGTGCAGGATCTGTATAGAACAAATCCAACCCAGGAAACATGTCCTAGATCACGCGCGTTAAATGGCTCCCATCCGGCAACATCATGAGCTGTGTGGTACAGATCAGGAACATATCTGGCCTGAACGACCTAGATCATGGGGTGGAAATGATCTGTGAGATCTGTATGATCTGTATGATTTATCAGATCTATCCGAGGTGTGGAGTCTTCTTCCCAAGGGTATGATGCAATGATGAACATCACTTTTCTCGCCATGATTTGATATTCTCACATATACTCACCGCCAAAAATGTATGCAGCACTTTAGGGCGAATTCCATAAAACAATTACAAAAAAAATAAAACACGTCAGCTGTGAGATCGGGACGTTTTTTAGGCAGTGGAAGACCTCACCTCTGCCTCGGCCAAGCGTTTCTCGTCCAGACCGCCCTTTCTGTACCGTCTCTTGATCATGCTGTTGAAGAAAAACTCGAACATGTTGCTGTACTGGTATTCCTTGTTCGTGAACATCCACCAGGCGTAGCTCAGTGTCGAGATGCCCAGAGCCCTGGCAAGACCAAACACACGGAGGGCAGGGGGGGGGGGGCGACGCCACGTTGACGGTCTCTCCAGGGCGCTCGATTCGTGCATGGACGGAGGAGGTTCCGGCTCTCGGTTTCTCCTATCGTGTGCTATTGCCAACGTCCTACCTTGTGTTGCTCGTGTTGGTGGTCTCGGCATGGCCGCTTTGTGACATGATACACCCCGCCTCGCAACAGCGTCCCTTGCTCGAATGCATTGTGTTTCGAGAAAATGTGATACCTCACGCTACCATCGTAGTCTACTTGGTGTCTTACCGCATCCTCTTTTCCCGGAGACAAATCTTGCACATTAATACGCGTACACAGGCATGCCGTACAGTATAATACATGCACATTTTTTTACCACAACAGGCATGTCTTACACATGTCTGACAGCACAACACGTGCACATGTACGACCCGCAACAGCAATACGATTGATTCTGCTGTGGCGGGAGTGTGCCATGTGCCTTGCTCGGTAACACCCAACAGGACCCGACGGCGTAAAACAAAAGAAGGTATATACCAGCACCTAGGTTGGATGTTACCCTGCTATTGGCAATTCGGCTTGGTTTAAGGAGTAAAACTAGTTCTTTTTTTCAACTGTTACTCCTCACACTGCTTGTATGTTAGGCGAGACTCACGTGAAGAACGTAACGGGCTCCTGCACCACACCCGATTCCATTCCATCCCATCCCATCCAGTTCCACCCCATCCCATGCCATTCCGTGCCATTTCATTCCGTCCCATCGTAGCCGAGAGGATAACGAGAGAGAGGGGGGGGAGGGAGGACACGCAGAGAGACACAAAGCGAGACATACGGAGAGACAGGCAGAGAGAAGCACGCAGCACACCAATCCGTGGGAAAATCCAATCGTCAGCGATCTGGAGCTTCTCCATCGATCTATGGCAAGCCGAGCGCGACTACGTAGTCATAGTAGGGGACGGAAAAAAACGCGAAGCAGCCTCGTCCTCTGCCTGCTACTGCACTTTTACCTGGTACATATTGATACCACGCGCAACATCGCGGCAAACCCAACCAAAAATTCGCGCGACTATCAACGCAGAGCGACATGCGACCTATCAAGATGAAACCCATCATAACGGCGAATATGGGATTTAGGTGATCCAGATCGTGACCTCCCTATCAAGATGCAACCCATCATGACGGCGAATATGGGATCTAGATGGTCTAGAGCGTGATCTCCCTATCAAGATGCAACCCATCATAACGCCGAATATCGGATCCAGACGATCTAGATCGTGATCTCCCTATCAAGATGCAACCCATCATAACGGCGGAAATGGGATCTAGATTATCTAGATCATGATCTCCCTATCAAGATGCAACCCACAATAACGGCGAATATGGAATCTAGATCTGTAGATCATCATCTAAATGATCTGGATGATCTAGATGATCTAGATCATCATCTGTCCGATGTGTGAAACGTTGGCCAAGGCGGTGGTCGATACAAAGAAAAGGTACGATCGCCCGTCCTCACCATTATATCCCAGGAGAGGTACACGTAGGAAAGGTACCAGTAGCCCCCGGCGCCGGCCACGACCGCCCCGCTGATCCCCCACATGCACCGGGAAACGGTTATCCTAGCCTGCGCACGAGGGCGGGGCAGTACAGCAGTATAGAGGGTGAGCAGTGTGAGAGGGGCTGCGCCACACATAAAACATGCACTAGTGAATATTAACAGACAGTGCCCTGATTCAGACGCATAGTTCCCCTGTGAACACCCCAACGAGGCATATCATACGGGCTAACGCCCTACTTAGTATATGTCTAACATCCCTAGTTGCAGCTCATCTACCGTACTTGACGTAAAAAGCTATCACGTCTCTCTTAGATACCACCCCTGGTGATGAAAAAAAAAGCAACACAAGAAAAAAAAGCAAGATTTTCCACCGGGACACGTTAACTACCACCCCCCCTAGGCCGATACATCTTCAAAACAAACCCAACAAGTAATACTGGCATATATACCTGGTATACTTTCTGAATCTTCTCAATTTTCGGTAATTCATAATTAAGACTTAACCCCTTAAGAACCGGTCCCCAGTTTTTTTGGGACAAACTACTTGGAATTACCGTGGGATAACTTTCAGTGCTGAATAGGTTAAAACCTCAGGAACGAAGACGCGCAAAAACGCACGCCACCCGAGGCGAGGACAGTTGATACACAAAATATACAGCTGACACAGGCACGCACATGTACAATACCACGACGTTGGCAAATTCTCAAGCAAGACTCGCGTCAGGCAGGCAGGGCACCTTCTCAAAACCTCTGGTTGGCAGCACCGACTTCTTCGGGAACAAGAAGGGCACGGCACACACAACGAGAATGGCAAGGAGGGCCAGACGCGTGCTACGATCGAGGTAGAGGTATACCTTTTTTTGGCTTTTTTTGGTTGACATGTTTTCTGAATGACGGGGCTCCTTAACCCAAAAGCGTCGGAATTTCGTTCTTGCGTTGCAACTATTTTTCGTTTTATATATGCGTAAGAATTGGTAATCGGTTATGATAGCATCTGTTTTCCTCCAAAACCAGTCTGCAGGCTACTGCAGGTATAGAGCTCCTCAAGTGGCCACCCTCAGAAAAATCACGGTGATGCACCTGCATGCAGGCTAACCTCTACCGTACCATGCGTCGGTAACGCTCGACGTGTACACCCTCCCAGCTATAACGAGAAAATCGGCTTCAAAAATCGTCCCAATAATTCGTAGAGGGGGCGTGTTCAGCGTGTCACCCATGCTATACGGCATATGTATACATATCGTGAGGTGGCAGTGCAGCAGCACGCTGGTCAGTCCTCGATTGCTCACGTGTTCGTCGAGCGTTTCCTTTAACTTTAGCGTGGGGTCCAGCTCCCGCCGAACCGCCGCCTTCTCCGCCTCAAGAGCCTCCGCCTTCTGCAACAGGTACTTCTGCAGCGGCGACTCCAGGCTGTACTTGGCGAAGAAGTGCTCCAACACCTGCATCGTTTGTGTCGTTCGTGCGGAAGGTAGGGGAGCGAGCAGACGCAAAAATGGATCATCACAATGGCACCAATGAACCAGCGTATTCAGACGCGGGGATGCTCGTCACCGAATAATGTCCAGGGCTCTTCACGGGTCATGACCTCATAATATCGTTATACCCGCGGGTCGGGTCGGGTCGGGTCGAGTCGGGTCGGGTCGGGTCGGGTCGGGTCGGGTTGGGTCAGGAGATTTTCAAACTCTCGCGGATCGGACCGGACCGGACCGGACCGGACCGGACCGGACCGGACCAGACCGGACCCGGCCCGATCCGACCCGGCCTGACCCGCGAGGTTTAACCCGACCCGGTAAATTCACCATAAATCCAACACTATAATAAAGTTGACATATATACATACCAGGTAGATACGAAGGTACATCATTGGTATAATAATAATGATAATAATATAATATAGCTAAGGTTACGAGTGCCGCCGTTGCTTTTGTGGCGAGCAGCGGCAGACCAAAAAAAAACAAAAACACTCCCTCGATGCTCCTGCTATCCTTGCACTAGTATTTTGAGAGCCAAGTCAATACCCTACTGCGGGATTGGTCTCCTCTTTCGACTTCACCCCATCGCTCTTCCACACCAATAGTACTATTGTTACGGGGGCACACAGTAATCATACCCACAATATGTAATATGGCGTGTGGACATAGGGGGATACATGCTTTTTGGGTTGTCGTGAGTTCTGATGACTATATGATATGTATTACCATGTATAGTTATTTGTACGTATTACTATGCCCCCCCGTAATACGTGTATACATACCGGSGGGGGGGGGGGGGGGGGGGGGGGGGTTACCGCTGAACTGCTGGGCGTATGTATGACACGCGAGCGTGTTTTTTGTGTTTTTTGTGTGCTTACCTGGTGCGGTTGCAAGTAGACGATGTCCATCAGGCCCGGCTCGTTGTGAAAGTGAAGAACGACCCCAACCTTATGGAGGTCGGCGGCCACCTGGAGTCGAACGCCAAAAAAACGTGGAGATGAACTACAGCAGTAACAAATTAACAGACCGCAGATGAGCACAAACCACCAATATCATACATACCGAATAAAACTGTAAACTACACTCCAAACTACAGGGCACTAAAGCACATCACAATAAGTACGGTAACGGCAACTCACGCAGTTAGCCTTCCGTGTTGAGATATACAAGAAGTATATGTACTGGAACACACTACGTTCAGCTTTTCGTTACAGTAGTATTTCGGGGCTCTCGGGAGTTGTATGGGCCTGGCTGGCCGCCCGCATGCTTGTGTACATATGTATAATAGCGCGATTGCGTCGAACGAGAGCCGAACAGCGCGTCCGATTTATCGCCCAGAAAACAAGGGATACCGTAACGGCTCCGAGAAATATAATCTTCGAGACCTTTCCATAGATGCATCGTTCGGCGTGTGCACTCTCTGTCCCCTCTGTCCAGAAAAACAGCTTCCATTTTTCGCCCCAAGGGGGTGTATTATCTCTATAATACTGTAGTATCACCCGTGTGATGTGGTAGTGTACCGATACCCTTTTACTCATGTCAAAACCCTCGTGGCACCGCTCTACTGCACCTTCCGGGCGTCAGCCTCGTCCATCCCGCAGTCCTCGCACAGGCTTTCGAACTCCGCGTAGGTCATGCTGCGTCTCGTCTCGTCGTCCAGAGCGGCGCGGAGGCGGAGCACCCTCCCGCGCTCCAGCAGCGAGGGGAGCTCGGTCCGCCCCCCCCCTTCCTCCTCGTCGTCGACGTAACCGCCGGATCGAGTAGCCAGGACGGGAAACTGAAGGGGAGAAAAAACAATGAGACACGCACGGATTTTTTTTTTCCTGAGGTATTTTTCCGCTCCACATTTATTGGAGCCTGTCCTCTGACCACGGAGTCACTTTTTTGGCGATGAGTTAATGTGAGCACAACGACAACAACAAAACAACACGGGGCGTTACAGGTAGGGGGGCACCACTCTGTCGTTTATGGCGCCAACTGTTTCGACGAGAATCAAGGCTAGCGAGGCGATTACAACCATGCGGGGTGTGCTTGTCATGTCGATGGTGGCGAGACAGCGGCTGCGTGGTGGAGACGAAAGGGTGGGAATAAGGCCACAATTGTACCGTACCGCGTACGTTCCGTAGCCGTGTACTGTTTTGCGCCCAGCTCGCGGTAATCGGTAGGGGATTTCGGATCACGACGGCGCCGAACATCACAGCAGGGAAAAGCTACTCTATGGCAACATTTGAGCATTTGCCCACGATGTCGGGATATTTTTCTCACGTGCTTCCCATCCAAGGTCATGTCGAACCCGCCGTACCAAGCCGCGTCGCCTACGGTGCTCTCGTCTGGGAGCTTCTCCCCGTTTGGTCCCGAGAAGTCCACCTCAGAGACGCCTTCCTCCTGGCAGTGATAGCACCATCATCACCAACAGCATCAGCATCATCATCATGATCAGCATGATCAGCATGATCAGCATCATCATCATGATCATCATGGTCATCATCCTCATTACATCATCAGCATCATCATCATCACCATCATCATCATCATCATCATCATTACATCATCATCATCATCAACATGATCATCACCACCGCCATCACCATCATCACCACCACCGCCATCACCATCATCGAACGTATCAGAGGCGATAATCGAAAATGCAACTTCAAGGCATGTCCATATACGAAGTACATTTACTGTGACAATTGTGGCAATACGGCATACCGGAAGACAGCGAGACTAAACGAGCGAAAGTTGTATAAACGCTTGCAGCGCGATAGCACCGCGTTGTAGGGCCACTACTACCACTACTACCGGTACCTTGTTGGTCCGCCAGACACAGCAGCGCAATTTCATTGCAACCTAGGGCCCTCAGTTAACTGTTTGTAGGTCAGGCACAACAGTGGCTCTTCCCCACGCGCGTCAACAAACATAACTGAATCCCACTCCCAGCCGTCTCAGCGCCGCACAAACAACCCCCACATGCGGTGCGACCCAGCAACAGGCGGTGCAACTCAGCAACAGCTGTGCGCCGACCGCTGACAGCACACTCCCCGCACACATACACACAACCATCGAAACCCATCGAAACCCACCCCCCAACACAAACCCCCACCAACGGCACCCATAATCCTATCATACGTGCATGATACGTTGCCTGCGTGCTCGTCGCCTTGAAACTATTGCGTTCGCTCACCCTGATGCTAGTCTTCACCGTCCCGAGGCTGTGATCTGGGTGGAAGGAAAATGCCGTGCATCTCTCCGCAGAGGCCACAACACTGCCATCAACGAGGGGGAGGTTCAGCTTATACTTGCCCCGCTTAAAGCTCAGGAGAAGGGGCGGTTGGTTGCTCTTCGCCGCCGCCGTGGTACCTGAGACAGAAATCGCGTGCGTCAACAGGGGGGGGGAGGCGTACTCATTTGTTGCTTGCCTTACTCGTAGTCATTTGGCCATTGACCACGCATCCCTTTCGAGACGAAGGGGGGGGGGGGTACTCATTTGTTGCTTGCCTTATTTTACCATTGACCGCACATCCCGTGCTATACGGGGGGGAGGTTGTTCGCTTGACATACATGGCCGTAATCGTATGATCGTATGACCGTAGACCCTCGCATCCCTATAATGCCGCGACGGAGCACGTCGGGTTTTCACCGACCAAGCAGATATTTTTTGCACCAAGCGCGAAGCGACGGAGGGCGCGGGGGGGTAGTCCCGTCAAGCGCGCATTCAAAATAGCGGTAGTGCGGTCCACTGTTGTCGCTGTCCTTTCGGCTGACGGGACTACGGGACTAAAGGATAGGAGCGCATGTAGGATGGCCGCAGCGATGGGGTGAGGTGCCGCGATGCTTGTCGCATGCTTGTCTTGGAGTGATCAGACGGTAGGGTCGGTGCAGGAGGAAATAGTGAGTCCCATGAGTATCAGTTGTCCATTGTCTTGGAAAATACAAGTCAGAAGGGATGATGCATATAACGTGTGCGGCACGCCCGCAAATAATTTCCCGCTCGAGCGCAAACTGCCAAACTATACGTATACTTCGTATGTACCAGTACTATTGATACGATATACTTTGTTGCGGGTCGGAGTTGCCAAGTTGGCCGACAAGTTGACCGACACCGCACAGCAAACGGAAACGTCCCAAGCGAATGACAGCGGTCATAACCGAGTGCATCGTGCGCACTCGTACATACATCGCCATAAATGGAGGCACATGGACAGGGGGTGCGCGTAAACCAGGAGAAGAACAGTACCACTCGTTGGTGTTGGTGTGGCCACAAGCACGATCATTCTTGATCTTCCGCTTTCAGCATACCACCCCACCACGTGTTCTATCGATAGACTGCATCCAATACTGCTGCTGCTGCTGCTGCCAGCCTGTGCTGTTTAGCACAGCCGTAGGCACGGATTCGAGACGTACTGGTGGAGGCTGCAGAAGGAGATCGCGGGTCAACCGTAACTATGTACCTGGTACATCGTTCAAGATGACGCATGTGCACTATTAATAGAGCACTGCTGCTGCTGTAACTCGCTGTTTTTGGTTTTTGGGTTATCATTGTCAATTACCTCATAATCATATTGCAACGGCGATCTATATACCTACCGTATGATGTAGCCCGTGGCAATAAAACGAGTCAACAGTCCACAGCCTACAGGTATATATTCATACTACGTACGAGTACTGCTGTTGTATATATACTGCTGTAGTAGGAACGAGTACCAGGTAGCATGTATGCATTCATATGTGGACTATACATGTCACGGCTGCTGGTTGCTGTTTGAGTTATATTATTAGGTGAGCTGCTGCGAGCTCGAGCTGTGAGCTGTGAGTTCCTATATGAGACTCGCATTTCGTAACCGTTGAGATCCAACCATCTTTTGATATGTACACAATACACAATCTGTATCGTAGGTACATTATTACTGGTAATGGTGTAGTGGTACTCTGTATTACACTCTATGATCTACAACACTACGAGTGCTCGTACACAGCAGGGCGCAGGGCAGTCTGGGTACAGAAATATTGGAATTTCCAGCTGGAACCCCAGCTGGAAATTTCGAAATTTCGAAATCACGTGAGGCTTCTCACTCACTTCTCACTGGTCACTGGTCACGGCTTGAAGTTCTTGTGCAGGTATCGCACGACGCAACGAGGCACGAAGCAGCAGCAACAGTGGGCTCACCACTGCTGCAGCCGTCTGGTGCTGCTCTGTCTGTACCTGGTATACTTCACTATTTAATAGGGCATGTATAGTACACGAAACTGGTTTCTAGTTACTGCTGTTTTACCCCGTTTCCCCACCCTTAAGTGGAAACGGTACTCCTATCGTAGGGCTTCGCTCGAGCGAGCCAGCAGGGGTCTGCCAAATGCTATCAACTACCAGGTACATCATACCGGTAGCTCGGCACTACCGCTGTTGTTGCTCCTATTTGTTCGTTGTTGCTCGACGTGGGGATGTGCGGGGTTCGGGCGCACATATCATATGAGATGTGTATCAGATGCGGCGCAATATATTTTTTTCACGCCTGAAACTCATAGTCAGAATGCCCCAACTTAGGCGGAAGAGTGCCACCTTCGGTGTACCCCACAAGGTCACCAACTAGCACTCGAAGCCTCACTCTACCCTTGCCACGAGCCTGGTCGTCCTAGAGTTCATGCTTCCACCCGGTGGACCAATACGTCGTACGAGTAGCTACAGCTGTTGTCGCTGCACTCTCATAACTCGTTTGAGTACGCAGGCTTTTTCTGGGACGTTCTCACTCATTGCCGATGTTCTACGAGCCCCGACAGGACATGGCACGCAACCGTATCAAGCCGACGACTCCGCCTAAACCGTAAAGGATAGGTGGGCCCAAATGACAAGGTTCCACAAGGCAGCATCTCTATGCACATGGACGCAGAAGGTAGCTCCACATCTAGCTTGCTCACCCTCAAATCGCTTCGAAACCGTTGCCGCCTGAGGGAACACTCTGAGAATGCTCTGTGATGACCTGCACTTCGAGCCCCAACTCCTACCGCATCGCGGACGCGCCGTAGGCATGCTCAGCCGAAGGATACATGCTGCCATCTCCAGACAATTTATGCCGACAAATACGCCCGCCGTTCACGATAGTGTTGTGTGGCAACAGGATCAGGCTACGTAGCGGGGTCGACTCGCCGATTGGAATGAGGTGATATTGGGTTTCAGGAGTATTCTGAGGCGTTACAGAGTAAGGACTAGGGATGAGCCAGTCTCCGTGTTGTAGTGGCTGCTTGATCATGTGATGCAGGACACACCAGGTGACTGCTAGCCATGCGGTAAGATGAGATACAGAGCGTGATAAGACTGCTGTTAGACTGGTAACAATGAGATAGAGCAGGCCAGTGCAGTACTGTAGACAAATGTATGATTGGACAGAGAGTCGATCAGTTGAAGACTAGTCAGTCGAATACGAGCACGAAGGATGTTCTTTCCTGTACCCTACAGCAGTACGAGTAGTACCTGAGTCGTAGACCTGTAGGTTGCCGATCTACAACTAACTACTCGTAGGGAGAATGCGGGTAGTTTGACGTAGAAGAACGCGCAGCGCAGGACTCTTGTAGAGTGCGAGTCTGATAGATCTACTGTAGGAGTAGACGTAGATTGATTGTGACGGTGAGAGTTGGCTGCCAGAGCCCTCTCTCAGTCCTGGGAATTGCTTTCCATCTTGCTGAAGCTAGGAGAGACGACTTTTCTTCTTCTTGAATCCTTGTTGCTGATACTGCTCCTGTACGTAGTGCTGCTGCTGCTGCTGCTGTTGCTCCTGCTGTCGCAGCCCGACGACAGACTCCTCACCGAGCTGTCCCCGTACAATGTCGCCGCTGTGCGGGAAGAGGGAATGACAGTCGCGGACTCCATGTGGGCGGGCACCGCGTTGGCCGCTGAAGAGGCGAAGGCAAACATGGGGCCAGGAGCTCAGACCTACGTTCCGTCTCTACCGTCTAATAATAGTGGAGGCGGAAACTCTTGCTGCCCACGAGGAGATGGTGGTGAGGGAGGCGGTCCACATTGCGGCGCTCGAGAGGAGGCGCTCCTCGAGGCAGTTGGCTAGCGCACCCATGTTTAATGCAGCCGAGGGGGATGGGCGTGACCTTGACGAGGCCAAGGCCTGCCTCGCGGCGGAGTTAAACGCCGCGGACGAGGCTGTTGCCGTCCGCATGGCCCTCATCGATGCTGAGATGGACGAGACCGCGTCCGACAAGCTCTTCCGGAAGACCGCCGCCAACGTCGAAAGATCCCACGCCCTGGCCGGCTACAAGCAAGCCAAGCGGACTGTCAGAGGGGTCGGAGTCAAGGTCTCAAAGCTCTCCGGTCAGTTTAAGCAAAATGCAATCGCGATGCATATATATTGCGTTTTGCTTGAACTGGTCGGAGAGCTTTGAGGCCTTGACTCCGGCCCCTATGGCAGTTCCCAGCGAAGACGGGCACACGGTGTACCTAATCTGCGTCGACTGCCGGAAAGAAAACGGGAGAAGACCAGGTGCGCCTGGAGGCGCCGAAGCCCGCCAGCTTGTCGATGCAGTCGGGGCGTTCGAAGACGCCTGTCAAGCGTCCAAAGACGTCGACCACACCCTGGTTGGCTACAAGTGAGCCAAGCGGACTGTCATAGGGGTCGGAGTCAAGGCCTCAAAGCTCTCCGATCAGTTTAAGCAAAGCGCAAAGAAGGCCGAAGATCATATTGCGTTTTGCTTGAACTGGTCGTAGAGCTTTGAGGCCTTGACTCCGGCCCCTATGACAGTTCCCAGCGAAGTCGGGCACACGGTGTACCGAATCTGCGCCGGCTGCCGGGAAAAAAACGGAAGACGAGGTGCGCCTGGAGGCACCGAAGCGCGCCAGCTCGTCGATGCAGTCGGGGGCGTTTGAAGACGCCTGTCAAGCGTCCAAAGACGACTGCCACGCCCTGGTCGGCTACAAGTGAGCCAAGCGGACTGTCATAGGGGTCGGAGTCAAGGCCTCAAAGCTCTCCGATCAGTTTAAGCAAAGCGCAAAGAAGGCCGAAGATCAGATTGCGTTTTGCTTGAACTGGTCGTAGAGCTTTGAGGCCTTGACTCCGGCCCCTATGACAGTGCCCAGCGAAGTCGGGCACACGGTCTATCATACCGAATCTGCTTCGGCTGTCAGAAAGAAACGGAAGAAAACCAGGTGCGCCTGGAGGCACCGAAGCGCGCCAGCTCGTCGATGCAGTCGGGGCGTTCGAAGACGCCTGCCAAGCGTCCAAAGACGTCGGCCACGCCCTGGTCGGCTACAAGCGAGCCAAGCGGACTGTTATAGGGGTCGGAGCCAAGACCTCAAAGCTTCCCGATCAGTTTAAGCAAAACATATGTTTCGTTTTGCTTAAACTGATCGGAGAGCTTTTGAGGCCTTGACTCCGACCCCTATGACAGTCCGCTTGGCTCGCTTGTAGCCGGCCAGGGCGTGGCCGACGTCTTTGGACGCTCTTTGGGCGCTTGGCAGGCGTCTTCGAACGCCCCCGACTGCATCGACGAGCTGGCGCGCTTCGGTGCCTCCAAGCGCACCTGGTCTTGTTCCGCTTTCAATCCGGCAGCCGACGCAGATTCGGTACGTAGACCGTGTGCCTGACTTTGTTGGGCAGTGCGCGGGCATTGCGGTTTCCCCCACGATAAGCGCCATTCGAAGCAGGTTCTTGGAGCCGTGTTTGTGCTTGTCATCCAGCTCTTCAAACCGTACTGCAGTACGGTTCGCTCACCACGTGCCCCAGTGTAGTGCGCTAGCGTGTCCGTCGAGAGTCTATGGGCTAGGGGCAGCGATTAGAGCGAGCGCCATCTGCCGAAGATGGCGGGAAATGATGGAAGCGAAAAAATAGGCAGAGTCACGAGGTCGCCCAGACCTTGTTGAGCGGAAGCAGGGAGGAAATGAGGAGCAAAGGGCGAATGCACACGCCCTGTTCCGACAGCGGCGAACGAAGAATGACGGGTGATGATGATGGGGGCAAGGACTGGGGGCGGCACCGAAGGAGAAGAAGGGGGAACCGAGGATCTGGCCAGGAGCAACAGCAGCAGCAGCAGCAGCACTAACTACTACGTGCAGAAGCAGTACCAGCAGCAGCAGCAGTATGAGCAGCAGCACCTGCAGCAGCAGCAGTATCAACAGCATCGACAGCAGCTGCAGCATGGAACGGCCTAGAGTGGTGGTCGCCAACAGCAGTACCAACCGGGGTGGCGCGAGCCTGGCCGTAGTGCCCATGGCAAAGGTCAAACGGCACTACACCTGCGAACGGCACATTTTGTGCCTCAAGGCGAGTCTGAGGATGTTTTTTTTGTTGGTCACTCAGGTGGAGCGATCTCTGAGATAACAATGTATGGACGTGTGATAGCGGAGCTAGCAATCACATTACAGGAGACGCTACAAACGTGTTTAATCGCAAGGCGCCCTCTAAGGGACAGGAAGGAGTGGGTCGCGGTTGGTGGTGGTACAGAGTCAAACAGGTTATTTTCGTAGGGACTTTGAACTTGAAGTTGCACTGTGATACAGACGTAGGTGTACAGTTACCACGAGTTTACGCAGTGGACGGCCTTGCCATTAATCTATTATCACTGCGCCCAGTACAGGCCAAGCATGCCGTCACACTATGATAGACTCGACTGGAGTGCACTTCTTGGGGGCCTTCGGGGCCAAGATCATTTTCCCCCGTTACCAAATGCTCCTCTGTGCGTGCTACCAGGCTTTCCCCCTCATATCCAGTAAATATAGCTGCAGTCACTCCAGTATCCCCCCCAATACCCCCCCCCGTCCCTCCCCCTACTGCCCGCTATATAACGTGATCGAGGCTCTGGGGTGTCATAGGTCTTACGCAGTTAGGCGAGGCAAACAGCACTCATGATGAAGGTTGGAAGGACTCTCGTGTTGGATTATATCGAGGAGGAGAAGTACTTTCTCCTAGGACGTCACGCGTCACGCGTCGTTCACAATGACAGCTACATCCTGGACCAAAACATCCCCCGGAATAATCATGCCTTCTACCGTATACGTATTCCACGTATTCCGCCGCACAAGACTGTGCGATACCCCCAGATCACAGCTGTACTCCGAGCATACTCAACACGTTTGCCCTCGTCTAGGAGTTTCCCCCCCTGGGTGAAAGCATCCTCCACTACGTAGCGTGTTCATTCTCGGTGCCTACGGAGATGCAGTGCGAACCGAGCGGAGAATATGGCGCTCTAAAACTTTCTCTCAACCCCGGGTCCATTTTACTGAGTGGGTGTCATCGCATGCTTCTCGTACACTTTTTACGGGTTTTCGCAGCGAGGAGGTGAAGTGTACGCGAAGCTATTATGGCAGCTGATTGATGCAACATAACCGAGTGCGAGATCAATACCAGATGAGACAACCCGAAAGTCCGCGAGTGTATACAATACGTGACGAGGAACCGTTTAGCGAACCTGATGAGAATTTAGTAGTCAGCGGCCAGCTAGAGCCTGGTTTAACTTTCCATGCATGTCCGATGACCGCGGAGGGTAGGGAGTTTTTATACTGAAGGTCAATACAGGATGTGGCAGTAATAAACCCAGATGGAGGAGAAAGTAGCGGTGATGCAGGAGCTGGTGCAGAGGAACCTTTGGACATGCCAGAAGAAGAGTGGGATAGTGAAGCAGCGTGCGCGTTCAGCGAAAAAATCTGCCAATAATCTGCCAAGGATTGGGCGGCGGCCCAGGTAAAAGACGACACTGCCAACGTAGTGATGACGTGCATAGTAAACGACTAATCGAGCAGTGAAATAACCGAGGAAGGTTTAGGTCCAGGTATGGACGTTAAAGAGGTGAAACGGTTGGTATCACAAGGGGAGATCATGGAACTACCTAGCTCAGAAAGATTGCTGGTCCGACGTTTGTCACGCGCTCCTGAAAACCGTCCGGACAGGAACCCAGGACAGTACGAGAGGCTGCTGGGAGATGAGCCAGTGAGGATCTATGTACCGCTGCTTCTGCGACCTTGGGTAATGGACTGTGCGCACAAGGAAGCTGTGCACTTGAGAGAGAAGGTGACTCTTGGGTTGCTGCAGAGATATTATTGGTGAATCGGTATGATTGAGAGTGTAACATGGTGTATCCGAAGATGCTATACGTGTCAGGCACGCAAAGCACCCGGAATACAGTGCGTTGGCCCCTGATATCGTTACCATTATAGTTATTAATAGTAGACCCGGACAGATGATATCGTTTGACCTTTTAGGAGCCCTATCGGTAACGGTAAAGGGGAACGAATACGTTTTCCTGGTCGTAGATTTATCTAGCCGTCACGCTGAGGCGTACGCAACTACGAAGGGAGAGAAAAACACGGAAGGTTGTGCGGCACGGTTGGTTCACGACTATATTCCAAGGTGATGTTATCCGCGTACTTTTCTGTCAGATCGAGGTCCGGAATTTGTGTCAGTCGTGTGTCGAAGGGTTTTCAAGATTTTGGGCTCAGTGACAAAGTATACAAGCTCATACCACCCCAAACAAACGGCATGGTAGAAAGATTGAACCGCACATTGTGCCAAATGTTGTCGTATCTCATAGCGGATAACCAGAAAAAATGGGACGACGTATTGCAACACGCAATAGCTGCCTACAACAATAACGTGAGTAGGGGAATGCCTGGCTCCGAACGAGGTACACACAGGACGATATCCAAGGTTACCGATGCCTACATTAGAGGGTAGTGGTGTGAAAGGCCACCAGAGCGCAAAAAGAGGCCAGCTTGATTATCTTGAGTTGATGAGGGACAAGCAAGTGCGAGGGTATAGCTTAGTACGAGAGGAGGATCGACTATTAAAGGCGAAACACCAAACCCCCAATGAGAAAATTGATGCAACCATGAACAATCGAATGAAATTTGTAGCGGGAGATTCGGCGTGGGTATACGATGACCATAGCACGATAACGGGAGGAGGAAAACATGTGCACAAGCCAGCTGAGGGCAGCTCGGCCAGAAAATCATTCGCATTAATTAGTAAACTTGCCCAATGTTGGACCGGACCATACAGGATGTTATGCGTAGGACCAGGGAAGACGGGTGATGGGAGAGAGGTGGGACCAAAGTTACTGTTGTTGGAGATACTAACAGATGAATCAGGTCGTGGGATAAATGCAAGGGTGTCGGTACACCGGTGCAAGAAATGTTATAATCCCCACGAGGGAGCAACTGCACCGAGATTTTTGCCATGGTCTATGAGTAACTACGTGCTGAACAAGTACTCGGAGATTTCATCCCCGTTTCACCTGACGACTGACGATGTGACAGCAGAATTATACACCCATCGCGTGACGCTCCGTACGTTAACCAAACACCGACTGACTAGAGGGCTAGGCGGAAAAATCGCGGTGCAATAATATACGTACTGGGAAGGGTTAAGAGAGACCCACATGGGAACACGAGGAGGAATGAACGCAGTATGAATATTGCGTGGTGGGATATTGGGCGGGAGACCCTGTGCAAGTCAAAGGGGAAAACGCGAAATATAGGCTGTACCGAGTAGAAATGGCTAGGAGAGCTGTTGCTCGTGCAAAAGGCGAAATACACGTGCCTGCAGGGTATTTTGTTTGTTGTGACACCCGAGAGAGGCCGAGACTGTATACATCTGACATGTTGGTTCGTACATTTATTTCAATGCGATTCATACAGGTTGGCAGCTGGCAAGAAGAGTGGTCGGGATAGCGGAGGACACGGAAAGCATGAACCTTCCTCACATCAAAATGCTGGACTTGGGGAAGCAGTACAACGTGAACCTATCTCAAGACGCGTTGACGTCTGTTGGAGAGGAGCGCGGAGATTGGTGCTGGCATGTGCACCCGAGAACCAGAAGCGTCAAGAACTAGAAGCCATCGCTGGAGTAGATAGGATGTTGACAGGAGGTTGATACTGTCTTGGGAAAGGGGGGAGGTTTCAACTACCGTATATATGGACGTAACAGTCTGTACAATGAGACAGGAGGTTGATACTGTATTGGGAAGGGAGGAAGGTTTCAACTACAGTATGGACGTAACAGTCGGTACATGAGCCACAGGAGGTTGATACTGTATTGGGAAGGGGGGAATGTTTCAACTACAGTCAACTACAGTATGGACGGTACAACGAACCAGGAGGTTGATACTGCTGTATTATTAGTAGCAAGGGCGGGAGGTTCCAACTATAGTGTGAACGTAACAGTCTATACACAATTGAACCAGTCGGTAAAAGTATGGTACTACTGTAGGGTGAGGTACTATGACGTAGTTTTATGCCCTGTTGGGAAAATTAGAGTACACAAAAAAATGCCTTTTTTCGACGATATTTTTTTCAGTGTAATTTTCAGAGGATTATTTTTTTCCGGAGTTGTATGAGTCAAAATCGGTATACTTTCACGTTAATCGTAGAATTGCTGACGAGAAATATCACGTATGAGTTGTTGATCCACTGCACGCCTGAAAAACGGTGACAGTGGAGCAGAGTGGGCTATTGAGGTGATATTGGGTTTCAGAAGTATTTCGAGGCGTTACAGAATAGGGACTAGGGGATGAGTCAGTCTCCGTGTAGCAGGTAGCAGGCTATCTTGCTGGGAGACTGGCTGCTAGCCTTTGCGGTAAGAGACAACGTACAGAGCGTGATAAGACTGCTGTGAGACTAACTATAATGAGGTAGAGCAGGCCAGCTCAGTAGACAAGTATATTATTGTTATTGCACGGCCAAGGAACGGGTTGGCGTGCTTATTCCACAAGTGTGTGTGTACTGGTCGGGACGATGTCGGGCGGTGTGGCTGGTGTTGTTGTGTCGGGGTGGGGGGGGTGCGGCGGCAAAAACTGTGCCCAGCACGGGACTGTCAGTTGAGCTGAATCCATGATGCAGCCAGCGCATAAACGTAAAGAAACAACTCCTTACGAAAGCACGCTACCCATCTTGATGCTGTGTTTCACCGCCGTGGTGCTTGTAAACAGACGTGGTGCTTGTAACACTCCCACGGCAGTAGAGCAATGTCCCTTTAACAGTACACTGAGGGCGTGTCTTAACTTAATTCCTCTAAAAGGCATTGGAACGCTTAGAACGCTTGGAACGGAACGGTATCCTCACAAATGTTTGTTGCTAATTGGTTATCAAAATCGAACAGATTCCAAGCGTTCCCACACAGGGAGGGAGGGACGGAGCGAGGGAAAGAGGGAAGCGGGAAGAAGAAAGCTGTGGCTTGGAAAGACTCTGCTCGTACTCGTAGGTTGATTCGTCCGGCTTGATGTTGTGCTTGGAACGAGTTTCAGGTTGATTCGGCCGGCTTGATGCTGTGATGCTGTGCTTGGAACAAGTCCGCCTTGTAAATACTTTGACAGTTTCGAATGATGAATGGTTGAAACATATTTAGTATTTCAGGGAGGGACACACCCAATTGGCGCGGTTGATGTTCGAATGGTTCAAAGTTTAAACATTCGAAATGCTAGAATAATGAATGATCGAACAATTTCGCCAAAGACTCCGACAAGCTAGAAGCAATGATGTCAGGTCAAGCAAGGGAAACTTGCGCTGTCAAGGCTGTAGGGCCGAGTGTTTTGACACTAAAACCTAGTAGTATGGTGTCAGTCAAGCCGCTGCCTGTCAAGGGGTTGAAGGTGCTGTGTCGTGACATCTTTGGTTCGAGGGCGTGTGACAGGAATAGGAGAGGAGGGAGCAGAGGGGGAGGGAGGAGGGAAGGGTGGTAGGATGGGGCGGAGGCGCGGAGGGAGGGACGGAGAGAGGGAGGGACGGAAGGCGGGAAAGGGAGAGGGCGAGCGAGGGAGGGAGGGAAGGAGGGGGGGAAGGAGGAGAAAGCGGGAGGGAGGGGAGGAGAGGAGGAGGGGAGGCGAGAAAGCGAGACTGGGACGGAGGGAAAAGCCTTCGCCACCTGATACTGCCAGCACAGATAAATGCGTGACGCTGTCCAAACTTGAATTTCATTAATCCGATTCCACTTGAAATTAGACACTGGCCTCGGGCGAGCGATTGCTGCTGCTCGGCCCGCCACTCCGTTTGGGATGCTGCCAGCCAACCCTGATTACTCCACACACAGGGCACCCCATTAGGTATGGTTTGGACCATGACGATCGCCTCCTCGAGGGCTATCGACCTGTTGCGTGCGGTACGGGTGTAGCAGTTTTGAAAGAAATTTGTCCGTGGGTGACCTTAGACTGACTCTCATGGGACAGACAGACAGACAGACAGACTTTTTTATTCGGTTCTAGAAACCACAAGTTATACTTGTGAAATTGGACCGAGAGTCGATTAGTTGAGGACTCGTAGTCGAATACGAGTACGAAGGCTGTTATTTCCTGTACCTGAGTCGTAGACCTGTAGGTTGCCGATCTACAACTAGGGAGAACGCGGGTAGTTTGGCGTAGAAGAACGTCAGTGCACGACTCTTGTAGAGTATCTGATAGATCTACTGTGTTTAGGAGCAGACGTAGATTGATTGTGACGGTGAGGAGAGTAGGCTGCCAGAGCCCTCTCTCTCAGTCCTGGGAATTGCTTTCCATCTTGCTGACGAAGCTATTAAAACACGACTTTTCTTCTCGAATCCTTGACCTGAACTACTGCCTCTGCTACCAACTAAACTCTGAGGGCTCCCCCTTCGGTCTGACATCGTGGAAGACTACCCAAGTCTCTTTCCCATGTCAGAATTGCCTTGGAGTGCGATGGGAATCCGAAAAGGCGTTTTCATGTTCCAGGGAAACTAAGGGGGCACAACCACAGGCACAATCCTGTCAATTTCTGGCTGGTATGTGTTTCGCAGCCTCGATACGTACAACAATTCGGTCGGCACATGAGTAGGCCGAAGTGTTAGACCCCACTGTTCAAAAGGGGAGGAGAGTGTTGGAGGCTTAGTTTGGGTAGGTAAATGGACAACCTTTTGCCAGTAGACCAACAGATTACCTGTGGTACAGCAGTATACAGAGTACCGGTGGCGTCGACGGCAGCACATGGGTTGTTGGTCGTGAGTTCGAATCTCATGTCTAACATGAATACGAAAAGTGAATTTCTTCGTGTCACGAATCTGATGAAAGCTCTCCTCCCTGTTTCCCGAAAACTCTCAGGTATATTTTGTCGGGTAGGCGCGCGTTCGTAGGCGTTTCGGCAACGTTTAGAAATACCTACGAATATGACTTGGAAAAAAAGTAAGGGATTAGCAAACTAGATCCTTATTGTGAAGTTTCAGAAAAAGCGATGCAGATGAACAAGAATCCAGAGATATTTTGCCCTTTTTTGCGACCAATAACTTCCTACGTACCTCTCATGGAAACATTATTTCCCTGTCCGCACTTTTCTCGGGTACCTCGTAGTATTTAGGTGCTTAATTTTGCCTTTCTTTTGAGTCAGCGCGAAAAAGATGTACCCTGCAGCGCGGTCTAGGCTTTCGCGCCACCCTCCGACATACGCTATACATAGGTTATTATTGCACCACCTTTCAAGCCAGGCTAAGCTAGCATGCCAGTTCAGACGAACTCCTCTTCTTTTCATTTTCGCGGGTATATGTACGATATATAGAGAACACACAAAAGTACGCAAGCATGAGAGAAGCGCTTGTAAAACTTGTTAATATAATGTAAGTGGCAGTAACAGACCCGATGCACACACGCCCAGAAGAATCTACTGTATGTGTTAATTGCATGCCAAAAGCGCCTTTAAGGACTTGCGTGCGGCTAACGACGCCGCCATCAGTCTCGAGCTCTAAAAGGGTAGACGGTAAACAGCGAGTACGTAGGAGCCGAGACAAACAAGACTAACAACCTCCCGCCAATACGCCGCGCCCAGTAGGCTGGGAAACGACGAAAAAAATACATACCCTGGTATATAAGGCATACCAGAAGCTCATTTACACGTTTTTACACATTTACACGCTGAAACCACGAGTACACACTAATCGAACTGGGCGATGGTGCGCCGCTTACGACGCGCCCACCCCGCTGATCTCCTCGTCTTCCACGCCCTGACAAAGTCCCTGGAGGACGTGCAAGGCGGCAACCTTACGGCGGCGGACGGTGGGGCTGAGGGTCCGCCCTATTCGCGGCGGGGCCTTGAGTGCCTCGATTGTCTCGCGAACAACCTCCAGCTGTTGAGATTTTTCCTGGCGGTCGGGCGAGTAGATATTTAAATCAGAGAACGAAAACCTTGAGGAGGCACTACTATTAATAGCAAATAAAAGCGGGCACGTCCGATTGACGGGTAGGTGCGTTGTACCAGACATCGACTAAGGGGTTGTCCCACGAATACGACGTGCATGCATGTATACATAGTATCAAGTACTTGGGTAGGGATTACCAGCCGACCCCGGCTCGACCCGACAATCATCGTCACTGGATTTCTTGACAGAAAAATACCCAAAAAATAGGACGCACGTGCAGAGAGATCTCAAGGCACTTTGCGACAACACTACCACAAAACATAGTAGGGGGAAACGAACTCACTTGAAGACAAGATATCGCCCTCGTGAGACAATTGGCGTCCAGGTTGACGTCAGTTCCTCCCCCATGGGCGCCCGGGTACGCCTGCAAGTCAGGGAAGGGGGGGGTAATTTGAGCGTAGTGAGGAAACAATACTGCACCCTAACGTATGGCCCTTTAAGTTCCACACGGTAAAATGGTTTCTACACATACTACGCGTGGTTTTTTCGCGCGTGAGTGGCGTCGTTCTACCTAAGGACGCGTGTTTACGCGTGGAATAGGAACAGTCACGTTGTTGGTGTGTAGTGAGGGATATAAACGAAACGCTAGAATCGAGATGCGGCACTCACCCTATTTACCACTGTCCTGTACCACTGCTCCACGTCTGCTTTCTCCCTCTCCAGCTGCGACGCCAAAGCCTCTAGCCGTTTCGCCGTCTTTGGCGACCGTTCCGCAGCAGACACTGGTCTTGCTCTAGACGAGTGAGCGAAGGAATAACCTTGCGCGGCCGTACTACCTCCCTTTCCTTTCCCTAGGCCCCAGCCCCCGCCACCCGGTTCCGACACGCCTTTATCGCCACGCCGGACATGTGATACGGGTGACCCCATAGCCTCAACATGATTCCGAGCGAAGAAACCATTAGCGCCTGCTGATTCGGTACGCTTTTTCGTGCCGGGATAAACATCTTCTTCCTGGAACCCGTCTTCTTCTTCTTCTTCTTCTTCTTCTTCTTCGTCCTGGAAGCATTTGCCCTTTCGACCTTCGCCGTCCATAGCTCTACTCGGGCTGGTCGGTAGACTGAGCATGCCCGTTTCCCCGTGTTCTTCCTGCAGCGCGCAGAAGCCGATCCGCTCGTACAGCGCCTGGAGGGAGAGAACAGGGTCCCCGCCAGCCCGCCCCACCCGAAACGCCTCCGCCACGGCAGCACCCACATCAACCCCTTCCGGCGCCGCACCACCCCTTTGCCCCGGGACGCACTTTTCACGTGTACCCTTTTTTCGCCGAATGCCTTTGGGGTTTTCCGGTCCACAGGCCGGCGCGGAACGTCGCGCCCTTGAAGGTGGGGGGGGGGGCGCTCCAGCAGTCCTTGTTGCTACGAGCTCTTGGTTTACTTTGAGGATGTTGTCGAGGTATCGGCTGGTTCGGCTCGTGTTGCTTTGGGCCTGTAGGTAGTTGGTCTCGACCACTTTTCGGGCGGTGCGCTCGTCCTTGAGCGTGCGCTGGAGCATCTGCGAGGCGGTCGAGTGGTGGTGTGTATCGAGTGGACAGCGTGGCTTATGTGCCTTGGTCGGCGAAAAGGCGAAAGAGCTCGGGCAGGGGAACGTTCTCCAGGACTTTATATCATGCGATAGCTGTTGTGCGTTAGCATTCGCTTATCCTCCCACCCAGGAAGACTACCTGTAGACTACTATTAGTATCATATTGTGTGGCTTTAAAGTTGTCTCACCTCCACACGAGCAGTCAAGGCACTCAGCTGGGCGTCCACCACCGCTGTTTCCCGGTCTACGGTTTTCCGCGCTCTCAAGCACCTGTCATGCCTTTCTCGAGCCTGCGGGAGGACGTGGGACACGGGTGGAAAACAAAGTTAACGAGAACAAGCTTCAGCGTGCTTCTCTCGCTATGAAAATTCAGCAAGAGCGACTGGAAACGGAGGCTGCAGAGGTGTGCTATCCCATCGTGTTTGTCTCACTGTGAAAATCAGTAAGAGCGGCTGGAAACGGAGGCTACAGAGGGTACTCGTATGATACTCGAAAATGTAGAAAGTGTTGGAGGCGTGAGGCACAAAAACTACTGATACGAGTACGTAGTGCGTCTGTTATCGGTTGCACCTTCTGCTGTTGGTGTCGCCTAAGCGTGTGTGATTGTGTTTCTGGGAGGAAGCTGGAACCACGGGGGAATAATCGGTGAGGTTGGCAGGGGGAGAGAGGTGGAGCGAATCAGTCGAAAAACGAGTCGGAGGAAAACGGCTGTCACACACCTCGCCCTTGTTGATAAGGCCTTTTCTACAGATTTGGATGTACGAGTACGTACAACCATAGAGTTTTCGTTCGGTGAAGTGGTATGATGATGGGTGGAGAAAGATGGGTCCAATCAGTTTAAAAAAACGCTTGGCAGACTACGACTATTACACATCCGGCCTCCGCACTTGTCGGTGTACCTGGTGTCATTTATGCAGGCCCTCGGTGATTACAATATTTATTGTTTTCAACCACACACCAACCACTACATCAATTTTTCCATCGGAACAAACATAACATCACAACAGTACTACGACTTACGGAATATTTTTCAAGCAAAACAGGTACAAATCCGTGTGTACTCGGGCCGAGACGAAAGCCGCCCGTTCGCCATCGGCAGCCGCGTACCGCAAAGAACTTCAACCACAACTCAAACTACTGTAACACGAAACAGTGAAACGGTATCACAAGGCCGTCCCATGCTACAAATGATGGCATATACACCTCACCCGTTGCTCGCATTCTTCAACGCGGCGTTCCAGGATAGACACCTTAGCTTCTGCCGCCAACTGTGCCACATGTGCGTCTTGACCACGGTCACGCGCATTTTCACAAGCTTCCTTGAGTTCGCGCTGTACCGCCTGAAGAAACAATCCGAGCAAGGATAATGTCAACACACGCCCCTTAGGGAAAAACACGACAACACGGCACTGCTGTGGCGGGGTGCGAGGTGCGCTAAAAAGCAAAGTGTGGAACACCAGGTATACACACTCCAGTATTTATCCGACCCGATACGAACCATACACGTACAATCGCCTTTCGTTTTCCAGTACGGAAAGGCGCACGACTGCCCTCCGCGTGAGACTGGCGAAGGAAAACATAATGGTGGAGTCACCTCCGATGCAGCTCCGAATTTCAGGGGAGGATAAGGTCTATGGCCCCGGATAACGGTCGATAGATTAATGTCCTCGAGTACCTAAATTCACTCGTCCCCGCAGCTACACAGTTTAGTTGTTTGTGACTGGACCACGGGCCCAACTCGCCTCGGTCTCATCCAGACGGATGTCGGCGGCTTTCTTGTCCGCGAGAAGTCGCTCGTAGGACAAGCGAGCCGCGGCGCCTTGTTCCTGAGCGGTGAGGTCTTGCAGCTGCTGAGTGTATTGGAAGTCTTCTTCTCGCCTGGCGAGCTCCCCCTTCAGCACTTGCACATTTTCGATCGACTGTGTGCGTTCTTCCTGGGAATGTGCAGTGATCGAAGTGTCGACGCTGTGTTGGTGTTGCTATATTACGGCAGTGAGCACAAGGTATACACATCGACGCAACGACATGTCTGGCAGAAGCAATCAAGCACAGCGTTCACGTAGAATAGGGATTTTTTTCCACCCACGAAAGCCTCGGAACAAACAGTACGAGTACCGCATCTCATCTTAGTCGAGCTACGAAAAAGTCAATACCTCGTGATCGACATATAATAACTGCACCTGATGTTCTCTGTACGCAAAACAGCACATACGGAAATATAACTCTTCGTGTAGAGCCAACTCAGAGTTTTCTCTGGAGCTGTACTCGTAGTTTATGAGTTTCGTCGTATTACAAGCCGTGCTACGACGCACACTGAGTTGTTGTTTGAAGGAACTACAGTAACCTGTACCTGGTACCTGGTGATATTCCTTTTTATTTTCTCGTTCACCCTGGATTGTGTCCCGTACAGTTGAGGCACCATGGTATCTATTAATAGTTCAGAAATAAAGGATGGGCCTTTCATGAAAAACTAGGAATTTTTTATTTAGAAATACCTGGTACACCTGAAACTGAGCAAAAAGGCACCTAGAAAACAGTTTTACAAGAAACAGCAGCGATCGATGCCCACTCAAGATACGAAACGAGGTCGCTGGGGTGGAACGCGGCACAAAATAAGAAACGCGGGCAGCGCAGTCTCTTCAAAAGCGCGCCAGAGTCCGAGGCACGACTACGTACGGCTACCGCACCATCTTGCACACGGACGGATTATCACCTTTCCGATACAGTCGTATACCTGGTATATATAGCACTAATAGGTGTGTAGCACTCGTGGCGTGGGTGCTGCTAGAGCTAGAGCTAGAGGAGGGATGGGACCTTTCGGATTGGTGAGGGGGGGGGTCGTCCCATGTTAGCTTTGGGGCACAGTGCTTACCTCAGTATCATATTTTGCTTCCACTGTGACTGATCATGGGTGTGGCATTTTGCATGTACCCCAAGAAGAGCGTAAGTCACAGCAGCAGTGTGCATTGTGTATTGCCTGGTATGTTCTACCGGCCTGCATGAGTGACACATGCATGCCTACGTCGAATTTAATCCAGAAGGGTACACTATGAAACTGTATACCACTACGTATAGTACGGAGAAAACAAATGTGACGCAACTCCGCCTCAACGGAGTCGGGGCGTGTCTCAACCCGCTTCCAAAGATCATTGGAACGAACCGGAGGGAATATAATTTGCCAGATGAATTGGTGCTGATTGGTTAGATGGGAAACGAATAGATTCAGTGCAGCCCGATAAAAAAGCTTGCCAGGTATTCTATTAACAGGAACATAACTAACTTGAATGTGACCGTGTGAACTGTGAACCCCTTTTTCTTGTTTAGGAGGACGGGAGGTCCGACCGGACGGGCATACGTATAGATGTATAGTCTCGTTTGACGTAGATGGACACCATCGTGATGGAGGCAGACATTAATCTCGGACCAACACTCTGCTTTTTCGTGGCATGTGCAAAAGGTTACCGTTTGTAAAAATACTTGGCTGGCGAGACCCAGGATTCTGCATGGGCCCAAACACGGTGTTTCACCTACTGTAGGAACGGAACGAACGACCACGAATAGCCTTGTTCCGTTCCGTTCGGTTCCACAGGGTCGAATAGGACTAAGACACGCCCTTCACACGTCGATGCACGTACAGATCAGCCTACTTTGAGTAAACCTTGCGTGATAGCCAGGCATGATGGGTTTTGACGGCGCATGGAAGGATTAAGAACCGGGCTCAATGGTTGATGGGAGTCCGGAATAAAATAATTTCGTCGTACGAAGCCGTTGCTAGGAACTCGCGCAGCAGGATATTTGTAACTGTCGTCAACTTGGATGCGTTGGTGGAAGGTGTAAGGTGTAAACAAACAGAAACCAACCCAACCCAACCGGCGTTGTTGGTGGGTGTGCGCCACAAGTAACAAAAATGTAGAGAGAGAGGAGAGGTGTGCCGGTATACAACAGAGCAGCAATACCGGTAGCATACATACTACGTGGTGCGCTGTTTTTTATATCCCCTCTTGGTGATGGCATTTTGCCAAAAAAAAGGCATACCTTAGGAGCGTGACGCCGGAGTTTCAGGCATTTTGAAAGGGGTCCCTATTTTTGGCGTCGTCAAAATTAGAAACTCGCATTTGCTCGCAACACGTGAAAATATCAAGTTGTTTGCGAGAAACAGCTGGTATTTCCACCCATCATAATTGAGGCACGACCACAACTTGATGTTTCCTAACAGCGGGCGTCAGCTTCATTCAGCCGTGAAACTACTGTGCGAATCGTCTTTGCTGGGTAGAGCGTACTGCACGACGTTTGCCATTATGCAGTCAGCGGGAGCCGAATATTAGACTCTGGAGGCCAGAAGAGTGGGTTATTTTTGCCTTTCTATGTTTTTTTACGTTTTACCCTTTCGTTTCTCGCTTCTGTCTTCAAGTGATCGGGTGGTTGGGTTGGTGGGTGCTTGGGTGTGTTGTACGTAGTGGTTCTGTATGCTGGAGTTTTTTGTTTTGTTTTTTGTCCATCCCATTTATTATCTTCGCCCTTCTTTTCTCTCTCCCTCTTTAGTCGTAACTCAGATCCGGGGTCAGTAGGCTCTTCTCCCCCCTCCCCACTACGGTAGGCCCTAGCCTTTCAGGCATGCCTGAAAAAATGCCTGAACTACTGTTTCTGAAACAGGCGTGCCTGAACTACTGTTTTCGTGCCTATCTTGCCTATCTTTTGCCAGGCACGCGTCAGGCACGCTTACAGGCATTTAAGGCACAACAAAATAACGCCGTTAGTCTGGAACTCCCAAAATCAGGGGAAAGGGAATATTGTTTTAGGGCGTAGCCCACACCCACAGCCTGCTAAGCACAGCCCATAGCTCTGATAAAGGGGACATTGCGGTACCAATGAATGCAACAAGCAAACCCTAACCGACCAGCACCTGGTGATCCCACACAAGGCTCGGCAGCGATAGACTTGAGTGGCTGTCCGAGCAGCTTGCCCGTAGCAGCAGCAGCAGCAGCAAAGGGTTCCACATGCAACAAAGAGTTCCTGCATATTATATAGACTGAATCGCTCTGGCAGCCCCACTTTGCAGGCACATCGTACGCATTATACTCGTATAGTACAGGACACCTAATAAGAAACAGGGGATCTGGCCCAGGTTGGATTTCTTATTTTAGCGAAAGTTCTTTCTACACTAATTTCAATATAAAGACTCCCGAATTTCTTATTTTCCTTTGAATCTCAGGCTGGATTTCTTATTAATCTGTTTCTTATCAGGTGTACTGTACTGTAATATAGCAGTACAGTACAGGACACCTGATAAGAAACAGGAAATATGGTCCAGGCTGGATTTCTTATTTGAGAGAGGGTGATTTCTACACTAATTTCAAGTTAACGACCCCCGAGTTTCTTATTTCCCTCTAAATCTCAGCCTGTATTTCTTATCAGCCTGTTTCTTATTAGGGGTCCTGTACTGCAGGCAGCGAGCATTCAGCGCTTTGGACAGTGCGGGGTGCGGGGTGGGGCATGGCCGGCATTTTCGTCTCGGCATTTTACCTCTTGAAACCAAACTACTTGAAATTAGTGCAGGATTTGCGTTGGGGCGCTGAACAAGTTTCAGGCATTCTTTCAGGCAATTTGCCCATTTACACAAAAATACTTGAAATTAGTATAGGGCTTGTCTTGGGGCGCCGAAAAGGTTTCAGGCACGTCTCAGGCATTGTTTCAGGCAAATGCCTGAAATAGATAGGCACGTTTCAGGCACGTTCAGGCACGTCAGGCACATGCCTATCTTTTTGCCTATCTCAATTTTTTTCGCCTGCGGCGTGCCTATCTCCGCATGCCTGAAAGCACCTGAGGCGTGCCTGAAAGGCTAGGGCCTACACTACGGTACTTGCCTTGCATTTTTATCTCGAGAATATTTCAGCACTCTCTTCCCTCGTCGACTTGCGTCGGATTCCGCCTACCCACGCCACGAAGGCGCTTTCAGCAATTGGTTCCTTTTTATTTTTTCAAATAAAGTAAAAATCTCACCACGGTGGGATTCGAACTTGGGTACCAATGCCAGTAGTCTTTGAAGCTGACCACTATTAATAGTCTACCGGGGCGACCGCGGTACTGGAGTTGCGCAGCAGCAGCAGCAGCAGCATTTCGCAATATTTTCTTTGCTACGCACGTACTTACCGATACATTTACGGTGCTTTCCTTGCAACCAAACAGCGGGAAAAACTTGGTTTACAGCACTATCATACTGCTGAACTTCACGCCACGGTTCGTTTGTTCATACCGACCGGTAGATGCGGCAGCATGTGGTCTAACTTGTACTATACACCGGTATACAGAAGAAGCGGCGAGACTCGGTTGGGCGGGGAACACACCGGAACACAGCTACCGGTGCTCGTACAAACCAGGTGTGTCCCACCGTCTGCCTTAGGGCTCCGACCTTCCACGAGTATTGGTGCCCACGGTCAAGCCCCAGACCCTCGTTGCTGCTAATTCAGGCTCACCTCGAGGCATCGCACTTTGTCCTGCAGGCCCTTCAATGCGGCTAGGACGGCCCCACTATTTCCAAGATAGCTCATGACCAAGCTATCAGCGCCGCGACCAATAGACCCGTGCTACAGCGCTCTCCAATGCAATTGTCTTTCTTTATTACAGAAAGAAAACGATACCAGCCGCCGTGAACATGCTGGTGAGCTGGCACACGAGCCACGGGTGCTGACGGTGCTGCTTAGCTACTGCGCTACTGCTGTAGTTGCTGCTGAAGGAATGGACTGGTGAACCCATTATATTATTGTTCGGTTTTGGAGAGTGACAGTTACGCGATTTGACGAAAAAACCAAGACGTTGGGTATACAAACCCCAAAACTCCAACAAATCTCCAAATCTGAAGCCTGCAGCACTTCGATCTCGTGTCCTCTCCGTCCAAGCCTCAGCCGTCTGTGTGTGTTGCATTCATATCGGGTGCACATCACGTGAAGGTACGAGAGTGAAAGCTGGCCATCTTGCCATAAATCTTCGCGAAGCGCAATTGCCGATTGCGTCGCTCGTCTGCTTCAACTGCCGACACGCGGTGGAAACGGCGGCAGCACAAGCCAAACTCGTGTACCACCAGGTACACTGCTTGCTGCTGCTGTACTCTACCCAGACGGCCGTTCGAAGCACTTGGCCGGTAGGGAGAGGACGAGAGGGCCGAGCAATCCTGACGTGTGGGAGGTAGCAGGCCGATGTCGTCCGAAGTGGAGGAGACGCTGAAGCGAATCCAGTCGCACAGGGGGGTGAAAGGGGTGCTCATCTTGAACAACGACGGGATCCCAATACGGTCCAACCTCAGCCAAGAAGACACGGACACCTACGCGGCGCTCATCAGCCAGCTCAGCTTCAAGGCGAACGGCATCGTGCGGACGCTGGACGAGTCGGATAGCCTTACCTTCTTGCGGCTTCGAAGCACGAAGCACGAGATCATGGTGGCACCCGACAAAGATTACATCTTGATAGTTATCCAGAACCCTCATTCCAAGTAACCTGGTGAGGTGCCGCTGCGGCGGGTTACAGAGTGTACACTATTTTACAGTAAGTAGCATAATCTGATGGCTTCTTCTGGACGGATGCTTTGGGGCAGGCGAGATTATCTTGCGTAGCATAGGCTCGCTGTGCCCTTTGTCGTAGACAGAGGGACGGATCGTAGTAGCAGCGGCGGGGCGGGTCTGCTCCTGCTTTTGGGGTTATTTCTTGTCTCTTTTTGGCTTGACAGCCACCTACACAGGAGAAGGCGTCGTACGTACTCGTAGCTGTTTTGTTTTACCCCAGGGTGGTACGAGTATTCAACAGGCGATAATTCGGCAGTCCAGAAATCATTGCATTGATTGGCCTTGGCGTGCTACGTACACCGGCGCGACCGACGAATTCCAAGTGTAAGCCTGGCCTGGATCATCGTGATCGCTTCTTGACGTGTTGTCTGTTGTTTTGTATGCGGACATTATACTTGGGCAGGACGGCAAACTGCTATTTTTGTTACTAATGGTGGTCGATGCCCCTGTTGATGGCGTGTGTTGGCGTGCTGGCACCTGGCGACGAAGCGCGACATAATGATAAGAAAATGTGACGTGAATGACCCACGTTCAATATTTGATAATTGCCGCCAGTCGGCATTCGTTCTTGTTGCCTGGTGCAACTCTGGCGCTCGGCAACGTGTTACACCAACGCGCTCGGCCGCATGATTGCGCTGATGCGGTTCCGTGGCCACCTAAGAGTAGAACGCTTTTCCCTCAAAAGTGGAAGACTTCCATGTGCGGGGCCTTTGCCATCTAAATCTTTGCAATGTTTGTCATGCTTCCTATTAGTCCGCGAGGTACCCACGCCACACCTCGGCCGCGTTTACAGGCACTCCTCGACGAGGGTATGGGCCGCCAAGCATATTGGCACCCATCAACTAAAGTACTGTTGTTTCAGGGCTTTCTAACTGCTACAGTAGAACATCCCATCCAAATATGAATATGCATCTTGCTACCTTAATGCTGTACGGTGTGGTGCTAACTCCATAGCTCTGTCACATTACAGACACTCCTCGAAGACGAACGGGCCGCCAATCACGTTGGCACCCATCAACTACTGTACCATACTGCTGCACACTGCTGTTTCGCGTCAGACTTCACCGAAAAAAAACCCTCAATATCTTCAGAACCCGAATGTCTTCAGACCTAACTCTTCAGGACTCCCTCTTTTGACTAAAAGCACCCGGCTCTTGACTAAAGGCACACGGGCACGAGCTTTGCTGTACTCTACGAAGTCAGGTGCTTTCCGATCTACCCAACACAAAACGTCCTTCTTCTTTTCCACAACATGCAAAGCATACGTAGTCACGGCAAGCAGAATTCCAGTCATCATCAGGAAGGTCGGCCTCACAGCCTGCACCGCCAATAAACGCGACAGCAAGTACTACGTACTACAGCAGAACGTGCTTGTCGAAAATTCGAGCCGGAGTTGGTCGAGGCAAAGGAGGTACGACAAAAAACAGAAAACCAGGCGATAAAATCAACAGGGTAATAAGGTTCCATTCAGCATCTCGGCGAAGAGCAAACGACGCGCAATGGGCAACAAGACAGAAAGGCAGGCCAGTTTATCTGGGTTCATGCTGTGCTACAAATATATACTTCCAAAATTGCGCAGATCGGCGCACTACCTCCGTAGCTGACATCATGGTCGTCGGTGCGGTACAAGCACCTCCTCCCCGTCCCCATCTACCTCTACCGTGACCGGTAGTCTCGTTTCCAGTATCTGGCTTTCCACGTCCGTCAAGGATTGCCGAACCACGCTCTCGAGATCCAGCAGCTTGTCGTACGTCCACTGCATCGGGAGACACATGCAAGGTAACGTCTGCGTTAGAGACAGTCTTCACGTTTTCGTAACACATGCAAGGTAACGTTAGGGTTATTAGGGGCGGTCTTCATGTCTTCATACGCATTTACAGTGCTTGACGTGTATCGCGAACACTGATACATCGAGTTGTGCTCGAACGACGCCAGACACAGCAAAAACAAGAACAAAAAAACGTCGGGAACCTCCTTACTTTCCATACGTATGTATTTAGTTGGGGATTCCACACATGAGGCAAGCTTGACGCCGACGTACCGCTGTAGGCCTTCCGGACCACGCAAACCAACCAAAACCAAAAACACCCGCTTGCGCGCACATGCACACGAACACGACAGACCATGTTTCACGCGGTCCCTTTCATCAGCTGTAACCCCACCAAAACGCAATACCGGATACATGGCACTCTTGTACATGAAGTTTATCTACTGGCTTGGTTTTGCATTGCGACTTGCCTTCATGAGGAACCGAATGCCCATAATCTGGAGCGGCAGAGGCAGGTTGATGATTAAGGTGAGCCGGTGGTAGTTCTGCCACAAAATCCCGCTGGTCAGGACACGCACCATCAGCACGTGCAGCACGGGGCTCATGACCAGGAACTGGTGTCCGCGGCAACGGCGAGTTGGTTGCGGGCAAGTAGAAAGAAAAAATCGAACGATCGAAGGGAAGAACGGTAGAGGGAAGGGACAAAGACGGTGAGTGCCGAGGCGTACGGAAACGAGCAACGTCGACATGCCTTCCCGTCAAACCTGGCATTCGCAAAAAACAACCGCAAGGTTTCCACACCCTCTACACATAGGCACCCCTCCTTTCTCCTGGCGTCAACACGCCTGCGCGCCAGGACCGGTCCACGTTCTGCCAATGCAAGCCGCTCGTCACGCAGAGACAACCAAGGCAGTGCCACACACTGCAGATAGATGCACGTCGTCCTATATTTTCTCACCACAATGCCCGCGAGCACTCCAAGCGCTGCCCGCGTTGCCCCGACGTTGTTCAGCACCGCAGAAACGGCCTTCCCGACGCCACCCCCGTACGCTTCGTACAGCTTGTAGTCGATAGGCCCCTGGACCGTATACGACGCAAAATAGAGGTATGCGTTGGTCGAGAAACACAAGAGCAGCACAACGCAGAAACACAACTGCACCACAACACTACGCAAAGGCCCTCACGAAAAAGTAGCACACGGTAGTTCCGGTGGGTACTTCCCCATACACACGAGTAGCTGGCGTGGCAAGACTCACCTGTGTTGCAGTGCCCACCAAAAAAACACGATTTTATAAAATCTCTTGACAAAGAGATACTGGAACCACGTCTACCCCAGTTGTTTTTCCTGTAGGACTTTTCGTAATTCTGCCGTAGCTCCGAACTTTCCCATTAATACAAAACTTGGCAAGGCAGATATAAGCTCCTTGGTACACTCCCGTCAGTGTGCCAAAGCGACAGCAGATTCCGTGGCCTCCTTCGATGCGGACCTCGTCGTTGAAGTTTGAAAATGTGGTTCCAGTCGCTTGAATATGCGGTTTCTGGTACTGTATTCAAGTAGTTTTTTTCCTGCTGTAAAACGAGCACGGGGTACTTTTCGAAAAAAAAAAACTGCCGTAGAACGAGCACGAGCTCGTTCTACGGCAGGGAAAAAAAATACTTGGCTACAGTACTGGAATCCACAAATTCAAGCTCCTGGAACCACATTTTCAATTTTCAGCGACGAGGTCCGCATCGAAGGAGGGCGCGGAAACTGCTGACGCTTTGGCACACTCACGGGAGTGCACCAAGGAGCTCATATCTGCCTTGCCAAATATTGGATTAATGGGAAAGTTCGGAGCTAGAGCAGAACTACGGAATGTCCTACAGGAAAAAAATAATGGGGAGGTGTGGTTCCAGTGTCTCTGTGTCAAGAGTTTTTTTTTGGTTTTGTGGGCACTGCAACACAGGTGGACTATACATACCATCTACGTAGACGCATCTTTATTCTGGAAAAAACAGTCATTTCTGAGCTGCCCGAACAACCACCAGGCACCTCGTACCAGGTACACGTTTTAACGTGCTCTCAATTCAAGTCTACCTTAGAGCATACGAGATAAGGCTGCGTACTGTATAAAAAACGGAGAACTTCGGTTACAATGAGTGATATTGAAAAATCGCATCTGAAGTTGCCTTGACCGCTTGGTTCTACATAAGAGTACTGTAACTTCCACGCGTCGCATACAGGCTTTTCCTGCTCGAGTGCTACACCCCTTATTGAGTCCATCTGTAGAGCACTCTAGCCTATGTAACATATAGTACACTCATAATCTCCGTAACGCCGAGCTCTGGGTGGGTTCGTAGCAGTCTTTCACATATATATACATGGTTTGTACTACTGTTTAGTCTCCAGATGGAGTTGCTGTCTCGACCAACCCTGTACCGGTAGTCTGATAGTAGTGACACCAGGACAACCACGAGTGAACGAGACACAACTCATGTCCAATTTTACCAATTTTACGTTCGACATACAGGAGTGTTTAGTGGTTGACGCCACCCTACGGTAGGTGTCGTCATTACAGGGAGCACAGCATCACAGTAGATGCCGCCTCATTCGCCCAAAAAGCGAGAAACGACAGAGACATTAGAGTATGGGCAGGGTCACCCGGGGGCGCGGGGGGTGGTACGCACAACCCAGTGCCTCCGCTTGGTCAACACGTCAACACCTCCCAACTTCAGCGCATCCGCAGGATCAACTAAGGTGGCGGTTTCATACAATTTTTCGGTTGTTCGCACCACAGTAGTATTAATAGCATGCAAGAGATAGCTGAGCAGAAGCTACGTTTATTAGCACCGGTGCGTCGAAGCGTGCCAGAGCTACAGTCATTCTGACGGCGCTGCTGACGGCAGCCACCTGGTATATACTGCTGCTGTGCCAACCATGCGAACCAAACAAAGCAATCGAGTTTTATCATTCCGACGGTGTACAGGTAATCCAGTGTCACCCACCCCCACCCTTACGCCAACGCTTGCAAGTGCTTTAGTTACATTGCCTTTACATATGTTGCTTCGAATCAATACAGCTGCATCATACCAGAGGGTATGATACGTACAGGAGTACTTCGTACCAGTACCATATGTCCTACAGCAGTCCTATTAATAGTCGAGCGCAAACCTGGCAAGTGGGGCAGTGCTTCCACTTGGTCGCCTCCTTCCTTCTCTCCGAGTTTAGGGCGGAAAAGCTTATCCATTTCTGCGTTCCCTTGCACTTGCAAGGCGCCACCACCTGGACAAGGACACATTTGGGGGGTGCATTGGAGGGATTTACTTGAGAGGGCAAACGCCGTATGATATGAATACTGGCACAGCGGCGGAAGGGATTTCCTTGTCTTCTTGCGCTACTATACCGAAAAACCTCGCCATCAAATATCAATTATCTTGTCTCGCGTGTAAAGTACAAAAACACCTTTTGTGCCTCTGTGACAGCAGTGTCCCCGCCCCCCGTCGATGTCCGTACGATTACGCGTACACCAAATCGTTATGATGTTATGATAGCTTTACTACTGTAGTTTACTCGTAGCTTTGTCACGTCACACTCATATCTAAAACACACAAATGCCAGGTACGTTTACCAGGTACCAGGTATGGTAGCTCATTATTCGCTGACACTTGCGACTTACCTTCTTCCCGACCTCCGCCTCTACATACATACGGCAGTCCATGCGTCGCTCCTCGGTGCTGATGGCACAGGCAAGACCTCGAGGCGACGGTATGATTTCCCTCAGCTTGTAGCCCTGCCGTAAACAAAGCGCACGACGACCGGTGAATTGCGGGTTGCAGTTGGGAAATCGGCGTTGCCACCCTTCACTGCAACAACAACTGCACTGGGTGCTGTCAACAAAGTACGAAGTCGTGAATAAGCGATACCCTATTGCAGTCCACCGTTAAGCCCCGGCTACCACAGCAGTAGTCGTACAATGGCGGTGGTGTACTCTGAACAGTAACGGTAGTCGGCTGACGCTGCTGTGGGCTGGGCCTCGTGTAGACTAAAGGACTTGACGTCATACCTCACGCGTACAGAGTACCAGGAACAAGAGACAGCGTACAGCGTACGAAATACTCGCAGTCTACGTATGTACGTGCAGCGTTTTAGGTGCGGCATGACAACCCTATACTTTGATCTATATAAGCTCTACCGGTGGTATAATGGTACATGGCACCTCATGAGGCACTCGAACGCTGCAATCAAGAACCCCAACACAAACTTATCCTTTCGTACCTTTGCCGCGAGAGGGTTGGAGATGAGTGCTGTCCGTGTCTGGTACATGCACAGCTGTTGCATCATCCACTCCACAGCCTTTTCATCGTACAGGACCACTTCCTCCTCATCGTCCTCCTCCTGCGCATCCTCTCCTGCCTCCACAGCACCATCTAGCTCGTCATCTCCCTCCTCCTCTTCGTCCACTACTGCACTCTGCCGCATCGACCGCCCTCCCCTCAGCGCAGCCGCAGCTCTAAGTCCCAACGATGATGATATATCATCTCGTGATCGCAAAGGTCCCCTCTCACAAGGGACAAGCCCTGCTGCTAGCGCGGTGTCTGCCCCTCCCGCCCGCGTCGAGAACCATCCTGTGGGTTTGGCCTGAACATGGCCAGATCGTTTGGGAGCGAGTGCCTCGATGCCGCCACGATGGGCTAGGAGAGTACCCAGCACGAGTACAAACCTTGAGGCTTCGAGAGGTCGTGAGCGTGCCATGGCTCACGCTGCTTCTGTAGCCTACAACACAGCCAGGGTAATGATGGGTGTTCTTCGCGTTGCGCACAGCAGCGCACAAACAGCAAGAAAGGACTTCAATCTTGTATTCCGGCGCATTTCTCCGAATTTGCGCTCGGATTCAGTTTTTCACCGATTTACAGTAGTATTTGCCGGATTGAGAATGAACCGAATGTACCGCCATTTTCGTGTGGATTTTGAAGTATCTTTCTGCTCCGACGTGCCGCGATCTTTCTGCGTGGTTTCAGGTTGCTCGATCGTAGCTCAGACCTGGCGTCCTGAAGTACACTTCTACAAAGTAGTTGTGCGACAAGAATGGGAGCAAGCGATATCAGCATCTGGCTCCGATTGCTATGCACTTGCGACTTCGGTCCAAAGGCAAGCTGTGTGCGGGAGCTCAATTCACCACGAAGCTCTTCTTCTCAAAGATGAGAAGGCAACAAAAAAAAGAAGACGGCAAAACACCCGGTATAGCAAGTGTACCGCAACAGAACAGCAGTCTCCAAAATAGCCAAGTAACCAACTTGTCCAAAATAGCCAAGTAACCAACTTGTCGACGACGACAACCTCACGCCGTATTTGCGAGCACAACACCAACCCCATTTTTGCTGCGGGTGCATGTATGTCTTGTGTATATCGCTGAGAAATAGCAATAAGATCAGCAACAACTACTGTACTCCAACGTTATCATATAGCCGGCTACGTACCGTTCTGCCAGGACCTTCATTGCAGCGCCAACAACGGTATTGGCATGCTGTTCCCCAGGATACTGTTTTTTATGAGGTTAGACGGTCGGACAAAACTTAAACTTACCCTATCATCAGCAACAACAACGTAACTTCTATACCTACCCGCATTCCCTATACTATACTCGTAAAAAACAGAACATTTCACCGTGTAAATTGAGGTCTATATAGCCTGTAACATCTACCGGTATGCGATGAATGACCTTGCGAATCATTTATTTGATCTCCCCAATACCACGGAACCTGGACAACAACACACAATGATTAACCGTAGCGCACTGATCGATGTGAATTAACAGCACACTACAGCATTACGTTATCCGTGGTCCCGCTCGGGGGTATAGCAGATGGCTCTCAATCTCAATCGTCAATCTCGTACCAGGTATGATCGAAGATCATCTGTTTCTACAGTAGCTTTTCCTGCGTGTGCAGGGGGGGGGGTACTGATCACATCCGCGTGTAACCCGTCGGTGTCTTCCGCCAAATACGCAAATGTTGAAGGTATGGCTGATTTGCTCGAGTGTTGAGCTACCTCCGGGTTGTTTGTATACATGAAGGAATCGTCGATGTCGGCGTTGCTTTTCATGCCGAATGTTTTCCAGCAAGGCTTACACTTGATGACTGATGCTATAGCCACCAGCCCAAGCCTCCAACCTTGACAGCTTTCAGCACGAATGACGACTATTAATAGGGAATGGGGGACAAGTGTTTAACCCAACACAGCGAAAAATCAGAGCCCTTCCAATAGAAGCCATTCGAGCGAGTTTGCACCTGTACGTACCGGAGTAACCTATTCATGAGGTTCCCATGAAGGAAAAGTCGCCTGTAGCATCTGGACGTGTTTTTTGCGTTGTTGTGGTCACCAGAAGCAGCACAACGAGCGTGCTCCGCACGAGACACGAAACACACAATGCTCGTCGGGATTGGCCCATAAAGGCACGCCCTTGCACACCCTTCGTGTAGTGTTGGTAGGTCTGCGCTGTATTGCTCAGCTTCCCGTGCACCACCTGGCAGTGTTTTATCACCACGTTCATTCAATCTTTAGGTCAATGCGAAACGCGACATTCAGCGAGTGCAGCTCCACGTAATAGCTTAAATATTCTCCAGCACGTATTGTGCTTCTATAATAATAGGCAATACGTCGATTGGGGAATGACGGGGACACGGGACATATGGCCCCGGGTGGCCACTGTGACCCCCATCTCATCGGAGTCATTTCTACGTATCACCGGCACCCTGTAGTCGAATCAGCCTACGTATGATCCATCAAGTCTTGCCTCGTTTTTTACCTCGACCTTCCTCCCTAACATGTTGTAAGCCACAAAAAAACTCGTTGCCGCAACAAAACACCCACAGAGATCGCGCACCGGCCGCCGTAACTCTGCCGTGGTTGCAGAAAGCCGTTTCCATATCACACCATCTGTGACACTTCAACCGCAAGAGGCTGCGATACAGTACATACTATTAATAGTACATGAATATCATCATCATCGACAAGACGAGGTCTCGACCGGCATATGTATGTGGCATCAACAATGTGCGCTCACAGCAATGATCGTAGCGCGCACCACCGAAGGAGAGCTCCACGAAACAGGATAGCTAATTTACTGCGAAAACAGAGAAGGACTCAGGCAGCCGCTAAGCCCCGCCACCCCACCCCGAAAAAAGAAAAAGAAAATAATCCTGGTACTTGTGTATGAATACCACCGATATCTTCGAGAGCCCTAAGAGCTACTTCTGTAGAACTATGATACCGTACCACAACACAAATGGTGGAATAACAGTTCGTCAGCGACGAGGGAGGCAAATGCCTATTCCAAAACGTCCCCCAAAGCTCCCACCAGGAATCACATCATCACGTATAGGGTCAAGAGGTCAAAAGAGCGCGAATGCAAGCACTACGGACTGTCTTCGACGGAGGTGAGGCTAGCCTGGTGAGTGACGAGGGTACATCCTCCCGCAAGCAGAGCCTGAGGCACGTCTTCTCTTCGCATCACCTGCACGCGTGGCACGGGTCGACAAAGGGTGGGTGTTACACAACGCGGCGGAATTCATCACGCACCTGGTATTTTTACCTGGTACATATTCGGCGCTAACTTTGCAACAGGTGGACGACGAAACACGACCTGCGCTCGAAACGGACATTTGACGTTTACACGCAGATGCCTTGCCAGTGTTGCCAGAGAGGGGCCACGTTACAGACTACGTACAACAGTAAGTGCCTTACTTTCGTAGGCTCACTCACCTATTAAACAAATAAAAAATGTAGCATGCATACTTCGTGCAGTAGGAGTTCCGTCCACACTAGGATTACAGGTGGGTAAGGGGATTCAAACCAGCCCGTGGCAAACCACGCACTGTACTGTAAATCGATCATAACCACGCGCATTCCCAACCAGTCGGTGGTGAACCACACACTTCACAACGACCAAGCGGCCGGACTCGACATCCTCAGCATTCAACCACTTCGGTGGAGGAGGTTCGCAACTACTTCGTATACTGTAGCTGCTCTCCCTTGAGCAGCAGGTCTCACCTCCTCGGTCCGCTTGGTCATGTCCTTAATCTTGACCACCCCTTGCTTCACCTCCTCCTCGCCTAGGATGATCATGAACGGGATTCCTCGCTGCAGCACCTACTCGGGAGCGCGGCCACGCGAACCGTTGACAAAAAAGGGTGCATTTCCGGCGTCGATGTCGGGCACGGTAACACGGCAAAATATAAAAAAAATAAGCGCTGAAGAATCGCCGTGCGCTTTGACCGTACGAGACTCAGCAAGAACCGCACTCGCAATGGCAGCGGTCGCAAGACGAACGCAAAGTTTGCTGTTCCGTACACAGACTGCAAAAAGGAAATCCATATACGCTACCACTAATACGTAAATGTACACACCAGTTACCTACTAACGGTAGTCTCGAATACATTTCGTAGATCCCCGACGGCATGTAGCCAAACCGGTAGTAGACTTTTCTCCTTTCTATTGCAGTCGCTCGGTTTTCTACTACCCGTGGAAGGCGTCCACACAAAACTGTGCCGCCTTTGGCTCGCGTGCAGTTCATCTGTCGTCCGGTTTCGCTAACCGTCAGGTCATGGGCAAAGCAGACAAGTGTGCAGTTGTGTCTCGAGGGGAAGCAAAAAGCTCGTACGAACCGTGGTCGGCCTCAACATGCGCTCCCTCTCCCCCCCCTCCGTCACCCGCCATTGCAAACGTGGCGATTTCAGGTCCCTAATTTTGTTGAAAATAATATTGTTGCTGTGCTGTGTAACTTTCAGTACCCCCATCAACCTATGCGCACATTTTTTCTTGTTCTTTCTGGGAATGTTTATGAGTGATCGAGGGTAAAGCTCATGTTATCTATAGTCGACGCTGTTCCTTACAGGGCGTGCTTCTTACGTTAGAAGTTTCGGGCATTATTTGCGCAGTGCAATGCGCTCTCCCTCTTTGCTGTCGCCGACCGTTTCTGCCTGTTGCGCTGCAGCGTGACTCATGGCCACACCGGCCTCTTTCGTCGTACTCTTCGCGCGGACGGATAGGAAAAATTGTGCTACAGTGCGACCAAACAACTACCTGGTAGCATATACATTGCTGCCACCAACAAGGAAAACTCACCTCGTTCATCTGCTTGTTGAGCTTGGGGTTGTCGGCGGTGGAGTACTCGGCCGAGATGTCGTTCGACCACAGCAGCCGCCCGACGCGCATGCGCTCCTCCAGCAGACCCGGCCCCACCGAGGCAATGTACACCTTTCCAAGAGAGCGATCGTCAAAATATGAAAACAAGCAGCTTGTGTTCTACTGTAGTTCGCGCCAAAACGCTTCGAGTCGCTTACTACTTAGTGCCTCTGCTTGAAAGAACAAAAGCATGCGTTTGCTGTTTTACTACCTCTGCTTTCGAGCCAATAAAGTATTTGCTCGCTACTGCCTGTGCTCTCAAGCAAAAAACTAACCCTTTGTCTTCGGCCCTATCGACAAATAACCTACTTTTTAGGCAGCTCAAGGCAAACCCCGTCCCAACGTTCTCCCAGCGCCATCATCAGCGAATCAGCAGCACCTACTATACGGCTGTACGACCGAATACAGTTTGTGTTGCGGTGGCACCTGTACATTGGACGGCGCTCCCTTGTCCCCCCTCTCTTCCTGAAGGCGTTTTTCCATGATGGTCAACACGCGCTCGATGCCGATAGAAACCCCCACGCACGGCGTTTGTCCCGAAGCTGAGAACATGCCCACCAGGTTATCGTAACGCCCCCCGGCCGCAATCGACCCAACCTTGAACAAAGAAGCGGGCGGAGCGGGGGGGGGGGAGGGGATAGGTCATATAGGAAATTGGCTCGGGGTGTTTTGACCAGACACGGGATGGACTTGTCATCTGCAGTACGTTGTGCTACTTTGTTTAGCCATCGCTTGTGGTCGAGAGCTCCACTCCACCACCCCAACGTTAGCCTTTTTACTACTTTTAAAATATCAAAAATAATCCTTGTGTGAATTCAAGCAACCGCCTCAGAACAGGTGGGTGCACCCTTATATATTTATGTGTACCGCGAAATAATCATTGTTCTGAAAAAAAACAAGGCAATTTGTCCGCGAAAAGCGAGTGCAGTTTGTGAAGCGAGTGTAGTTTGTGTACGTACAGTTAACCCTTTTTACTACCATACCTGGTACAATTTATCCTAAGCTACTTTCATCAAGTATCCCCCCCCCCAAAATCGTGGGCGCAGTCCTCTAAAGAGGTTATATAAGTATTGATAGATAAAACGCGGCGATTGTTCTTACCTTGATGCCACCGTCCACAACGACGCACTCGTAGATCAGCCCCGTGTAGTACGTCAGCCCTCGCGCGAGGCTGAGGTCAAAGGACACGTACTGTGGGAAGCAGCGGCGCCGAGGGTTTACCCGAAGAGGAGGCGGTTGCGGTCAAGAGCGCAAGGTGGGGTTAGTCAAGCCGAAGGAGCAATAAAAAAACACGTCAGAAAAAACTACGGGGCGGGACAGTAGGTGGAAAGAGGGGGAGAACAGAAGATGGGGCCTTGGGAGGTCGGGATAGTGCCGGTCTCTGCAAGAAGTGGGTATTTACGCAGCCGGTACGGGCGATACCCGCGCACGGCGTACTTCGTATTTGTTTTTAGCCTGAGCCCGGGCAACCGGCACATGTTGGTTGTGCAAAAGCAGTGAAGGGCTCTTCGAAACGGCCAAACGGCTAGACAATCCGCTTGTCCCGCCATGGATTGTACTATCAATGGTAGCGCTCATGCAGCTACTAGAGGAAGACGACAGCAGACCTCGCAGTGCAAATAAAAACAAGCAGGTTAGCTGTCTTGAGCACAAGGGCAGACTCTCAAGGTTCCGTAGAAACAAGCACGAAAACATTACATAAACAAAATCGATAATCTTTGTGCCAAGGGGAAGGCGACCCAGATAAACGGTGTCAATAGAAAGGAGGTACCCAAACAAGCGACAACAGTGGGTAAGTTGAGCGCACCTTCAGCGTGCCCATGGCATCCAGGTACTTGAACAGAAGCTCCAGCTCGGACATGGCTGCCACCGCGTCCTGCACCATCGCCGCACCAAAAACAGAGCGAACCGTAACGAAACATAAAGTACGCCCCCCCCCCCCACAAAACAAAAGTCGGGAAGGTATCAATAATTGGTCAGCAAAAAAGCGGGGGGTTCTGTGTGTGCACATGCGGTTGGAGTACGGCCCCACCCCCCCATAAAAAAGGGGGAAGGAATCAAGAACTGGTCAGCAAAAAAGCGGAGTGTGTTCACCGGGCTACATTCGGTTGGAATATCCATGGAAAGCATTGACCGTGAATTCGGTTTTCTTGCACACGAGCGGATTCTCCCCCATGCAGGCGCGCAGTGTGACCCCACCAATCTCCAGCCGTGGTCAGAACCATCAATACCCAATATACGACAGGGATGCACCTGCGTTTTTCTGGGGGTGGTCACTTGCGGAGCTCTACGCTATTAGTAAGTCGTCAGTAAGCCACCCAAGCACTAAATAAACTTGGAGAAAAAAAGAAAGGGCAACCCGATGGCCTAGGTATATACAACGAATAAGGCGTACGCCTTATTGGGCAGAGTTGCTCAGCGCCCTTAAGGAGCCCCGGTAGTTAACAACATCAACATATGCCCCAGAAGACGAAAAAGCATGCTGTAAGGTGTACTAAGGCATGCATGCCCTATCGCAGCACGCCTCAATTTTTCTCCGCCGAATTCCGAACCACCGTGAGACAAGACACCCACAGCATGCTAGTTAACTCACGGGGTGGTCGCCGAACTTGTTTTCCGCGGTGAGCTTCGCCCACAGCTCCTTAGCATCACCTGCGTTGTCCTTCACAAACTCGCCTATCTTGTCGGCCGATTCCGGCGCGAGCCCCTTCTCCTCCACCATCTCCTGTCGGACCTGTCGGGCAAGACAATTAATCATGAACCCTTTTAGAACAGCACTCCCGTATCGGGGACAAACTACTTGGAATTAGTGTCAAGATGTGTTCCTGCACAGTAGTGCAGTACCAACAGGGTTAAAAGGTTGCGCAACCGTTGTCGGTGCGTTACACTTCAAACCGTACCCTTGGCACGCCCCCTATCATGCTGCTAAGCCCGAAAAACGCCTCACATTTTTCGCTCAGGGGGCGAAGGCGCATCGCATCCCACCGTGCAAACATGACGCCAAGGGCCCGGTGTACCCTGGTCTGCCGTCTACGACTACGGGAGCACAGCAGTACTATTAGTAATCAGGACCAAGTACGGTGTGTGAACTTGGGGGGACACCTGGTTTTTGGGTCCATCGTAGTTTATGATTACTTTGTATTACTGTGTACTATGTATTACTATGTATTACTATGTATGGTATGTATTACTATGTATTACTATGGCCCCCGGTAATAGTAAAGATGCCAGGATACTTGTCTTTTGGCGCGTTTCAAGGCCTCTTTTGGTCTTAATATACTAGATTTAATGTGGGGGGGGCGGTCAGTCGAGGGGTCGAATCTTGGGTCTCCTCTGAGAGCATCCTTGACTAAATAAAGTTAATGCGGTTTTCCTAATGTGGGTGGGCAGGATTAAGGGGCGGGGGGTCGGAAGAGATTGTGTTCAATAGACTCTTACGAAAGAACTCTTTTACTACTGCACTGCTGTACAGAAACCTCCTTCTGAGTCTAATTCCAAGTATTTTGTCTCCACAAGGGGACTGCAGTTCTAATAAGACATGCCTAATACTGCTTAAAGGCGCCTAAAGGGGTGTTTAAGGCTTGTATCATAATGGCCAGTATTGTCATCCTCCACCCGCAAGGCGTGGACGGGGCAAGGACAAAAAACGCAGATGCAACAAAACGGACACGGTTGAAATCGAGGGCGATACATAACAATTCAACTATTAATACCATGGGGTATGTTTTCGTGCGTGTGTGAAACCCGCCACTGGAGCGTTGGGGACAGAGAAGCATAAATTCCGCCGCACCTCAGACCACTCCATCTTGTCCAGCTTGTCGATGGCAGAACAAATGCTGCGGAACTTCTCCGGAGGGCAGCCGCAGATGTCGAGGATGGCGTCCAACAACCTGCAACAAGAGCAGAGGCAACGAGAGGGGAAGCAACGAGAGGAGAGGCAAGGAGGGGAGAGGCAAGGAGGGGAGAGGCAAGGAGAGGAGAGGCGACGAGCGGAGGAGCAACGAGCGGAGAGGCAACGAAAGAAGAGGCAACGAGAGGTGAGGCAAGGAGAGGGGGAAGCAATGCGAGGATAGGACACGAGAGGAAAGACAACGAGAGGAGAGGCAGACGAGAGGAGAGGCGCCGAGAGGAAAGGCAAGGAGAGGAGAGGCAACGAGAGGAGAAAGCAACGAGAGGAAAGGCAGCGAGACGTCAGACACCAAGGGGAGAGGCGACGAGAGGAGAAGGGAACGGAACCACATGCGATCGAGGCGTCATTGACACGTCCAGCTCAAGGTTAAGGGCCCAATCGACGCGCAAAATTGAGGAACGCACACGAGCGTACGAGTGCGTGTAACGTGCAAATGGTTTCTACAAATAGCTTCGAGTGCATCGGGCAGGAAACAGAGGCAATCACACAGCAAGAAAACACGAAAAAAAGCACAACAATGTACCAGGTACAGTATTGAGGAGCACACTTTAGGGAAACAGGCGAAATAACAAAAAAGACCTCAGCGCAAAACTGTGCCCGAAACGATCGCCACCCTTGCAACACCGTGGCAACCTTGACCTTAACCCTTACACGAAAAAAAGGGCCCCACACTAATTTCAAGTAGTAAGTTAATTGCAGTTCTTAAGGGATTAATCTTCCGGAAAATACAGCCCCGTGGTCCCCACCAAAAACTACCAAAAACAATAATAACGCCTCGTGGGCAGCCACAACGCGTTTCCTTGCCTGCGGTGGTTGAGCTTGATCTGGAACTTGCCGATGGGAAGGGAGCTCAGGATCTCGCACGCCACGCTCAGCACCTCCGCGTCAGGCACCATCAGTCCTATATACCAGCAAAAAAAAAAAACGATCGTTCGGCGGCGCGATTGTTTTTGTACTGATCCAAGACACCCACAGTAGGCTACTGGCTACTATTGTACGGTGCAGTTTCGGCGGGGCTTTTGTTTTTACTGATCGAAGATACCCACAGTAGGCTACTGGCTACTACTGTACGGTGCAGTACAATCGGCGGGGCTTTTGGTTTTACTGATCGAATCTATCCACAGTAGGCTACTGGCTACGTACTACTGGCTGCTCTACGGTACACGGTAGTGTCTCCTTCGTGGTGGGTACAGTCAGCAACGGTGGCGTCGAGGGCGGAAAAGCAGCATACATTCACCGCAAAAAAAACCCAACATTTTCACGCCTGACCATGCTCCCGACCATGACTCAGGAGAAGTGAGGACTATGCCCCTGACCACAAGTCAGCAGGATAAGTCCAGACGATAAAAAAGGTCAAAGGGAAACAAAAGAAGTCGGGCATCCCTGAGGGTTTGGGCGACAAATATACGCTAGCGGCGACAGAGACATGCCACCCGCAAGCCATCCCGAACAGGCAAGCCAAGCGACGTAATATACAAAAACGGGAAAGGGATACGCTATCATAACAAGCCAGGATATCGCCGAGGTGCCAACGTGTTAGAGGTGAGCATCATCGGGTTTGTGAGACGGGTGTGGGCACTCTGGTGCTCTTGAGCCCTTACGGTCTTACAGTTGTACTTCGTACGCTCTTACCGTAGTTGCCGGCGATGTCGAAATCGCACTGGTAGAACTCGCGGAAGCGGCCGAGCTGCACGTTCGGCTGGTCCCGTCTGTACACCTGGTCGGTGGAGTACATGGGGGGGAGGGGGCGTACTCATTCGCTGATTGCCTTAGTCATTAGACCATTGACCACGCATCCGTCCTTTTCGAGACAGAGCACCGTTCCTACTCCTAATAGAGGCACCTTCAACATTTGGGCGCTCATCACGTTTCTTTTCCATATATTGCATAAAACGTTTTGGGCTATCTTATCCCCTGCCTGTTTTGCCTTTGGTCGCCACCATCTGTCTCCCAGTATCGCTAATATGTGCCAGATAGTGTGTAGTGTATGTACTAAACTTTTTTTTTTATCACATTCGTCGATGTTTCTCATCTCCATGACGGAGATTGAGCGCGTAAGGCCAGCCGACCCGTGCACCGTTCTCAGCGATACCGCAAGGAATACACCCATGCATCTTGGAGCTGTGACCGGAGAATCCGGTTACTATCGCAGCGCCGGAACCGGCAAACAACCCACCGCTTGACGTTACTTGGCATTACACCGAGGCGTTACACCGAACGGTAGCGCCGCCGCCCCCCACCGCGACAGCCGTCAAGAGCGGGTTCGATTTTTCATCACTACGTAAGGATAATCGATTGCCCTCACGCTCCGTCCTCCTACCTTGGCAATGTGGAAACGTTTGATGTTGCCCACGGCGTGCAGCGCGAGGTATCTCGCGAAAGGCACCGTCAAGTCGTACCGCAAGGCCAAAAGCTCGCCCCCCTGGTCGGCGAGGTCGTAGATGAGCTTCGAGTCCTCGCCGTACTTGCCCGTGAGCGTCTGGCGCAACAGTTGCACAAAACGTTGCGCGCCGAGGGTTAGGATTAGAGACAGGGAAGGCAAGGAAAACCTGAAATGTTCACGCATCGCTTTTTGTCCGTCCGGGGGCGTACGCATTTACTGCTTGCCTTGGCCATTTGGACATTGACCACGCATCCCAGAAGAGACGGAGTACCGTTCTTACTCCAACTAGAGACACCTCCAACATTGGGGTGCTCACTACGCTTTCCCCATATATTACACGGAAACTTTTGCTGATCTCATTGCCTTTCTGTTTCGCCGCCTGCGTACACCATTTATCTGCTAGCGTATAGAGGGGGGGCAAACAACGAGGCAAACTCACGCTTAACGCTTTCGAGGCTTCAGAGGGGGGGGGAAGTGGCGAAAGAAGAAATTAACTTAATTACAGTACAGGATCGGTCACACTTAGCAATGATGGCTGATGGCTTATTTCATAGGGGGATGACTCAACTTAGCGCCCACCCTGTTGCAAGGGAACATGCATACTACTACTAATAGTACTAATAGTACTCAGAACCATACTAAAACAGTGTGTAAACATAGGGGGGATGTATGGCGTTTGGGTCCGTCGTGGGTTATAATTACTACCTGGTATGTATTACTATGTATTACTATGTATTACTATGTATCACTATGTATCACTATGTAGTACTGTGTGTTACTATTACGGGGGACCATAGTAAATAAGACCTACGGTTCACACAAAAACCTATATATTTACCTATTTTTACTACTAATATTTGGTCCTGTTTACTATGGACCCCCGTAATATGGCCCCGGTGATAGGTTGATTACGACACGCGCGGTGCATCACACTCGCTCGAGCTGCTGCTGCGCGCGCACTATCACGGGGGACCATAGTAATTAGAACCTAGAGTACACACAAAAACCTATCTATGTGCTTCCCCGAAGATGCGAGGGGTTTCGACTTATAAGAGTAGGCGTGTTGGTTCCGGGGACATGGTATCCACATGTATTCCAGTGTTTTTACGAAGCATATTTGGCCCTGATTCCAAAATATGTTCACCCGTAACATACTGCATCCCCCCCTACTATACTATTAATATTAGAATTACAGTAAATACAACTCCCCCTCGCTATACTATTATATAGTCACTGTTCGATGAGTACGCACCGAGGAAGATGGGGGGGAGGGGTGACCGGAATGTTCAAGCGGCGCTTGGCATTCAAAGCGGATTAAAAAAACGCTAAAAAAACGGCCATCCATCCATCTTTACGCGCGGAAAATTGGGGACGGCCAAGCGACCGCTGCGCCTGCAAGAACCACAATAACGCCCCCCCATAAAAACCCCCCCTTAAAAACACAACGATAAGTAAGCTCTATAGCTGTAACCCTCAGCATCCTCTTGAGTGTAGTCACACCGTATCGATCAAGCGACGCAAAAAAAACGCGCAAAACATGTACAACAACCCAGAATGTAAAAAACAAAACACAAAAAAAACACAAAACAACCCCAAAAAGGCAAAAAATGACGTTGAACGACACCAACGGCAACTCCTCCCCAAGGGGGGTAAGGGGGTGACTGACGAAAGCACATTGCCGCTCGGCCACCTTTCCGTGAGCGTCATGTGTACCGAATACACGTACATACCTCCTTCAGCTCGAACACGGGGGTGTCGATCTCCACTGCCCCGTGGCGCTTGAAGACGTTACGTATCGCCGTGAAAGCTTGCTCTCGAACGCGCATCTGCCAGGAGTTAATGACCACGCCAAGCGCGAATGGCGGAGGTGGCGACATAAAAAAAGAAGCAGCGTGTGTCGACGACATTTTAGAGTTCTACTTTAGTTACTTCGACGCGAGTCGCCGAGGGAAGAAAGGGCCGAAGTCTTCTCGCGACAAAAAATGCAAGGCACGGACTGTAGTGGGGGAGGGTGGGGTAAGAGCCTGCCATGTCACCCCGGGTCTGAGTTACGACAAGGCGAGAGAGTAAAGGAGGGCGAACAGAATAAACGGGATGGAAAAAATAAAGTATAAAAAAGTTGCATGTTTAGACCCTGTTTCCCGCGCGCCTTTCACGTCTGTTTCATGGAATAAAGCATGACAGCCCAACAGTTACTAAGCCCTCCCCTTTGAATCAAGCGGGTGACGTTCCGGGAAAACCCTCGCTCGGAGATTGTGGAGAGCTCAGGTGGGCAGCCTCGAACAGGGGACCCAATCGACACCATCGCACGTGCGAAACGTAACTACTGCACCAGATCGAGCGCCACGCGCATCCCACAGGGTACAGGTGCAATGGAAAACGTACGATGGAAGAGGTAGGATGGTAGAGGTACGATGGCAGAGGTACGATGGGAGAGGACGGATGCAAGAGGTACGATGGGAGAGGACGGATGGCAGAGGCAGGATGGAAGAGGTAGGATGTTATGGCACACACCTGTTCGGGCAAGAAGTCCCTTGCTCCCTTCGCGATCTTCGGCTTGCGCTGGGCGCCGCCAGCGCTCAGCCGCTCCGCCATGGCGCACAACAGGGGCCCCATCGCTTGCTGACATACCAAACCACACCAACAGAGAACAATAGGGAAGCAGCAGCAGCAGCAGCAGCAGCAAACGGAGCAGTGTCAGCATCATCACAATCAGAAGCAGCATCAGCAGCAGCACGAGGAGTATCATAATCAGGAGCAGCATCAACAGCATCAGCATCCGGAACATCAGGCATACCATCAGCATCGTCACCACGAGAAGCTTATAGCAGTAGCAGTAGCTGTCGCCTATCGGGCTATATCGGTCAGAGCGTCAAAACCTTCCTCCCGATCTTTCTCGCAAGCTGGAGCCGTATCACTAGCAGGACCCCCAACACCATCACATGCCAGACAGATGATCTACAGGTCATACAGACCATCTACAGAACATAAGATCATCTACAGATACATCATCTACAGATGGATCATCTACAGATGGATCATCTACAGATGGATCATCTACAGATGGATCATCTACAGATGGATCATCATCTAGATCATCTACGTAGTTCCTCATCTGCCGTTATGAGAGGTTGTGCAGGATCTGTGTAGTACAGATCCAACAAGGGAAAAGTGTGCTACTCGTAGAGCATCCAGACTATACGACTCCCACCAAGCAACATGAGCTAGATCATTCAGATCATACAGATCACAGATCAGGAATATATCTGCCCTGGAAGATCTAGATGATCAAGTGAATACATAGGAGTCGATCATCTGTCCGAGGTGTATGTGAAGCACTTTGCAGCTGTACTCGTAGCGCTGCCGCTGCCGGCCGTTTTCTCGCCTCCCCAAAACGCACACAACTACAGTAGGACGCCACTGCTGTTGCATCTCCCGACAACAAAAAACGCCCCCCTCCACACGAAACCCCCCTCCCCGAAAAGCTCTACAAACACCTTACCGCGAGTAGCATCAACCCTTCTTTCCCTTAACGCTACGAGTACCCACCTCGCCCGTTCGGAAGGGGTCGATTTTTGCCATAATCTCTTCCACGGCAGCCTCAACAGCTCCGGGGGGCGCGACCAGCAGCCGGAGCTCCGCGCAACCTACCCCCAACCCGGCGGCCTTCTTTTTTTCCTTTTTCGCGGCACCTTTGGCCGCCGCTTTGGCTGCCTTGGCCGCTCGCTTCGCCTCAATCTTGGCTATCTGCGCTGCGGACATGCCCGCCATGTCGGCTGCCGGGGCCCCCGATGAGGTCGGCGCCTGGTTTCCTCCCCCGCCTGCGGGTCTCTGCAGGGAGGGGGGGGTGGGGGGGGGGCCCCACAAGCAAGTTAGGACATCATATCATAGCAGCGGAAGGGTTTTATGGTGCAACACACGGAGCGAGCGGGCGGTGGCGCGACAAAGCAAAGGACGGGGGGCATACAGTCAAGTCTTGCCCAACAAACCTTGCACAGATGCTCCGAGTACCTTGGAGTAAAGTAAGGAGTATTGGAGATAAAATACTTCAGGTACTCCGTGTACTCGGAGTATTTCGGGGTTCGATACTCCGGGATACTGCTCGTACTCGGAGTATTTCGGGTATGAACACTCTCGATACTGCTTGTACTCGGAGTATTTCGGGGTCCGATACTGCGGGTACTTCTTGTACTCCGAGTATTTGGGGCTTCAGTACTGCTCATACTCCAAGTACTCCGAGTATTCAGGCCGCCAGTACTTGAATACTCTTAAGTACTCGGAGTACAAAATGTACTCGATACTCGGAGTATACTTGGAGTCTGAAGTACGTTAGGAGCATCTTTGAATCATTTTAAAGACTCTGCCGTCATTCCTCCCAGGTTCTGGGAGCATGTGGCTGGCGTTTATGGCATTTCAAAATTCACAGATGCCCCCATTACCTCGGAGTATAATTATAGTATTTTCGATAAAACAATACTTCAGGTACTTTGTGTACTCGCAGTATTTCGGTGTCCAATACTCTCGATACTCGGAGTACTCCGAGTAATTTAGACGTTCTTACTCCGAGTACTGCTTGTACTCGAGTATAAGTACTGCTCATACTTCCAGTACTCGGAGTATTTGGGCCTTCATTACTGCTCATACTCCAAGCACTTCGAGTATTTAGGCCACCAGTACTCTAATACTCTCAGTACTCGGAGTACGAAAAATACTCGATACTCCGAGTAATACTCGGAACATCTGTGAAACCTTGTCAGTATCTACCGCATGAATCGAGTCAGTGCGGACTACAAATAGCAACCATTCTGTTTGACGCGAACTAGCAAAACCCTGCCATACCACCGTACTGTATCGATCGAGTTAGCCCACGCCATAAAAACACTGCTGACAAATTATGTGTCACAACTTGAGCGACCGAACAACCTTGCGTCCTTCGTTTCGCAGACGGGAAGACGCGGAAACGAACGCTTCAGCGTGGCTGGAGGCGTCAAGTGTCACGACCCTGGAAATACAGAAGGACAAAAAGGGGGGCCACTGCTACGGTACCCGCGGTCTGCAAGCGCGCGCGCGTGGCTCGCGACGGACATCGCACCGTGGCAGCCACGCCGACACCGTCGCCGACAACACGTGCTAGAAGGGTACAATAGTTGCAAGCCCGAGGATGCGCGTAACGGCCGGGTTTGCAATTAGGGGCATGCAGCACTTTTTTGCCTTATGCGTCAAATATTTTTGAAATGATCGGACCTCTTAGCCCAATACCCTTGGAACAACACCATTAGCGCGTTTTACCACATAATTCGTGATAAAACCGGTACAGCCTTAACCCCCTAAGAACTGGTCCCACGAATTTGGGGAGAAAGTACTTGGAATTAGTGTGGGACTTTTTTTTCAGTTCTGAATGGGTTACAACATAGGGGTTGTTTTCGTTTATCTCAAAATCAGTGTGTGGGTGAGGTACGGAGCAGCTCCTCACGTGAGTACCACAACCTCAGAAAATGTAGGTGCTATATACCCCCACCACCGTAGCAGGCGTTCAAGGGCGGGGTTATCGGAACACACAGCCCCTGGCATTCCGAAAAAGCGACACCAGTAACACACGCAATAGTAGACACCAACCTCACGCTACAGCGGGCGAGTTGTTGCACATCAAGGTCGCACAACATCGCGCGCTTGTCGTGAGGTAGGGACGGACAGCTGGAGAGAGGTACAACACACCCACTCCTGTACCGGACCACGTCTATAGACACACAGAACTCGAACACCACCGCTTACCTCCCCCGCCGCCGATGTGGCAGCCGCAGCCTTCTCCTCCTCCTGTCTCAGCATCCGCAGCGACAGCGCCATCTCCTCGGCCAGCACAGACTGCAACTGCCGCAAAACGCCCACTAATCCCAACCCTCCCCGGGACTCCGAGGCTCCGTCACCGGCTCCGGCGGGCTCCGCGCTCCCCCCAAGGGCGGCCGAGCGCTCCCCGGCCCCACTGACCAACACCTTGACCGCCTCGGATAAGAATGAAACGGTCAACAACGTCTGTCCAATGGGCGGACGAGACGAAGACGGACAGGATTCCACGTGGTTAAGTTTGTGCGTGGCATGCAGGAGGGGGGCGATGGGGAATGCAAAAACATTAATCAAAAGACTTCGCACGTGCGGGTAGCCGGCCGTTATGTACCGCAAAAAAATCGCGAATGAAAAAAGTGGGGGGTGCGGGAGGGAGCGGGGGGTGTACCCATTTCATGCATGGCCGTAGTCGTGTGACCATAGACCCTCGCGTCCCTACAATGCCGGTACGGAGCACGTCGGGTTTTCACCGACCAGGCAGGCATTGCTTGCACCGAGCGCGATTCGCCGTGAGGGGGCCGCGCGTGTTACCCGTGGCCTGTCGGGCTAAGCATACATGGGCAACACGTCGCCGTCGTCATGAAGGAGGGGTGCGGCCGCCACCTGTGTCACCGCTGTACCTTTGATGCGCCTTATGAACAGGAACAATCAAGAAACGTGGGTGACAAAAAAAAAATGCCATCTATTGTAGTACAAACCTGTTTCTTGAGTGACAACAAACATGCCATCTACTGTGATACAAACCTGCTTCTTAGGCGGCAAGAAAATCCCGTCTGCTGCTGTACCGGTACAAACCTGCTGCCCGTCGCGGGGCAGAACACACCCGTCGCCGGCCCCTAGCGGCCCAGCGTCCGAGCTGTTGAACTCCGTCATGAGAGACCTTCGCAAACAACCAAGCAAGGTGTGAATCGCAACACAAAGGTATCGGGAATGTCGCGGGGAAAACAACGAACGTCAGAAACAGTTTGCAAGTAGTGTATATGTAGACTACAAGACAAAATCAGGAGATGAGTTTAACCAACAGACTGCTGGCACTACGGTATATCCATATTCAACACCCAATAATTTATGAGTAATATTTGTGCCTGGAGCAGACAGACTACTTTTGCACATTCTCTTCGGGCATTTTTGGCAGGGTGCGCGAGCACAGCGGAACACCACTCAGAAAAATGTAGACGCGTGATATACACGACCTAATTTTTCTGAGACTCCTCACGTGAATAACCCCATACTAATACTCGTAGTGCTAAGAGAAAGTCAGGAAAAACCGACTTTGAGAAAAATTGTAAGCTTTAGGGCCGTTATCACTGGATAGCTTTTCGAAACTTTTTTTCCCCCCCCAGAAATTCCAAACTTCGGAAATTTAACTTTCCTGATAGTTTGCCCTCTGTTAAATTTCACATATTTGGAAATTATTTTCACAAATCATGGAACTTGTTTCACAAATATGGAAGAAATACGGAGAAAAAACTCTCCGATAGTAACGGCCCTTAACCCCTTTAGCACTGCAGTCCCGTTTTGGGGACACACGACTCTAATTCTAAGTAATTTGTCCCCAAAACGGGACTCCAGTCTATAAGGGTTAAGCCGATGAATAATTACATGACCTAGCTGCGGACAAAAAGTTTGTGCAACACAACTGGGACATACTGGTGTTAATGTGGAAACATTAATATTCCACCGCCCCTTAAATCTTGCTACAGTTTGGGATCAATGAGGCCTCTCTGCTGCGAGCCGCCGGAGACTCTCACCCAGGGCTACTACCCCCGCTTTGATTCGCCTGTAATCAACACGGCACCTCGTCGCAGAGAGTAGTTACCCCCGGTAAAATAACCACTACAGTTCCTCAATTGGGGAATAGACTAATAGCAAGTAGTAGTCAGTAATAGTCAGTCTGCGTACCGTAGGCGTAAGGTAGTGCGTTCGCGGAGAAACGTTTTAATGATGCTGCAATTTTCTCATGTCGTCAGAAACGCGCTACGTACACTTTTGTTGCTGAGAAGAGCAAACAACGGCCAACAAACACACACCGCACAGCATGGCCTTGCCGTGCGCTTGCGCTCCGCCCGCACACCAACATCAACAACACCGGAGTGAACCCTCGCATGCGTCCAACACTTCCTCATCTGCAGAAAAAACGCCACCAAATCACAGGGCGGGGAGAGAACACCCCCGTCCCCGGTTGAGCGTTACGCCGGAAACACAGCTTTCCCGATAAGTGAATTGCGCCAACGATCTCGCACGCCTCTCCCCGAGTTGTTTGCTCACCTGCATGCGGCGGCGATGGCGTCTCTAGCGGGGCCGTGGTACTGCGGAATAGTGCTCACCGCTTCAGGGTCGGTCTCCTTGCCCTGTGGCGTGGAATACCGTGTGCGGGAGCGGCGGGGGGGGGGGGGGCTCATTTGTTGCTTGCCTTAGTCATATTGACCATTGACCACGTATCCCTTTCGAGACGGAGCACCATTCCTACTCCTAATAGAGACACCTCCAGGGGAGGGGGGGGTACTCATGTCGTGCATGGCCGTAATCGTATGGTCATAGACCGGGGGGGGTAATCACGCGTCAGCACGTTATCTCCAGAGAGCGATGGAAATGAATAGGGCATATCACACGTCACACGTGGTATTGTATATACATCAGTAGGTAGCGGTGCTGATCGGGTGTGTCGCCTGCCTTTCCGATGCACCGACGTAAAAAAAATCTGAACTCCACGGGAGGATTTTTCTACACGATTGATTCCGACGACAAAACGGACTGGTCGCTGACCAAAGCCACAACAAGACACAAGACACACGTATCAGACTATTTGAGATACGACCCGTTCGTCATGCGGCTTGGTCATGCCAACAGTCGGAGACTCGGTTCGCTCTCCTTGGCAACATATCGCTGGCACGTCAAGTGAAGCACCGCGTATGCGGTGAGCACCTCTTCTCAAACGCAACGCGATTCACGCATCGGTAAACGCATTTCAGGTGGTCAAAGCCCGAAGGATGAAGCGATCGTGGCAATACAAAATCTATATCAGCAACAGCAACAACAATATCACTAACAACAACAAAAAACAATGACAACAACAGCAACAACAACAACAGCACCAACAATTGCAACAGCAGTTTGCAACAAAACCACCAACAGCTGCGGACAGCAACAACATCAACAAAGCCACCAACAACAGCAACAGACGTGGCGCCAATCACGCCCACACACCGTCCAACTTCCTTGCCTTCTTGGAGTTGACGGACTTAGATCCCTCGAGCATGAGCCGGAGCCGCTCCGCGCAGGCAATCTGGCCTCGGTGAGGCCTTCCGTCGAAGTTGCCCTGGTCGAACGGAGCCGTGCTGGCATGCGTGGCCTCGCAGGTGAGAGCCGCCACCCCTGCCGACAAGTGGAACACCCGAAGGGCGTTATTGTCAAACTCTCGCCTCAGGGCTGCACCAACGGAAATATGATGGGTGTGTGTTCTTCACCTTAACCCTTGAAACACTGAAAAAAAGTGTCACACACAAATTCCAAGTAGGTTGTCCCAAAAAAAAATGATTGCAGTTCTTAAGGGGTTTCCGAACTGCATCCGCCGTTTTGGGGAAAAACTACTTGGAATTAGTATAATATATATTTTGCAGCCGTGAAAAAGGTTAAAACCATTATTTTTTATATACCCATTTTGACGTTTTGACGTTCAGCCACCCAGTGCCCGTGTTGATTCTCCATCCTGGAGAGTTACCAGCGCTGGGGTCACAAAAACACGGAACACATTTCGTCCTGTGGAAACGCTGTTATTTCCCAATCGTAGCTACGACTAGCGACCGCGAAGATGCAATCCAAATTTCCAGCCGGTTGCCCTCCAGGGCGCAGGCCCGGAGGAAGGGTAAACACAGAAGCGTGGCCGCGTGCGGAGACGGCCGCTTTTGGCGGGGCGAGGCGCTGACGTGCAGGGTATCACGTGTACCCATGCGATGGCATACATCGGACTGGGGGTGCCAGCAGGAACCGCACGTTCGTGAAATAAACCGTGCCACCTAAAGACTCCAGCAGCCAGCCAGCCATAGATAAATGACGCGGTCAACAGCCGCTTGGTGAGTACAAGCAAACGTTACCAGGGCATATCCGCCCCTGCTCCCCGCCCCCGCCCCCGCCTCGAACAACGCCATCATGTATACCCCCCCCCCCCTCCCTCCTTCCCTTCACCCAGAGGGGGCACAAATTCCACCCAACGAAAACAAAATGCTAGCACGGAACACACTAAAGACGGCAACAACAACGTTGCATTTCAACGATTATCTTACCGTCAGCAATCTCCATAGCATTCGACGCCGCCGCGGCCGCCAGGGCAGCGGTGCCGACCTGATCGAAGCGGCCAAGCACCAAGGTGTTCCCCTCGCGAGCCGTCAACGCGGTAAGCGGGGAGAGATCGCAGCTCGAGGCCACCTCCGACAACGGCCTGGGGTACACCGGTGACATCGCACGATTGTTTTCGGTACAGCGGTGGTTAGCGTCGATTGGTTGCCATGCTCGTCGGTGATGCTTGTTTGGTAATGGGCATCGGTCAATTTTCTCGTCGGTTTGCTTGTCGGTCATGCTTGTTAGCCATGCTTATCGATCATGTGCTCATTGGTTTTTCTTGTCCCGGTCATGCTTGTTGGCCATGGTCGTCGGTAATGGACACCGGTCAATTTGCTCGTCAGTTTTGCGTGTTGGTTATGCTCGTCGTTTTTGCTTGTCAGTCATGCTCGTCGGTTTTGCTTGTTGGCCATGCACTTGGTGGAAATTATTGTCGGCCATGCACTTGCTGGAAGTGATTGTCGGTCATGCTTGGTGGTAATGCTTGTTGGTCATGCGTGTTGGTCACACGTGAGGGACATGCGTGTTGGCCAAGCTCGGTGGGTGTGCTCGACGATTACAAATGCTGGGGAGGGGGTCATGTTTGGAGGCCACACGAGGCCGTAATACGCGGTGGGCACGTTTTGACATGCATGCTTACACACCCCGTCTCTTTCGACGTTTGTGCGGTAAGACAAAGCAATGCCACTCGGGACTCACTGCGCGCTGGACAGCAGGGGTGCACCTGCATACAGCACAGTAGTTTTAATAGTACATTTTCTGAGGCTCCTCACTTAGATAGGGGCTCAATACTGCTACTAAGTCAAAAACTGTCGTAAGACAAAATGTACGCTTAGCCTTAACCTAGTAATGAGCAACCCCATGCCTTAGGTCTGTAACGAAAACGACTGCAATAAGGCATGCCTTAATTGGGTAGTTCGTTAGTTGAGAAGCCCCATCAGTCAGAAATATTAGTATCTGCCTCAGAAGGGCAAAAAGGTGCTACCCCCATTGTAGAACACGTCATCGGGCCCGTCGGAAAACATACTATGAATTAGGGCTGTTGCAATGCAGTAAATACGTCCATACGCCATACGCGTCCATGACGTTCAAGGAAACGGCATCATGGGTGGGGTGCTGTCACAAGTACCGCCGAGATGTGCAACAGTATCACGACATATGGAGCGGGTGCTGCTCGGTGAAAACAAAACGTTCCCGCTGATGCAAATGAATATCGGTGGTCTGGGTGGCAATAGGTGGCAAACATAATACGGCCGTCGCACGATCGTGTCGGAAAAGTAACGATGACCGCAAGCACCATGAGTTCGCAATCAAAATCTAACAGTAGTGAACGCCTTGCGAGCACGAGTACTACAACTGTACCGCACTATCATCCGAAGGCACATACAAAAGGTAACAGCTCAGTTTTCAGTTTTTGTGCCACGACTCATACAGCTAGCATCGTCTCAGGCAGCACTACAGCAGTAGAGCACAACTCGACCAAAACGAAAGCGAAAAACCGAGGCACCTCGTTACCGGAACGTACCTCTGCCAGACGGATCTCGAATTTGATATTCCCAACAGAAACAGGAACAGTAAAAAAAGCGCCCGGCAGTAGAACTCGTATTACGAGGTTTTGGTTTAGGCCTATAACTGGTACATGAGCACCACTATTACTGCTATGCTACTACTGTAATTAGTATTACTACTACTGCTACTGCTGCATCTTGGTGTTGGAATGACATACTATTGTAGAGCAGGGCGGTGGTACGGAAAGCGCAGCGTTCCATCGCCAGTGCTGTCCTCGTACCTAACTTCCCCCTTGAACAAGCACGAACCCGCCCCGAGTACCGCCTTCGCCAGGGCGAGACCTTCCCCCCCCTCCTTCGGCAGCAGCGGAGTGACTCCTGCGTTAAGCATCCCACACAAGAAGCTCAGGACTTCAGGCCGCAAGCCGGAGCGGCCGTTGATGACAGACACAACCCTTGCGAAGATCGCGGCTCGTGCGGCGTTTTCCGGCAGGGAGGAGTCGGCCGTTACATCGGAGCCGCTGCCAGAAACAACGCAAGACAACAAGAACGGCCAGGTTTATTTAGCAAAGCAGGTTTTTTTATTTATTAAAGTTAGAGATACACGGAGCGACAAGAACAAGACAAGCGGCGATGCCTCCCCGCGTCATACCGTCTAGACCATCGCCTATGTGTAAGTTATGCATTTGTTTAGTCTAGATACCTGGTACCTGGTATGAAATAATCTTAGCGTCAGGATCAGACCATCGGCCGGCGACGAAAATCCAACTCCAACGTACTTACGTACGTACCAGGCTATTCTACCCTTACGGGACCCGGGTATATACAGCAAAATCGGAAATAGCGAGTAAATGTGATGTTATCAAACAGTCTACTATTACGGGGTGGGCTATTGTTATAGTAATCAGAACTCACGATGGGATCAAAAACCAGGTATCTCTCTATGTTTACACACCACATTTGGTTCTGATTACTATTACAGGGGACCATAGTAAACACTAGTAAATAGGACCTACGGTACGCACAAAAACCGTATACATTTCACTATTTTTACGAACAGTATTCAGTCCTATTCACTATGGTCCCCCGAAATATTACAGTAGTATTAATAGTACTATGCTCCCCCGTAACGGTGCGATTGTGCAGCATTCTCAGAGGCTTCGTGCTGCTCGTATGTATGCACATGTACATAAGCATGTCGTGCATTTCCTTGCAACGTAGATTGGACAACCCACCCGTACCTACCCGAGCAGCCCGGCTTCTTAGTGTGGCCGATGCCGCAATCGTCCTTAATTTTGTCGTTTTTTTCGTCTCAAAGGATGGCAACAAGGAAAGCACTACGTTCGTATCAGGTACTCGTATCCGGTATCAAATACCGAATGGAATGTAACTCGTACCGGGGGTATACCGAAGTATCAGGTACCGTGCTACTGCTGTTGCACCGGTTACCTGATACCTGGTGGAAAGCAACTCCGATCTCCGATGCGAAAGGAGATCATAACCGTTCAGAGTCGAGAATTTACGTACCAGGTAACAAGTAGCACCCCGCCATAGCAGGCGAGCATATCGAGGGCAACTCAGCCCCAGTTCGTACGTACGAGTACGTAGTAATACTGCTACCATGTTACAATGAGGAGTGGGGAGCGAGGCCAATAGTATTACTGCCGTAGGCCGTACCAGGTACCGGTATAGAGCAGCAGTATACTAAAAGGCGCTACGAATATACCAGGTATTCGTACCCAGACGCAATGCAGCACCGAGAACCGAGAGCAAGGGCAATCACTCCGCGAGCCACAGAATGCTCGCACGATGCTTGCACAGCCTCACACAAGAATGCCGATCGCAAAAGCTCGTGCCTATCACACATGACCGCCGAGCACTCTCGTACAGCTGCTGTACCATCGTATATATGTCTCCCTCGTGGGGATGCGACTTACTGAACATGTGAAAACTGATACGCGTGCTCCTATTGCTCTGTTCTTCGGGTATCATACCCTCGTGGGGATGCGACTTACTGAACATGTGAAAACTGATACGCGTGCTCCTATTACTCTGTTCTTCGGGTATCATACCCGTGGTACATATCATACCAACGGAGGGCCTGTGGTGATACAAGTACAACGTACGACAGTATGATACCTGGTGGGTTCTGCGGGATGAGACCGTAACAATGCACTCGCATCACATCATAGCTTCGGTGCGCATACTGCTGCTGTACGTACAGCAGCGTAGTTCTACGAAGAGAGCAACACAACAGCTTCCAGCAGCATTACAAGATGCAACATGCTGCAAACATTCAACATTTATACCACTTGGGGTGCACGATGGACCATAGCGCTGAGAGCGAAACTCGTTGCGGTATGATAGAAGCACGCGCGGAGAGCCTATCGTAATCATTGCAATGCAAGTACTGCGTAAGTTGGGCACCTGATCTCGAAAGGCTTGTCTCCGGCGTGAGCTGCATTGCACGGAACAGGGCAAGCCTTGTCCAGCGAGGCAGGGTGGAGGTCGACTCGAGCGCCATGCACTGCTACCAGCAGGACATCCTCCGGCAGCACCTTCCTAGCTCCTACCGACACGGCAGAGGCAGCCACTCCTTCTGAGGCCATCTGTGACCTGGGGCTCTGCTGCTGTGGCAATGGCACGCCTGAGGCAGAAGGATATGTCGATGCTGGCTGTCTTGTGCTCTTATCGTCGGCGGTGCTCGTACGAGCAGCAGTTGTTGGCCACTTGACTTTGGAAGAGGTCAAAGGAGCACTGAACACGAAAAACCTGTCGGTCTGTTGCAATTCTACTGGCGTTAACCCCATAAATTCTCCAAGCAAGCCGTCCACCAAGAGAGAGCAGAGGACAGTAGAGAGAGGAAAGAGGTACACAGCGCGAAGGTTCTTGTGGTGGTCGGTTGAGGTGATATTGGGTTTCAGTACTATTTCGAGGCGTTACAGAGTCGGGACTCGGGGATGAGTAAGCCGGTGGGATGACAGGATCGTGCAGCCACCTGTGTTGCACTGCCCACAAAGTGAGAAAAAAAGTACTTTCAGATAACGCCTGATTTGTGGAAAACGGGGTTGGGTCAATATCAGCCCCGAACAAGGCCCTTTTCACAGACACCGTGCTCCCCACAGAAGCCTCCAAATGACACACCACACGCAGAGCAACTCAATCAAGTCATGGTAGAGCCTGTTCGGTAGCTTGATGGTGCTTGATCCTTCTAGAGTTGGATTAATTCAGTTTCCTGTAGATGGAAGCAGGTAGCAGCTTCGGTCGAAGCCATTACGCCGCCTGTTTAGGCAATCTTCACGGCCGAGGTCGCGGTGGAAGGCGTGGACGAAATCGCCCAGAACTCTTCCTGTGCCCGTGTATATATGCAAGGAAGGTTTTCAGGGGCGGGAGATATCGGGATCGATCCTACAGACGGCGTAATCGGCCTCAGAAGTGTGCCTCAAAAATCAAAGAAACGTGTACAAAAACGCAGTCATTTATTTCCTGCTGTATACGAGTACTCGTATTCATATTTTCCGAGAAAAATATTCGTTTTGAGCTGTAAAAAACAACTTGTTTACAGTACAAGAAAAACGACCTGGAACCACATTTTCAAACTTCAGCGACGAGGTCGCGCACCGTAGAGGGCACCGAATCGGCTGCCACTTTGCCACACTGCTGTGGGTGCGTCAAGGAGTATTTTGAGGGGCGGGAGATATCCGGATCGACGATATTGATGGAGCTGTGGTGGATTGCATATTTTCTCAAAGGAAAAAAACAGGGGTATTGTTGTTCCAGTTTTCGATTGCTGAAAGTATATTTGGCCAAATCACGATTATTTTGTGGGCAGTGCAACACAGGTGGCAGCGTGGTGCATCCTGCTGGGAGACTGACTGCTAGCCAATGCGGTAGGAGGAGCTAACGTGCAGAGCGTGATAAGACTGCTGTTAGACTAACAAAAATGAGGTAGAGAAGGCCAGTGCAGTAGACAAGTATTCTATTGGACAGAGAGTACGGAATACGAAGAAATACGATCGTATGTACAGCAGTAGTACGAGTCATATCCATTGGGATTTGGGATGGAGCCAGCTCCCATTATTACAACCCGTTGCAAAGTAGCAAGGATCTTTATATATGCGGGTGAAGGATGTTCTTTGCAGTGACCTGCAGGTTGATCTACAGCTAGGGAGGATGCGGGTAGTTTGACGTAGAAGAACGTCAGTGCACGACTCTTGTAGTATATCTGGTAGATCTACTATAGGAGCGGACGTAGATTGATTGTAGGCTACCAGAGGCCTCTCTTCTCACAGCAGTGCTACTCGTAGTGCTTGGAATTGCTTTCCTCTTTTCTTCTTCTCGATCGAGTCCCTGACCTGAACTACTGCTGCTGCTGTCTCTGCCACCCCGAGCCAAATACACTCTGAAGGCACACCCTTCGGTCTAACAGCGTGGAGGACTACCAACATCCTTTCGTCTATCACGGTGGCGGCAGAGCTTACGTTCGACTGGAGTTCGAAAGCAAAAGAAGAAAAAGACAACAGGACGATGCCTTCGGTCAAGGGTGTCGGCAAGCACCCGGCGACTCCGCCCAGGCGCTCTGCGAGGCACCAGAGTCGGGTAGCCACGGGGGTGGTGGAGAGCAAACCGACAAGTGCGCTGGTGGGGGTGAATCCCCCACCACAGCCGACGCTCGATCAACCGCCTCAGCACACGAGAAGGATGGGCTGACAGATGTTGCTGCCGAAGGGCGCACGACCGCGAGCGATTTTCTCCAAAGCATACATACGTACATTATCAGTGTGGAGTAGAGGCGGTGACCGCCCTGCCAAGGGGGCGCCAGGGAAGTGGAGACAGCCCGACCTTGGCTAAGGTGCCAGGAGCTCATAAGGACACTGTTAGTGGTTCCCCGGGGCGTGGTTCCGACCACGGTGTGGGGGAACTGGACATACACGGAGGAGGTGGGGAAAATCGTCAACCTCAAGCCTTCGAACAGGCCAGACAGCCCGACGTATACAAAGGCGGCACAGGAGTCAGTCGTCCGCACCCCGTCTCCCGAGAGGGCAAGGGCCCTGCAGAGGGCGAGGCACCCAAGGACCTGGGCAAGCGTAAAACGGATCAGGCGGGTTTCCGGATCCCCAAGAAGCGGCAGGAGGTGCCGAGGATTCCGTCGTTCGGTGGAGCGGAGAAGACGTCGGAGGACCAGCAGGTACGTCAGGACGTGATGGGCGCTCTGACGGCGATGGTAGACGCGTTGTCTTTCGAGGAAAGATGCGTGGTTTTGGGAGTGGCTCCCCTTTTTCAGGCATGTGTGTAGAGACGGCCACCGGGGTAGGGGGGACTATAGTTCCCACTGGCCGCAAAATTGTTTCTGGCGTGCACACACCGGCAGTACCGTTCCGCTCACCCATATACAGTGAGGACGCACTGCTACCCCGTCGTTTGCAAGACGAGGAAGACGCTGTAGCCGAGGTAGAGGAGGAGGCAATCCGTAAGGACACCGAAATTGCTGCTTCCATGAAAGAAGAACAATCAGACAACACATCTATCTACTACCGACGCTCAATCCCCGCGGAAACAAGCCAAGAAGCAGGCCTTGCGCCCAGGTAATTGGGGGAACCGCTCTGGAGCGCTCGCAGGCGCACCACCATCGGACGATTAATCTCGACCCCCCCGCCGCACACGTGTTGCACCACGGGCGAAGGTCACAAGCAAAGTGAAAGACACCGCTAACAGAAAGCAACGGAGGAGTTTCAGAAGCAAGATAGGCTGAGGAAAACAGCTCAGCTCCGGCACCAAGAAAAGGCTTAGAAGGTGGACGCGACCCGCGCGGACCTGGGGAAGGCAAAGGAGAGCTTGGACAAGGCGAAGAAAGATCGCGGCGCTGAAATGAGGGTGAGAAAAGCCGCGATCATGGCCGCCGAGCTTGAAGTTCGTCACAAGGGCAAAGCTGTCCAAGGATCGGAAGCGGCGTTGCGAGAAGAAGAGGACGAGGAAATCAACTCTATTTCAGAGGCTTTTAAAAACGATCGGAAGGTCAAGGAGGACCACAGGAAAAGCCAAGTCCTGAAGGACGATTCGACCCTTCCCCGCAGAGCCTGGCTACCACGCGAACCGAAGGCTAGCGGGAGTACGACGGCTTCAGTCCGAGCACACAGGCAGCAAACGGAAGGATAATCGAGCACGCCTGAGGCAACAACCTTCCCTACTCAGTTCGATGCCGCCTGGTTGAAGCAGCCGTGTAAAATTTAAAAAAAAAGCTCATCCGGAATCATCGGGACGCCCAACCGTTCCTACTCCATATAGAGACATCTCCAATGTATATATTACAAAGAAACATTTTGCTTATAATCTGATCCCCTTCCTGTTTCGGGGGGGGGGGGGTCTCCAGGATGTGTGGGCTTCCAACGTATTGGGATTCGTTTCCCTCCCGGGGGTGGTTTTGGTGTCCCCCTTTTTTGGTTGCTATTTGTACCGAAGGTGTTTTTCCGAAGATGGAATATTACCCCCCCCCTCCCGGGGTTCTACTACCCTTATTTGGATCAGAGGTACTATTGTACGTGTAGAATGCTCGAGTTTGTAGGCCCAGATCGTCAGTGATTCGAATCCCCCCCTTTTTACTTTTTGTATTTTGTTCTTCAATTGTAGAAATAAATAAGGCATTTTACTTGTACTGTACTGTAGTATGTTCATACTGTAAAATCCATACGAAGATTTTTTTATCTCATCGCACTCGAGGTTTTGGTGGAACTGTTTGCTGGGGCTGGAGCTCAGTAGGAACGCAGTGGCCGATAGCAGCGGTAACCGAACCATGTGTACCGAAACGTCTGAAACCGCGTAATCTGCTGAGTTGTCTATGTTATGGAAATATTAGCACATAGCCAATATGAGTCAATGTTCAGTAGTACTGCTCTTGTACATCGTATGTTTCGGTTCGTGAGTAACTCACGAACCGAAACATACGATGTACAAGAGCAGTACTACTGAACATTGACTCATATTGGCTATGTGCTAATATTTCCATAACACTCCCCCTCAATGAAAGTTGCTCTGAATTGTACCAAACTTGTGATTACAAAGATACATGCGAATTCATTTCAATCCATTTCGTTCTAGTATTTGAATTTGTGTACGTGCTACAGACATTCATGCCCTTGCAAAGAATTCGTGCTATTGTTTATTGTCCAAACCGACCAATCCTACATGGCTCGATCAACCAGAAATGCTGCGAGGCCTAATGTCGATACTGGAGCTGATTTACACAAACAACAGAGATTCACAAACACGACAAAACATAGCACACCCGGTTTAGTAGGTCGTTTTGTTGATGAAGTCGCGACGATTGAAGTTCTTCGATCAAGCGGAAAGTAGGGTCGAAACTGGGTGCTGGTTCAAGAATTGGTTTGGTCGCCGATGTCGGCGATGTTGTTCGTTCGAGGCCGAATGTAGGAAGCGAAATCCTGTCCCTCGGACGACGAGCTCTCGAATGTAGAAGTAAGCGAAGAGCGGATGTGGCTTCGTCCTTGAGCTTGCGAAGCGGTTTCCGATGCGTTAAGCGTCGCCGTATTGTAGTTGGTCGGCAGGTTAACAGCGACAGGCTGTTTCGCGAACCTCCTTGCCGAACCCATTGCTCGGTCAGCATGTTGCGAGCAACACCTGCTTCCTCATGCGCCTAAGGCCGGACGCAACCCCACTTCAGCCCTCCATATCGAGCGATGGCTAGAAGAACGCGTGCTGTAGACCCCGACCGAAGGACTTATCGTGTCATTGGCCAGCATAGTCAACGTAGCATCGAAAGTCTGATTTCCCCGCTTGCTCCAGCGACCGTTGTTCTGCCCACGAGTCGAAGTGCGAGAAGACACGAGCTAAACCCACCCCTTTCTTGTAGATGATAGAGAAGTCGCGTCCGTGTCCAGCGTAGTTAGCGAAGAAGCACGGCCTTCGCCGCCACGTAAGTGCGTACTTGAGTGGCTTTGGCCATCGCTGCACGGTTGAGTTGTCCCGTGGCGTACATGGTTGTCATAGCGCAGATTTATGAGTAAGCGCGCATTGTACTCGCAGCGGACGCTCACATGCTCTGATAGGTCTCTTGTCTTGACTTCAAAGGCCTGTGTGCCTGCTCCACAACACTTCCCTGTAGGCCCGGCGTACAAAAGGCTTTGAAATGTCATTCTTGGTGTCTTTTCCACTGCGCGAATTGCGACGCTGAACACAGGGTCACATCGGATTGCTGTGTAGCTTGCACACGAGGCGCGAATGTGATGCCCGCAGTCAACACCAAGGGCAGCTTCTGTCCCACACGCCTTCGAGCTCAACCAGGCGGCCCCTTGTAGTGATGCCCGTCGCCTTGCGCTTGAACACCACTGGAGTTGATGCGCCTCCGACCGAAAGAACTGCGCTACGCGAGAACGATGCGTTGGAAGGACTTTGCGTTCTTTGAGGCTTCGGCACATCGCGTTTCAGCGGCTGCGTTTCCAACATGGCAGGCGTGCGCGGCATAGATCCTTCTTATTCGGGTCGTTTTACGTGTGCTTGCAACTCTAGCGCGCTCGCGTGGTATACCAAAAACCCAGCATGGCAAGGACTCTACGACCTCCGGGTACAACCGCATGCTGGAGAACGCTCGGAAATGCTCCGGACCGGATTTTCGCAGAGTGGAGCTCTTCCAAGCTTCCGGCAAGGTATTCCATGCCTCTAGCCGCGCGCGTGAGCTCCTTCCTATCGGCTCGAAGGCCGAAGCCGGCGTTCTTCGGGCCGGCCGACGACTCCGGAGGCAGATCGCCGTCTGGGAAAGGCCAACGGTCGCATGTTCATCCCTTCTCTCTTCACGAACCGTCCGGGTCCGCACAACTGACACCGCGCTCACACGAGGAGGGGGGACCGTCGTATGGGAGAGGAGCGGCGGCCTGGAGGGCTCTGCAACGAGCGCTTTGACGTCAAAACCAAGGAAAGCTCGGAGTGCGCTGGCCACAACGAGGCTGCATAACTCTATTATGGATTATCGTGTTGGTGATACCCCTGCAAGTGCATCAAGGCTGTGCCTCTCGCACGCTAGTCGTAGAGTGGTTGGCACACCGTGAGTGGTCCGTGGACCAAGGCAGATTGGACTGCTTGGTGCGGTAGAGATATTGAATGAATATGTTTGAACCACTGGGCGCTTAGGTGCCAACACAGCCATCACAACGGATCCACAGTAGAGAGACACGCAGAATCACAGGAGACGGCACCTCTAGATGACAACCACGGAAAGCTAAAGAGCCGAGACTATAACAGAGAGAATCCATCCTAGAGACGACCAGGAAAAGCGTAAGAGCCGAGCTATCCCCAGAGAGTCGCAACATGGAAGAGTAAAGGATACCGATCCTACGAAGTAGAGGAAGACTGGCTACGCATCTCTATCATAGCGTCGGAGTTCAGCGCTGCGGCCCGAAATATCCCCTCAGCAATTGAGCGAACGAAGCGGCAAGGCCGGACGATCTAAACATGTGCCGTATGTCTATTCGCTGACTCTAACCTACGCGAACGTTCCCTTGGGGGGGGATGCTGAACCAACATGTGGGTTCCCCTCGCTGAGGCAATCGCTCATCCGCACGCGGCTGCTCAACAACGGGACGCGGGCTTAGGCAAAGCGCTCTACGGCAAGGATGCTTCCTCGGGAGCACTTCGGTTATCGGTGCCATGGCGTTCGTGGGCACGAAGAGACTTTTATCAAGAAAGCTGTGAGAGTCAGACCTACGCCGCGAACCTAAACTAGAGCTGACCACCATCTCCACCGGACTCGGAGGCGTTCACAGAACCTCACGAGATGAGTCATGGGGGAGTTGTTATCCCCCTTCTGCGTACGTCTGTATACAAGCGGGCACTGCCGCGTCCGTGGGCTGGCCGGGTGCGCAGCGCGGCGGTTCTTCGCGCGGTGGCATCAGCGAACAGCAGATGGACGAGGTATATACTGGTGTTCGCGGTTCCAGTGGTAGACGGGGTGCCGCTTTTGGCTCCGCGAACGCGCGCCAAACCACGCGATTCTTCATCCCAGTCAGTCCTTCAACCGACCTGCCAATCTGGCAACAGCCAACACTAGCGCGGCGGCCATATTCACTGAACTGCGTCGTCCTGTCGTAACGCATTATCAACCTGAAGGGGGGAGTTTCCTGACGCTCGCTCACGAGAGACGGCTCCCTTCGGCTTCACGGAGTAATGCGTATGCAATGGGGCATCTCAGCCAGGTGTCCAAGGACATCAGGAACGCGAGATCTATGCCGACCGCTGCGCGATAGTGGATACTCTCTGGAATAGCCTCGGCTCTTAGCTTTTCCTGGTCGTCTCATAGATGGATCTCTCTGGGATAGCCGCGTCCTGCTTCTAGCTTCGGCTGTTGTTCTCTAGGAGGTTGCCGCATCTGGACTTCTGCGTTCTCTCTCTGTGGATCTGTGTGTGCTGTGTTGGCCACCTAAGCGCCAGTGTTCAACATATCTTCATATCTCTACCGCACCAAGCAGTCCATCTGCTTCTGGTCCACGACCACTCACGGTGCCAACCATCTCGATTAGCGTCGAGAGGCACAGCCTTGTGCACTTGCCAGGGTATCACCAACGATAATCCATAATAGTCTATCTAGTATTTTACTGTCCGCCACTCCGAAGATATTGAGTATCTTCTCGCCGTTGCCTCGTGGCGAGATTAATAGGTTCCGAGTTTGAGAGTACTGTGTATCAGGCCCAATGAAGAGGGCTGGCAAGCGACTTGGTCCGTGGCACCACAGGAAAACAAGAGGAGCTGCAGACCTAGGAAGCGATGGGCGGAACGACAGCTGAGTCAGCAAGTGCCAGCGACCGCAGCGCACTTCTCAGAGCCAGGGTATGGGTCGGTGGTGGAATCGTGAACGGTAGCAGGAGCGACGAAGCAAGCAAGGGTTGAAAAAGGGAGAGGCGGTTGGTGTATACTACTAACTATTCATAGTTTTATGTGTGCTGAATGCTGACATTATACCCGGAATGCGAAAAACACAACTAATTGCGAGAGACGACACATTCTAGAGCTCAAGACTTGATACTCAATCTCCAGACCGCGACTGGTGTGTGTGTGCCTGGTAATGAAATGTATCTAGCATAACAAAAAAAAGGACACCACGCCTCCCCCCATGTCAGACGAATCCATTTATTTGGGTTTTCCGTTAGAATAAGTACTGTAGACCCCAGCAAACTGGAGAGACGCGGTCATTGGAACTTCTCCTTATACTCGTGAATGCGGTGAATCGTTGGCCTGGTCGACCATCGCCGGAACCCAAGACCAGAAAAAAGGTACCAGGTAGCTGCTATCCATCTCATCCTTGGGTTGGGACATACCTGGTACCAGGATACATTAACACGAAACACTCTTACTACGTGAAACAGGACGAAACTCGCGGGACGCCCCGTAGCAGGCAAGCCTGAACATTAACTCCGCAAACACAATCCAAAATCCAACCCGAATTCAAGGCAAATTATCCCCGAAACCTGGGTTCGGTTCCGAAGGGCTTCCCAGCATTCTTCTACTCGTACCAGCGTCGCGTTATTTTTACGCCTCTTCTTCGTTCTTAACAAGCTATGAGCTGAGGCTATGGGAGCTACAACTCATAACCTAGAACTCTACATTTTTGTGAATACTCACTGACTAAAATGCGTGAAAACATAACCCCCCCAAGACCCATGACAGGTGCCATGACCAAACCCACTACTCGTAGCTGTCGCCAATAGAGCGCCCCTGGAAACCGCCTCCGACAACAAGTTAAGTTGTGATCCCTCAAAAGCCCAGAATAAGATCGCCATTCTGCTGATCGTGGGAGCTGTTTGCTGCCAAAAACGTCGCTGGTCGCGACACACATTCATATTTCAACTTCCCCTACTCGGGATTCCCGACACACATTCACGTGTCAACTTTCCCTACATCGGATTCCTGACATTGTAACGGCCGGTGTGCTACACATACTGTCTGCCCCTGCTCCTACTTACGACGAATGATTCTAGCCCTGCGTTCACGTACATACACTAGGGATGACGGAAAAGAAATGATTTTTGATACCACTATAATATCGAGTGTGTTACTCACGAATACTTCTTCGAAACTACTAGAAGTGCAACGCACCAATCCAATAAAACAATGCTGAACTCTTCTCGACATGTGTGCCCCTCCGGCGATTCTTGACGGCACCAGCAACCCCAAAGAGAAGGAAGACAACGCGCGCACCTGCCGATAGCCGTGATGGGCATACATATATATGTACCGGAAAAAAAGCAATTCACAGCACGCGGCTGTACACGTTTATCAACCATCTACCAGTTATCTACCGGAGACAACAACTCAGCTACATACACCCAAAACAACAACCGAGATGTGTGTGGGGGGAAGGACAACAAAAAACAGCAACCTAGATGAAGTAAGAGTGCGCTCCGCCGAGCACATCGTCGAAAACATCCAGCTGGTCGCGCGAGAAGCGCGCCTTGTGACTCTCCTCCCATTTGTCTTGGTGCGTGCGGCGAAACTCCTTGAATGTATGCGTCACCTGCCGAGAACAGCGCGTGCAACCATCCGTCCATGCACACAAACAATGTTGTTTTCAGCCAGTTTTTCTTCTTGAGTCAGTCAACCGTAATACGTGTTGCGAATACTACAAAGGCCGCTCGTGTCACCCCCTCCCCCCCCCCCCCCCCCCCCGGCGTTGATCCGACCGAATGCCCACAAGAAGAGATTCGTTACGGGTGCAACGTGCAACGCACAACGCACTGTCATTTAACCGTCCACTGACGGCGATCACGTGTCAAAGCACGCTCAGTCGCACCCGTACCGCACGCCTGTCTAAAAACCTAGCAAGAGTATCCCTGGCGTGAGTCAAAACGTTCGAGAGGAACGTGGTGTTGTGCTTTCAAAACGAATGGGTTGCTCTGCTCACCGTTTGGCGCACGGGAAGACGACCAGGGGACTCGTCGTTGGCGTGCCTCGCCAAGCTCTCCAGCGCAGCTGGAACCCAGGGGGGTACGTCGCAAGGAGAGGCCAGCACCACCGCCGACAACCCCAGCACGTTCGTCTGCTGTTCCTCCAAGGCGGTCGTGGGCTCTCCCGTCGACACCGCGACTGAACCTTCCCCCGCTCCAGTCCCCTTGGCCGCGACCACGGCAGCCTGCCGCTTGGCTAGCTTCCTCCGCTTTTTGCGGCTTGCTGCCGCATTGTCAGCCCCCTCGGCAAACTGTTCGCACATGCCTCGCGCGTGCACGGGGGTGAGATGCGCCACCCTGGTCGACATCGCGAGGCGGGCGGTTTCCTGCACCTCGCGCCGGGAGTCGCCCAAGAGAGAGAGGAGAACGGAGTCGCAGGCGCGGTGCTGCGCAGGGGTGAGGACGAAGTGGAGCCTGGTCTGCAGAATGCAGGTGACGGCAGCCGCGTTACGGCGGACCCGCCAGGACGACGGTGTCGAGGCTGCCGATAGCGAGGCGTTCACGATGATGTCCATCGTGCCGGGCTCGGCGCTGTCTGCATCTGTATTGTCGCTGCTGAGGTCGGCTGCCTTTGGGCTGCGGGCAGCGAGCGCCACGGCACACGACATGCAGACGCCGCGACCCAACGTAGACACGTCCACGCTGGAGTCGCGCACGGACTGAAGAGCCACAGGCAAGAGGGCCGCAAATATCGACAGATGTCTAGCGTGATCACCTGCAGAAACGGGTGCGCGTGACAAAGTGCGTTTCTCAGACAGGGGCTCTCCTTTTCTCAAATACCACACTCTTAAATACTTATATATATACAAGTACGTGGTTCGGAGGTGCCGTGGATAGCCGCCTTCGCCAAGCATTCTCAAATGAATGTGGACTTAACCGGGACACCAACTACAGTATGGTGATGATATTCCCACATTAGCTCATTTCCCTGAAATCCTGCCTGTCGTCACAAAACAGCCTTAAGACAATAAATGAATCTCGCTGGGCGGAAACAAACAACCACGAAAAGAGGCGTGCGGCAATACCAGTACGTAAGGGAACGGTAATAACGAGCTGTGGTATATACCATCCCGTATAATTTGCAACCAAATAATACCAGAATCATAACCATGGTATTATATCTACACCCGAGAAAAAAGAAAAGAAAAGAAAACTCAATACAGTACAGGACACCTAATAAGAAAGCCAGGCTGAGATTTAGAGGAAAAAAAGAAATTCGGGAGTCGCTGTCTTGAAATTAGTGTAGAAAGCGCCCTCTCTCAAATAAGAAATCCAACCTGGACCAGATTCCGTTTCTTAGTACAGTAGGTGTCCTGTACTGTACTTGTATGAACATCGATCTCGATCGTATGGGTGAGGGTTTGCAATGTCACTGTTGTCCCTCGTTAACGCATCCCACCTGCAGCCGTGGTCGAGTGCAGCCACTGCAGAACTGTCTCCCTCCGCAGGCTCAATCGCTTTGTCGCACGGCTGGCAGCAGCCTTTTCCTCCTCGGTCTGCGCTCCGTCTGACATCACCATCGCGCTGGCAAGGAGGGCACTCTCCTCATCTTCTTCCGCGTCGGCTGCATCCTATGAATAGGCAGTTGCCCAAAAAGAAATGCGACGCAAGATGTGAGATACACATGGGAGTACAATGGGGGGGGGAGAGCGGTCGGTTGGGCACATGATAAGGGCGATCGAGAATTTAGTGTAATACCTGGGGCATGTGGCAGTTCCGAGAAGGGAAAATAACACACGCTGTCCGTTCTAGTGCAGGAACGACAAAAACGTTTCGGAAAAAGGGGCTGAGGAGCTGTTGAAAAGGGGGACCGTACCCGACGAAAGCATACCAAGACGCAATCCACCGACAGCCCCTACTATGCGCTGCTGATCCGTTCTGTCCCTTCAACGCACACATGACGCAGCACCCAACCACCGCTCGTGACTCTAACGCCAATCAATACTGCAGCTAGCATGTATAGCTGGATATGCAAGTAGGTACTCGTACATGGACATAAATATCGTCTCAAAAGCCGAATCCCACAAGCGCTTCAAACCGCCGACCGCATACAGGGCTGTTGCTACGCACCGTGACCGATAGCGTCGCGATTCCGCTAGCTACGTCCCTCTCCTCGTCTCCGTCGTTCCGACCAGGTTCTTCCTCCACTGCTGCCGCCTCGGCTAGAACAGACTCCCGAACGCTATCCGCCATGGCCGTAGCCCACGACACGTCCGTAGCATAAGTCACCAGGAAGAGATTCCTGAGAGGGAAGCACCAGAGGGGCAAAGGCTGTATCACTAACGGAGGTCCACGACGCGCTGGGCTGCACGTGTACGGCTTGCACTTACACATATGGGAGAGAGTCTGGCGAGACGAGGCGATGCGTGTTGTATATACATCACGCGGCGTGTGAAGCGTTGGTTTTGACTGTGGGAATGCTCGATACTACGACGTCTCAGCTCAGGATACCAACCTCTTAGAGGCTTCCATTGCGACCTATTATAGTCCTTCAACATACAGCAGGCGAAACAGCAGAGCACAGCATGATTCCACTGCTGGCGTGCGCTCACCTCGCAATCTCATTTCTGCAGGCTTTGAAGGGGTGATCTAGCCCTTCCACCAAAAGAGGGGAAATCTGCTTGGCGATGCTTTCGGCCCTCGACGCGGAAACTTGTCGGCCCATCAGCTCCGTCAACACCGCTGAAATGAAGCTCAGCCACTTGACCTGGGAAAAGCGTACACATAACCGGCATATGAAAACGAGGTCGGAGACAACCCCCAAGCGCTCAGCGTTTCGACTGTCTCGCAGGTAATGGCGCGGCCTCGCACGGGATGCACTAACACATAGAACCGTCTCCGCCAGCGCACATGCACGATCTCCCTTACACAGGCAAAAAAAAACAACCACCAACCTTTGCAACCAACGCACACAAACCATTGTGCCATCGTGTCGCGGTAAACTTGAATGCTTACCAGCACAGAGTAGTTGTCGCGGCCCTTGCCTCCGTCACGCAACTCAGGCGTGGTCCTCTCCACTACCATCGACACCAGAGGCTTGCTCCCTTCCAGAGTGCTGTGGTCCAGCGCGAATCGAAGAGCGTCCGACCTGTTTTTTTGGAAGGGTAAGGGTGGAGCGCAAGCCGCAGAGAAGGGGAACTCGTTGAGGAGGTGCAGATACAATATATACTCACCCTTGGTCCCTTCTTGGCACGGGCCATGCTCCCAGTAGCGAAGTCATCGCAATTTGGGGCGGTAAAGGGTGGGGAAACTTGTTCAGAGTGCTCACGTACTCGGTGCAGGGATATTTATGTAACGGTATTTGGGAGTTCCACAGAGGAAATATGCGTGTTTCTCTGTGGAGCACTTGGCGGTTTGGAGCGATTTCCATCGCCACTCTTTATGTACCTACGTGTTTCTCTATGTTTTCTCCCCCTTTCTCGTGTCTACGACGGTAATATATATACATCACGTGGAGCCTCTACATCCTTCCCCGACCCAGAGTACCCCTCCAGGGGTCACCTTAACAAAACTAACGGCAAAAGAAGGGGCAAAGTCAACATAAATAACCACCTAGCAAAGGTAGCGTCGCTCACCAGTCGCGCGATCCCTCCAGGCTAACCGCTTCCAGCGACGTCTCGATGAACGGCAGGGCGGTCTCCCGCAGCACCTCTTGGCCCCCGCTCCAGCACTTCTCTCCAACAAGAACAGCCGCAACTCCCGCCGCCATTTCTGCGGCGGCGCAGTCGAAGGACCGCTTGTCTTCGTGAACCGCGGCGGCCTGTGCGGCCGTTGCCTCCTCCAGGAGAATGCGAATGCACTCGCCTCGGCTTTCCTCGCGAACAGCAGAGACGACGGCGCTCACGAGACGAGCATTGCGGGCCCAGAAGAGACCGGAACGTGCCTCGAAGCGCAGTCGCGGGAACTGAACGCGGAACATGCAAAAGAATATACGCGGGACTCCATTGGCTTCTTATAGGAGACATGTTCACATCGGCGGTGCTTCCACGGCAAGACAGGAATCATCATGTAAAGAAAGGCGGCGAGGGGGGTGGGGGGGGGGGTCACTCATTTCATGCGTGGTCGTAGTCGCATGACCATAGACCCTCGCATCCCTACAATGCCAGGACGGAGCACGTCGGGTTTTCACCGACCAGGCAGACACTGCATGCACCAAGCGCGAAGCGCCGTTGGGCGAGTCGCATGAAGGGTGAGCTGCATCCTACTGAGGATCGTTTGTGAGGCGGACTTTCTTGCTTATGGATGACATCGTCGAATTACAGTAGTTGAGTTGTTTTCTGGTGTGGCCACTTCGAGAGATACCAATGGGTATACTATGCGACTGCCTCGAGGGGGGCTCGAGCAACACATAATATCTGCAAGCGGGCACGTCTGCGAGATCGTGAACGCCGTATACAGTTCGCGAGACCATCTACTAGGTCAAGCTTACAGGCCAAAGGGAATCCGAGGACGCCAACAGGCCGGCAGGAAGCCTCTGGTCCTGAGTGGTTCATCGACAATCGCCGGATCGATTAAGCGGTGTAGGCTATAAATTCAAAGGCACCCTTGCGAAAGGCACGACGCAACGTACTCACCAACTCTCGAGTGTCTCCCCGCCCGACGTCTTGCATGACCTCCTTCACTCCCAGAGACCACTGTTCCGTGCCCGCCAGCCCGCCTTCCGTGGCCTGCTTCCTGTGGTTGTGCGCGAGAGCCAAGAAAAACGGGCCCAGGAACGCCCTCGAGCTCAACAGCACGGACACCTCGCCGCCGTCGGGGGAAGAAGGGTCGGCGCTTGAAAGAAGGCGCGTCAAGGCTCCCAGTGCCAGCCTCTGGAGAGGTTGCCCTTCACCCTCTGACAGGCACTCGGCGAACCAGCGCCAGACGGCCATCGGAAGCGCAGTGTGACTCGTGCTGATTTCGCTCGAGGGCCTCGGGTCCAGACGCTCGGATGAATCGGAGGGCCGGATGAGATGCATGAGGCACCAAGACGCCATGAGCTGGTATCGCCACCCACCGCCCGAGGATGAGGCTGCGACGCCGAACGACGCAAGACGTTCTAAAAGGCCGTTCAGGAGCGCATCGTGCTCCGCTTTATCCTGGACGCCAGGCGCAGCGGAAAACGCAGGGACGGAAAACAAAGCCCTTCAGATCCAGAAAATAAGTACCATGTGCGGTATCCATACGATCAAAACACAGCAGTGAGCACACGCAGGAACTCCCAACAAAGAAACCCAGCCAAACAGCGCACGAGAAGTGCACAAGGCAAGGCGCTCGTGAACGGGACGCCGTGCACTACTCTCGCCAGAAAATATAAGCCGCGCGGTACTAGGTCCCTACGGAAACGAGGTTGGGACCTTGTGCCACCGGCACCAAAAGCATCGCGGGCGCTTTAATCTCAACCTTGTGTGCAACGACGTGTCCCTGGCGCTGGCTGTAACAAGCGGCGCCTAACTTAAAAGAGACAGGTGCGAGATCGAGTAGAACAAGGTTTTACGGGCGCAGCGGGTCCGGTCGGACGCTATCGATGCCTTGGTCCTGATATAATCATGAGACCGTGCGCGGGGGTTAAAGAAACGATACCATAATAATAATGAATATGCACGCTGCGGTTGGACGCTGTCGATGCCTTGGTCCTGATAAAATCATGAGACTGTGCGCGGGGGTTAAAAAAAACATACCACAACAATATATGAATATTCACATTTAAGATCATTGCACTGGTTTCTGCCATTGCTCGGCCCAGCAAGCCTTACCTCGTCAGTGACCAGGGCATTGGCCCTCCAGCACGACACGTACGTGGTGAACAGAATCGATATCCGTGCTGCCGCCTTCTCCTGCTTGTCGGTGGGCAAGAGCGCCAGAACGGGCTGAGAGTCACAGAGGGCCAGCAGCAACGCCCGCGAATGACTCCACTTCGACGCGATGTGCCTCATGCTTCGTCTCTGATGGAGCAAATAGCATGCCCCAGTCAGTCTCCTGTGAGCGGTCTCCTCATCCCCTCCGGCATTTTCATCCTCCACGTGCGCCGGATCACTGAGAGAAAGCCGATTTATGAGCACGGGAACAGCTTCGCGGACGAACCATGGACAAACGTTTCCCATTTGGTTTACCCCGACCTGCGCAGCCGCTCGAACCATGGCGTATTCCGAAGATGATAGTTGCACAAGACCGTCGAAAAGAGCCCGGTACCGATCCAAGACCGCCGACGCACCGGGCCACGAAACGCCTCCACCACCATCCTGCTTGGGTTTGCCGGCTGTGTCACTCCAGGAGCCAGCGGCATCTTTGGCAGCAGTGGCTACTATCCGCGGTGCACCTTCGAGCCTCTTGCGGTGTAGCAGAGACGTGCGCAAGACGGCGGCGGCGCGCGGCCAACTTCGACCCCTGCCGGGACCCCCCATGTTGAAAGCGCGGCGCTGATCCGCGATGATAGCGGTGTCGCCGCTTGCTGCGGCCTCATTAGCGAGGGTCAAGCGCATCTTCCTCATTGCAAGTGCCACTTCGTCACGCTGCATCCCCACACGCAACATGGAAGCAAAGCCTTGACGGGAGTGCAGGCCCTTGCCTCCACGCGTGCAGGCGACGCGTTGAGAGAGACGGATCACCAGCTTGGACGACTTTACATCAACCGGTCCATTCTCTTGTGCGCACGCGCCCAGCGCGGCCCGCATAAACCGAGCGGTCTCCGCGCGCAAACCCGCGACCATTTTATACAGCCTGTGGCCGTCCTTTGCCTCGAGCAAACGCGAGAGCCCCCGGCTTCCCACCGCAAGGTAGACGTCGTCACGAAGGTGCTGACCAGGGGCTTCGTCGTCTTCTCCAGGAGTTCCGCGGTCGCCCAGCAGGCACACCGCTCCGCGGAAAGCGTACTCCATCGTCTTTAGATGTTCGCGCCACACGCCTGCTCTGGTCGCCGACCCCACCGTGGTTTCGTCCTTCGCGGGCTCTCGCGCCAGCTCCAACGCCAACTCGTTCAGAGGTCGTACCAAAAAGTCCTCGAGAAGGTTCGCGGTGAGGGTCAGACCTTCCGTGCTGGGCTGGACCCACGCGATGTCCATTTCTTCGGCAGCCACAGGCTCGAAAATACGGCGCCACTCCCCTGCGCTGCCGAGCTTCGCCCAGCGTGCCGGCGGTAGAGACCGCGAGTCGGCAGGGTACGTCTCGCACAGTCCTTGCAGCGCCTTGCGCAGCACCTTGCGTGCACCCTTACGAACGCTTTTGTCGCCATGAGAAATACCGGCCGCGACCAGGCGACGAAGAGTAGGCCCGTGGGGTGCAAGCGCGGCCCCACCTCCCCTCACCAGCCCGGACAAGAGCTGCAGTCGCCATCGAAGAAGCGCAGGTGACGTACCGGAAGCAAAGGTGGGGGCCTCGCCCGTGGGCGTGCTTGCGGCCAACAGGCCGTCGCACAGCGCCGGGAAGAACGTTGAAACCGTCCTCTCTGGGCGCGCAGAGGCCACCATTTCTACCACACCTGCGGCATCCTTCTCCACGTGGGGCAGAGCGCGGTCCGTCACAAATCGAAGCACCTTGGTCGCGGCCATCTCCGCCGCGGGCTCATCCGCCATCGTGAACAGCTGCTGCGTGACCAACTTTATCAGAAATGTGAGGAGCGCCTCCTTCCAGTTTCCGCCAAGCGATGCCAACATACCCGCGTTGGCACCACCGAGGCCTGTCATGGCGGCAGCTACGTTCATAGTGTCCGCGGCGAGGTCCCCCGCCTTAACCTTGGACGACTTGTCCTTGTGGCGCAGTACTTCAAACATGCGGTCCAGAAAAGCGGCCGACCACTCCAGCAATATGCCGCCCAGGTTTTCGCATGATGTGTACAAATCCTCGTGCTCGTTGGCATCCTCCGCCTCGTCTGCCTCACCAGCATCTAGCCAGATAGAGGGCGCTGGCTTCCAGTTGTCGACTGATCCTGTAGAATAGCTGTAGACGAGACAAGGTGGGAAAGAAAATGCAGGCTCAAGCCCTGACGTAGAACAATGTCGGCATCATGCCTGCTATAAGTATCACACGATCGTGAATCATTCTGGCGTGATACACATTGCGTAGACTACCCCTATTGTACCAATTCACGAGCTATGTATCGACGTACATTGGTGCCTTTTGCACGAACCAATTTACGCCCCTTCTCAAGAGAAACCTCAACTCACCTGACGGCATTGCCCTGGACAGGCACCCAGCAGAGTATTGTGTGGTACAGGTGCAGGGTAACCGTAGTCTTCGTGACATCGTTTGCATCAAGGCCCGGTAGAGTTAGCTCCAACAGGGCCGGAAGATACGGCGCCAGGTAAGGCCGCGGGTACATGAGCGGATGGAAAAGGCAGGTCAACGCCCGAATAGCCGCTGGCGCCTATTTTGTACCGGTAGCGTACCCGTATACCGTACCAGTGTCGGAGAAGGTCACGTAGGATATGCACGACGCAAATACGGCGAGGGCAAAAGAGATAATTCTTCAGCAAACAAGGGCAAACAAGGGACACTCTCGCTTTGGTCTCTAAAGGACTTCGACAACTCTGCATTACTCCCGGGAGCCTCTATTTCAAACGCTCCGCGTGTACCGTTCGCTCTCCATGAATCGGTTTGTGATACTGCGGTGTTCGATACTGGTCTACGGAGAGAGGAGTGTTATATTGTGTGACGAGGGAATACTGTACTGAGTCACTTGTCCCGGATGAATCTTCAGTTGGGTGGCTTGCCCTTCGGGGCAGTCGATGACATGGAATGGTATGTCCCGGGTACGTGGCATGGTGGTACGTGACAAGGACTTGTGACAATACACGATACAATTATTATGTATGTGGCGTCTGTGATATAGCGATACGACCCGTGTGTGTTTGGTGGTGGTGTGGTCAATTTGTTCGCTCTCATCCTCAACCACATTGATAAGCGACGCGTGCAACAATCGGACGAGTCTACAGCGGCGAAAATGCAACAACATATGCATACAAATCAGCAACAGTGCAAACACAGCAGGACGTTACAAAAAGTACCGGCGTAAAAGGGGGGATTCGCCGCGGCAGGTTAACGCCTGCCTGCGGCTCCGCGCATGCCCGTAATGGCCAGAAGATAAATGGTAGAGGAAAACCGAGGCCGCACAAAAACGACTGTATTGCCAAGGGGTGTACTACAAATAGTTTCGTTGGTAACACAAAAGTACTGCTGTTTGTATGGAGAATACATCGGGTGACAGGTGTACGATGACTATCGGAAGCAATAAGCAGCAGCATCAGCAAAATCGGCCGTATAGCAACACACAGAGCAGCAGCACGCAGCAGCAGCAATCTCTATACATACACATTTGTTTTGCTCTGTGTTATGTTTGTATTTTTGGTACTTCTAGCTATCTCAAGAACTGCCTGTTGCGATCATTGTCATAACGTAAAGTCTTCAACTGGAAAAAAACAAACAAAAAACCAGGTCCTGAAGCAACGCGTTTGTGAAACCACACACATACATCGTGTCGAACAAAAAAAAAGGTGACAAAATTTTTCACACGAACGAAAAAAACACAAGGGCTTTCCGCGATTGAAACCCTCGACCTGATATTTGAAAGGGAAACGTACGTCCCTGATGAACTACCCAAACTTCAATTATACTTAGAACCCAGACTGATCTGTATGCATGTATACGTACGAGTTTACACCTAAGATATCGCAACCTTTATTATTTAAAAAAAAAAGGAAAACAGCACGCCCTGCTGGGACGCAATGCGAGTACGAGTACGGCCGAGGCCGCCCCCGGCAGAGTCAGGAGAGGCGAGCAAGGTGAGGCACGACGAGGAAACAGCGCACCGAGAGGTGGACCTCCTCGCGAGCAACCTCGATTACGGCTCAAAACCTGGTGTAAAAAACAATTTTCGAGGCATGACAGGACACGTCGACATGAACATATCTATTTTTTTAGTACGTGGTACAGCCGTAGCCTACAACAGCAGTAGCTGCTTGTGCAAACTTGCGGGAAACGTTTACATGATTTTTCCGGCGGCGACATTTGTTCGCACTATTAACACAACACGTGTGCAAAACAGGAGCCCGTGGTTACGTGGAGGTCTCTTACCTGGTGGGTGTGGTTGATGGAGGCCACTGGGTCCAACGCCCGGAAAATAACCTCCACAGCAGCCGGGGCGACGGTCTTCGGGCTCAGGGCCGCCAGAACCGACAGGCAGCTATTCGCGATGGACCCCGTGGACAAATCCTTCGAGTACACCATCTCGAGCACCAACGGCAACAACGCATCGACTATCAACTGCGCATCGCCACGCGAAAGCTCCCCTGTCGGAGGCGACCGCCCTGCTTCGCGGAGCACGGTCTCACAGCCGACGCGCTCCGCCAACCCACTCAAGACGAAGTTCGTCAGGAACGCCAGATCAGTCGTCCATCCTCCTCCGTTGCTAGGGTGGAAGTACGTTCTCAAGCCGCGGAACAGCGACATCAGGTGTTTCGCTCCTGGAGAAATCAAGTGTTGCTTGTCACCCTCCCCCCCTCCATACGCACCGTCGATGCCGCACCCCCCCGCCGGCGGGATGATCGCCACGTCTGACATTCGGACCAGCTCCGCCGGCCCACCCTTGCCGAGAAAGAACACGGCCATTACTGCAAGCTTGTTGAGCTTGACGAACCGCGAGCGACAGGCCGACGGGGCGATTGACTGGTACTGGTATGCGACCTGGCGGCTGCGGGGCAATGGGGCTGCGCCTGCGTCACCCATGGATACTGGGGTGTGAATAGTTGCGCGAGCAAGGTTGTAGATGTCGGCCATGTACGGGGTCCAGTCAAACGTGGGGGGGGGGTGCTGAGTTGCCCTGCATACGAGGGTGAGCCATGCACCGTCCCAAGACGGGCAGTGGTCAACCTGTCCCCAAAGCCTGAAAACGTCCAACGAGGGAACGGGACATTGGAAGGGTGCGGCGAAGCAGCAGTTGAAACCAAAGTATTCATTTCGTTCCGTGTTTTGTGTTTTGTCTTCATGCGGGATACAAGGCTCCCCTCCGGGACGTGCCTAGCGGAGGCAGTGGCGCAAGAATGAAATAAAAACCATACAGCATGCGGTGTTGTATCATACGTATAAGCATATTATGACGTTATTAATTATCTGTATATTACCGTACACGTAGACCCTTTTAAAACCGCATCTCGTTTTTTTGGGACAGAACATACTTGGAAATACTTGGAAATAGTGTGGAACCGTTACTATTGACTGAATCGCTTGATATATTTTCTTAATGATTCCGCCAAACATTATATAATGTCTGTCAGAGTATTTATGTATGTCTTTGTTGTGGCGCTCGAGCCGGATAAGGTCTCTCCCGCGCAAAACCGAGGACTCCCTATTAAAAAAAAATGAAAGCATTCCACGCGTGACGCACTCCACACACACGCGTGACACACGGCACACACCGCACACACACGTGACACGGGACACAGTTAGTACAGCAGTAGTGGGATAATATGAAAAAAAATGCATTTATCCAAAAGGATGCACCGAAGAAGGGGGTGTAACTTTCGACACCACACCGAATAAATCGACTCGGTTCTTGTGTGGGGGATCGAAACTGACTTGCTGTAAGTATTGGGATCGAAATCAACTTGGTTATTGTTTGTGGGCCGAAATGCCTTGGGATTATTAAATAGTGTCGGGAGCAAAAATGTACCTGGTTTTGAGTGGGTGGTCGAAATGACTTGCTTTTGGTCTGCGTGCCGAACTGACTTGTTTTCAGCATGGGTTTCGATTGACTTGATTTATGTGCGGCTGGCCGAAATGCCTTGGGGTAAGGTGTGCGGACCGAAATTGACCTGATTTTTTGTGTGGGTGGTCGAAATTGGTGTGTTTCTTGAGCAGGCCGAAAATTACCTAGTTCGTGTGTGGGGGATAGAAATTTACTTGGTTTTTGTGTAGGTATCGAAATTGACTTGGTGTTGGAGTGAGGGTCAAAAATGTGTTGGTTTTGGTGTCTGGCTGGAAATTGAATGGGTTTTTGTGTGCGGGCCGAATCATACCTTGTTCGAGTGTGGAGGTCGAAATTAACTTGGGTTTAGTTGGTGGATCGAAATTGACTTGTTTTTTATGTCTGGGCATCGAAATGGACTTTGTTATAGAATGGGGATCGAAATTGACTTGCTTTTACTGTTAGGGTCGAGATTAGCTCGATTTTGTGTGGGGGATCGAACATGACTTGGTTTTTGTGTGGGGTTCGAAATTGGCTCTTTTTTTGTGCGGGGGGTCAAAATTGACTTTTTGTTTTGTGTCAGGGTCGAAAATGACTTGGTTTTAGTTGGGGATCAAAGTTTACTTGCTCTTTGTGCGCGGGCCGTAAGGAATATGATCGCGCACTCGGGCACGCGGGAAGAAATGATCTTGAACGGTTCTTGATTTCTTCACACTCGAGACTCCATTCGAGAGAAAGTGCAGATACGAGGGAACTGCAGCGACGACTAAGTACCTTCCGAAAAAAGGAGTTGGGACTCCACGGCGACGTACCGCAACGCAATGTCTAAACAGCGCCGTACCTTGGATGTCCTACCATCCGAGCCTGAAACAGCGCCGTACCATAGCAGTGTATCATATAATCGGAGCCTGAAATGATCATCGACAACAAACGGACCCTTGCGACAGTTCTTTAAATAGCAACTTTTCCCCGAAATTTCCAGTATTTGTTTTCCAAGAAAAACAGGAAAAGCAGGAAAAACAGGAAACATTTATAAAGTTTAGAAATTTTACAGAGGGCAAATATTTGGAAGTCTTAATTAAGGCTTCGCACTCCAATATTTGGAGAAAAAAAAGTGGAAGATTGAACGAAGGAAAGCTGGGGTTTGTGAAGAGGTATCGAATCGTTGGCATGTTTGAAAGGAAAATGTTCACCCAGTCGATATCACGGCGGTGGTGTAGTCGGTTGAACTGGAGAGACAGAGGTTGGGAAGGTTTGAGACAGAAAGAAAGAAGACAATTTACTCGTAGTACGGGGCTCTACTCGTGGTGTTGGCGAGCAAGGGTCTGTCACTGGGTGGAAGGCCGGTGAGTTGAAATAAGATAGTGCGGGGGAACACGGGACCCGAAAGCTGCCTTTTTGGTGCGATATTTGGGGAGGATAGAAATGCATGCTGGTTGGTGTTTTGAAGAGGCGCACATTCCAGGGATCAAAATGTTTCGGCCGATGGCGTGTCGAGGTGGCCTCGGGAAACGATTAATTCGCGATGGTCTTCCCTTTTCCTGCACGTTCACTGGCAGGAGGCGAGTTTGGGGAAGAGTGGTGGGACGGAGTTTTGCAGGCTTTTTGTCGACCGTCGGAGTGGTCGGAGTGGCTCCTTCGACAAATGCCACATATGAAGCTGCCTGGCGTTTGTGGACACGGAAGTGGCGTTTAGTTGCTGTACATAGAAGCGTATACTTGGATATGGAGTTGGGAGAGGAGGCGGTAGCGAGAGAGATCGCAAAGCATGTGGCGCGGGAAAACATAATTGACAGTTAAAGAGAAATTGGTAGCAGTATAGCATCTGTGGACCGAAGCTCCATGAGTAGGGTGAGACGTTCATTGTCACAAGCTGAAGAGATTTATGTTACTGGTTTAGGAAGTTAGAGCCTCTCACGAGCTGGCCGGACGAGAGATTGCCGGGTTTAACGTTGAGTAGGTGTTTATTTATTGCTGTCTACCCCCCTATGCAGAACCACAGTCGTATGGGGAAGCTAGCCGGATGAAGATCGAGAGATCATCATGAACGCGCGTCTGAAGGGGCAAGGATTTTCATTAATACTTGCCTGTAAGGATGGGGACAGAGATCTGCCATGCGTTTTTCGGCCGCAAGAAGTACAGCATTTTCATCGCCGAGTTGGGATAGAACTGCCAATGAAACACGTTATGGTCAAATCGGTAAAGGCAGGCATTGCGAGGAAGAGTGCATTGAAGGGAGAACCTTAACGGATTCGGCGTCCGATATCGCGGTTTATGTTGTTTCAGGGATTGTTAAGTGTTCCGGAGTGGGGGCGGGAAGGGGGCGAAGTGATGTGGATGATGCTAGCCGTTTCGTGTATTTTTTGGGTCGTGCGTCTGAGTTGTTTGCGTACAACGACGGAAAACATCACAAATAAGTCGGTTCAGTAGTGGACGAGGCTTGATAGTGAATCTTCCTAAGGTAGGTATTGAGGCATTCTGGTTGGCTAAGGGTATATTATACGCGGCTCAATCAACTTGTAGTCTTTCCGAGCCACAGCATCCCGAGTCAACCTAGAGTATTTTCAAGCACAGATCCAAGCCGGCCGAGTCAACCTAGAGTCTTGCCAAGCACAGTATCCCAGCACTGACCACTGGCATATGGTTCGGGTTCGAGTTAGGGTTGGGGTCGGAGGGTCGGCTTCAGGCGCCAAGCACAAAACCTCCGTAACTATTCACTATCAAAGTGTGTCCACCCCTCTTTCGGTTTGACGAGGGGAGACGTTTTTTTTTGTGGTATGACACAGTTGTCAGCGTCTGAATTGTGGCGGTGCGCTGATCGGGTGGAACTTTTGTTCAGAGGGTCAGAAGGAGATAAAAAGGGACACGGACAAGTGGTTTTACGCAAGAAAACGGTTGTTGGGGCGAATTAATTCAATTGGGTTAGAATGCCGCCGTCGGTTTCACATTTGAGGGGTGAGGTCGACGGATTTGAGGTGTCGACTATTAATAGATGTTGATGTATCCTAACCTGGGCATTAGCTGTCCTCTTGCTACATATGCGGACGGAGGTAGATGGAGAGTGTGGACTCATAACCAGGCCACAGTGTCATTAAGGGGTTCAGTGGGAAGACAAGGGTTAGTACCGGGAGAGTATGCGTTGCATTCGGGCAGGATTGGGGGCGCAACGAGACTTGCAGCAGGAGGGCTTTCGGTAATGGAAATCCAACGTCAGGGGAGGTGGAAGAGTGATGCCTTTATGATGTACGTAAGAGCGACAAGAGAGGAGGAGGTTAAGGTTTTAAGGGTCTTAGCTTCTAACGCAGTGGGCGGAGGAATTCAACCAGGACAAGGGATTAAGTGGGGTGTATCTCACAAGCCTGTGCCCGAAGGACGCTAGGGTGAGTAAGAAGAACTTATTAATGTGGGGTTTTGGGGAGGGGGGTTGGGTGCTATGAGATGTAGGGAATGTGTAATGGTTTGGTAGTTCACACAGATAATGAAGAGACTGTTATTAAGGTGGGGGGTTCAAGCGCGGTAGGGTTTGCAGTAGAAAGTGGCAGTCTATATCGGGTGTGTGTTATATATGCTAGTTTAAGCGTGGATAAGATCCAGCACTTATTACTACAGTAATAATAACTCCAGATTCACAAGCAAAATAAAATGGAAGCTTGAACGAAGGAAATCTGGGGTTTGTGAAGAGGTATTGAATCGTTGGCATGATTGAAAAAGGGGATGGGAAAAGGTTCATCAATTCGGTGTCAGGGCGGTGGTGCAGTCGGTTGAACTGGAGAGAGAGGTTGGAAAGATTTGCGACAGAAAGAAATAAGACCATCTAGTCGTAGTACGGGGTTCTACTCGCGGTGTTGGCGAGCAGGGGTCTGACACTGGGCGGAAGCTCGGTGAGTTGAGAGAAGGGCAATGGTCATTTGGGGGTATACCCCCTGGTTTTACGGCCATTTGGGGGTAGGGTCAACTTGCGCCCGCGGAAAGGGCTCCCGCGGGCCCAAACAGGCCTCAAACGCCATTCCGAAGGCCTGGCGAGATGCCCGAAGCCCGCGCCAAGCACGCACATGTTTTTTTTTTTTTTTCAGGCATGTCTTTGGGCCTTACAGGGCGGCGGCGCACGAGGGAGCAGACTAAGCCCCCCGTTTGACCACATCTCGGGGGGGGATAACCCCTCGTACCTACTAAATGTATCTACTCCCCCCGATTGACCACTTTTTTCACCCCGTTCGACCGAAACCATACCCCCGTTTGACCATCTGCGACAGCCTCAAAAGCGACTACAGCAGTACGTATCCATGTCACCGCCGAACAGACCGAATAGACCACGGGGCGGAACATCCAGAACTCGCGAATAGTCTGGATCGTTTGCCCCCCAAAATATCGGCGGAACAACATAAAAATCAAATCTTCATACGCGACATGAAGATATCGGCTCTTCTCAGAAAATGTAGGCCCTTGTGATGGCAAAAGGAAGTGGTGTGAGAAGCAGGACACATACGGGTACGAGATGCTCGGTTGATCTCAGGGGATCGTCGGTTGCTGGGTGTTTCGTGCTGGGTGCGTGGTGCTTCGTTGCTGGGTGCTGTGCGTCATGGATGCTCGGTGCTTAGTTTTGTCGGACGGGAGGGGTCTTTGGGACACGAACAACATCAGGCGCAACGTTCGTTCGTTAGTGTTATTGAGAGGTGCTCTCCTCCCGTCCCCCATCGTATCCATCCCCCGAGACCGCTTGCGACGGAGCACACGATATGTTAACCTATGTTATACTACTCGTACTATGCTACTTCTACTACTGCTACGGCTACTACTACTACTACTACTACTACTACTACTATACCACTACTACTACTACTACTACTATTAATACTACTTCTACTACTGATCGAGATTGACGAGTACCGGAGCCGCTTGCCGCCTTGGGTTCCTCTGTTTTCTGTAGCCTCTATTTTGCGGTATCTGTTAGTTTCGCCCCTCTTCCCCTTTCCCTTTCGTTCGTGTTGACCCCTCATCCTGTTTGTCCTTCCCACGGGTTGGGGGTCGAGGGACTTCCTTGCTTTTTTCGCGTCGCAACGAACCTGGTTACAAACGTACCGGTGCGTGGTACGTTTCAGCAGTGATTTGTTTGAACTACGGTAATTACGGGTAACATAGGCAACTTATAACATTACGGGTAACCACGAAGAAACGGCAGCTACGATTACTCGTAACAAACTCCGTAGCAGTAGTAGAAGTAGTATAGTACGAGTAGTATAACATAGGTTAACATATCGTGTGCTCCGTCGCAAGCGGTCTCGGGGGATGGATACGATGGGGGACGGGAGGAGAGCACCTCTCAATAACACTAACGAACGAACGTTGCGCCTGATGTTGTTCGTGTCCCAAAGACCCCTCCCGTCCGACAAAACCAAGCACCGAGCATGCATGACGCACAGCATCCAGCAACGAAGCACCACGCACCCAGCACGAAACACCCAGCAACCCACGACCCCCTGAGATCAACCGAGCATCTCGTACCCGTATGTGTCCTGCTTCTCACACCACTTCCTTTTGCCATCACAAAGGCCTACATTTTCTGAGAAGAGCCGATATCTTCATGTCGCGTATGAAGATTTGATTTTTATGTTGTTCCGCCGATATTTTGGGGGGCAAACGATCCAGACTATTCGCGAGTTCTGGATGTTCCGCCCCGTGGTCTATTCGGTCTGTTCGGCGGTGACATGGATACGTACTGCTGTAGTCGCTTTTGAGGCTGTCGCAGATGGTCAAACGGGGGTATGGTTTCGGTCGAACGGGGTGAAAAAAGTGGTCAATCGGGGGGAGTAGATAAATTTAGTAGGTACGAGGGGTTATCCCCCCCCGAGATGTGGTCAAACGGGGGGCTTAGTCTGCTCCCTCGTGCGCCGCCGCCCTGTAAGGCCCAAAGACGTGCCTGAAAAAAAAAAAAAAACATGTGCGTGCTTGGCGCGGGCTTCGGGCATCTCGCCAGGCCTTCGGAATGGCGTTTGAGGCCTGTTTGGGCCCGCGGGAGCCCTTTCCGCGGGCGCAAGTTGACCCTACCCCCAAATGGCCGTAAAACCAGGGGGTATACCCCCAAATGACTATTGCCCTTGAAAGAACCCGCGCGCCTTTCCTGAGGGACTAAAGTACGGTAGGGGGCGCAGCAGAAAGTGGCAGTCTATATCGGGTGTGTTTTTTATACATGCTACGTAGTGTAAGTGTAGGTATTACTACTACGAACGAGTGTGTGTGTGTTCTTCACATTAAACCTTCCTTACGTATATAGTTACCCCGGATCCGAGTTGCAACTGGAAAGGTAGGTGGAGAGAAAAGAAGGGCGGAGATATATGAAATGGGATGGAGACAAAAATATAAACGAAACTCCCCGCTGTCACTCTGATGAGTCAACAAACAAATGTGTGTGTGTGTTCTTCACATTAAACCTTCCTTTCTACCCGTCGACATCCAGCACACCCAGTGTCCGTGCCGATTCTTCATCCTAAAAAGGTACCAGTTCTGTGGTCACAAAACTACGACACAGAGATACTACACTCAGTGCAGTAAGCAGAGCAGACAATGCATACCAGGGTACGAGTACCTCGTATTAATAGTACCTGGTGTACGTAGATCATCTATTGTACCTGTGTGGTAGATCCTAAGCTGCCGTTATGATCTCTTGTGCAGGATCACTGGTGTAGAGCAAGTATACACGTATACACTGCTGTACATATGCAGCCCAGGAAAGGAGTCCTGCATCGTGCAGATAGTATGTCTCCCACTTGACACCGTGAGAGCTTAATTAGATCAAACAGATCAGGGATCTATCTGCCCTGGAGTATCTAGATCACCAAGTTGGAATCGATTATCTGTTCGTATGATCTGTCCGAATTGACAAACTGCTGCTGTATGTACAAATCTCACTTTTGACTTTCGACAAATAGTAGTCGGGACGAGCGAGTCCGATCTCCGTCCGTTCTCTCGATATCGATTTCACAAAAAAAGTGCTGTCATCATCACGCTGTTATATACACACTCTGGTACTACTTGTGCTGCTGTGCTGCTGTACTAAGGACGAACCTGAACCACTCTGGCAGAAGCTCTTCGTACAGACTTGACCGGGTCGGCATGAACAGGCACAGGAGGTACAGGGCCCGAAAGGCAGCTTGCGTCTGGGTTAGAGCAATTTCCTCCTTGAACTCGTCCCAAATCTCTCGGTCTGCTCCAGGAGCCCAGTATCGCCTTGCGTGCCGTATCAGGTCTACCAGCGCTGTGAGTCTGGATCTCTCGGTGCCACCGGAGGCTAGTGGAAAGCCTCGAGGAGCACACTCGTCCAATATGGCAAACATGCAGCGCCAGGGCAACACCAGTTTCCCCACCAAGGCAAGCTGGCCTTGCTTCTTGCTGATGAGCCAAGTGAGGGAGCGCATGACCTTGCTGCCGCATTGCCACGGCAACGGAAGGCCCGTTGTCGGGAAGGCTAGATCGTACAGTGCTTGTGCGATAAACAGCCGCGAACCATCGTCAAAGTTGTATTTCAAACCTCGCATCCTCTCCAGCCTGGAGCACGCCCGCAGCACTCGAACGCTGTTGTCCTGCGAGCCGCCGGCGGTGAGGCAAGCCATGATGTCGGCCAAGAGAAGGTCGCGTTCATTGGATAGGCTGTCCCTGTAGGGAAGCTGGGCGTTGAAGCGATGCACGAGATCCTCACGGGCTTCGTCATTGTCTACGACGTCCATGTTTACGCCAGTGGCGGTGGCCAGTTGCTGTATTCTTGGTAGTCGCAGCGACTAATTATCGTTCCTACCGTGGTGAGGTGTGCAGTGTGCAGTGGGTGGGACGCTCCGAACTTCGCGGAAGGATTCACTCGTGCCGTGCTGCTGTCTCTGCTCATGATTTGTTCATTTTTTATTTGGCTCGGAGACAGACAAGCGAAATAGAGAGCTCCGTAGAATCGGCCGCAAAACATAATGCTGTTGTCCAAGACATCATCCAGTAGCCTTTCGCGTATTTACGAAATAATATTGACCCCCGATGTAAACACGCCAACATATTTGTACCCCCTCCACTCCGAGTAAACCAACCCCTACTCCCCGCTGACCGTAGGTAGGTTTCCACAAGCGCGATACTGCCTCTAGTACATCAACAGCAGACTTTGCATCGGTTCGTAGCGGAGAAGAAGAAGAATACCGCAAGGAGCCCAGAGAACGCGGCGCACTTTCACCATGGCTCGCGCTTTCGCTCTCATGGCTTGCCTCGTGGCGCTTATCGCCCAGGCATCGGCTTTCATGTTCGCGGCACCTGGTGTGGTGGTCGGGGCAGCCGCTAACATCAGGGCGCAGGGAGCTGCGGTGTCGGGTTTCACGGGATACAACACGGTGTGCCAACGCGAGGCCACGGATGACGGTAGCACTTTGCGAATGATGGTGAGTGGTTAGGTGACGCCGGAAGAGGGAAGGATGAGGGAGCGATCGATGTCTTGTGGGTCGCTAGACCGCTCGGTCGCGTGGTATATGTCTCTCTCTACGAGCAGCATGTTTGGTTGAAGGGCGACAGGACAGCCTCTGGTTTGGCGAGCGCAACTCTACGAGCATATGCCAACCACCACGTGGCTTGCCGGCCTATGCTGCGGTACAGAAGAGTCGAGAGCCGGCGTACGCTGTGTTCCTGGATAGATAGAACTGTCCTCGACCCCGATAGAGTGTTTTGTTAGCCTCAGATTTTTGCTGGAGGGTGTGAGGTGTGACTCATATAATACGGCTTCCGTTGCGTTTACGTAGCGACGGCGTTGGTGCTCATGAAGTGGTGAGTGTGTATCGCACATATCCCATCAGTTGAGATGTTCAGGAGCCTTCCAACATCATCACGTATGTCCCATGTCGAAATGTAGATCGCTCCAGCGGAATGTAGGCTTGCTTGCCTCTCACATCGTGTGCTGCTGTGTGGTGCTTTTTACTGCCAGACGAGATTTGAACCTACCTGGTATGCTGCAGCAGTATGCACTGAAGAGTAGTGTTGGCTATTTACTCGTGTACAGAATTAGCTCGTACAACGTAGACTGCGAGTCTGCGGTGTTTTGTGCCACCCACGGCGGTTATCGATCGACGTGGCGTCCTGCCTTCGTGCTGCCCAATTAGACTACCTGGTACGTACGGCTGGTGCCTTTCTAGCCTGGGCGCTGGCCCACACTTCCTCGCGAACATTCCCACGTGCATATTCCTTCGGAAACCCGCAGTCAGCACGTGCACCAACTCTCCCGAAAGCGACGTCAGCAATTTTTAGTATGTTTGTTCGTACTACCTCGCACTCTGTATCAGGGATGTACGATACAAATACGAGTACTGCGGTATCTGTCAGCGTACTTGTACGTACACTGCAGTTGTACGTATACGATAGTTTCTGGTGTAGTTTCTGGTACTGACTTTTACCTGCCTGGTAATTTAGTACTGCTGGTACAAGGCGCACGAACGTCGGTCGCCGCTTCGATCGCCGTGTACCGCCGTTTGGCTTACTCTATATTATTATTAAGTAGTAGAAGTCAGAAGACAAATAAAATAACATGCGTCACGCATGCTGTGTGTGTTTAAATGTATGCACGTGCATTCTTGCGTGGTATGATACTAATATCATACCGGTACTCCGGTACATACGGTAATGGAGGTCTGTTCGCACGAGTACTCGTACCGTCGTATTAATAGTACTTGTACGTATATACGTATCATACTGCTGTTGTGTTTTCACGCTCCTGTGTTGTGTACTGGCAAAGGGTGTACTGGAATTGGAAGGTGCCCTCTGACAGCTCTGCAGCTCTCATGTAGAATATGGAAACGCAACTGACATACCCTTCGACAAGTTGCTCGTTCGAAACGATGGCCTTTTGCGCACCACAATCTGCTGGTATGTAACGTGTACTGCCTTACGTACGTAACAGTAGCAGCAGCCTCAGAGAGCTCGTCGGTTTAGCAGGGGAGGGCTGTCGTTCGCTCATGAGAGCCTGACGATCGAAACGGTGTATTCCATATATACAAACTTGTCTCTCCTGAATGAGAGTTTATCCTCAACCAGGCTCATTCATGTATCCCCGACCCAAACACACCTTCCATAAATGTTAAGATCAAATCCAGCTCCACAAGCCCTAGGTGTCCTACGTTCAATCTTACACGTTGGTCGTACGCATACATGAATATGGCATCACGCGAGATTTTCACTTTCGACTCGATTGACTCAACTGACGCGCCTGTTGGATTGCTGCGGTATCGTCAGTTTTCGTGTTGTCATATATACATATCATAGGAATTACGTAGGGTGATGGGGTGATCGTGCGTTTTGCTTTTCCCGTTTCTCCCTCGATTTTGGTATAACCGGTCCCACCGACGAAATTGTTGGTGCTCGATTTGAGTTGTTGTTCGTGCTTGCAGTGGTGTATCTGTAAGCGGGAGGGAACACCGCGTGATGATGAAAAAAAACTTTCGTTCTACCGAGAGTTGGCTCCAAGAGAGTCAACCTGCGGACAATCGTTTACATCTATTTTTCTTCTGACGGTTCACCTTATCGCGTTAGCCGTGGGTTGTTATTGGTGTAATTCTTCGTCGTTTTTTTGTACTTGATGCTCTGTCGACGGTGCTTGTGAGCTTGGCGTTCGACTGATGGTATTTCGTATACGAGTACGTAGCGGCAGGGGGGGGGATCGTGTGACGAACAAAAAAACTTTCGTTCTACCGAGAGTTGACTCTAAGAGAGTCAACGTGCGGAGAATCGTTTATATCTAATTTGTCTGACGGTTCCCCTTTTCCCGATGCGCCTGTATCTTGAAAATTGTGTGTCGTTTTCGCGTGTGTGCTGGTATTAATAGTGCGCCTATATTCCGTTCGTTTTCGACTGGTGGAGTGTACGTAGCGCCAAGGGTAACCGTGTGACGAACAAAAAAAACTTTCGTTCTACCGAGAGTTGACTCCAAGAGAGTCAACCTGCGGACAGTCGTTTATATATCTAAATTTGTCTGACGGTGCCCTTGACCGCGGAGTGCCCTTATGGTAGGTACAGCAGTAGTGTGTTGCTGTGTTGATGTCGCTTCTGTGTGTTCGGTGAACTCTCGTTCCTTCTCTTTTTGACGCGCGGAGTGGTGTGTATAGCGGCGGGAGGGCCGTGTGGCGAACAAAGTAACTTTCGTTCTACCGATAGCTAGCTCCTATAGAGTCAACGTGCGGACAATCGTTTACATCTAATTTTGTCCGACGGTTCCCCTGGCCGTTGTCGGTGCCCGTGGCGTGGTATGTTGCTGTCGTTCTGTGTGCTCGGTGAAGTGTGCTCAACGTTTGATAACAGTTGGGGTGTACTCGTACATAGCGGGAGGAGGGCCGTGTGACGAACAAAAAAACTTTCGTTCTACCGATAGCTGGCTCCAAGAGAGTCAGCCTGCGGACAATCGTTTATATCTAAATATTGGCTGACGGTTCCTTCGATCGTTGTGTCGGTGCGTGGTGTGCTTTTGTCGATTCTGTGTGATTGCTGGTTGACGCTTTTTCCCTTGTGCTTTCAACGGGCGAAGTATGTACCTGGTATGTAGCGGGAGAGGGGCCGGGTGACGATCAAAAAAACTTTCGTTCTACCGAGAGCTGGCTCCAAGAGAGTCATCCTGCGGACAATCGTTTATATCTAAATTTGTCTGACGGTTCCCTTGACTGTGGTGTCCGTGCGTGGTACGTAAGTTTGTGTCGCTTTCGTGTGCTTTGTTGGTCTTGGACGTGTATTCTTTTTTGGTTTCCAGGGTATGGAGTAAGCGGGGAACCGTGTGACGAACAAAAAAACTTTCGTTCTACCGAGAGTTGGCTCCAAGAGATTCAACCTGCGGACAATCGTTTACATCTAATTTTGTCTGACGGACCCCTCTATCATACCCGTGGTGCCCTTGCGTGTTGTCTTCGTGTTTCTTCTGTTTGTTGTTTTGTCGCTTGAGTGTGCTTGCGTGTGAACGGTTGTTGTATTTTCGATGGGGTGCTGAAGTCGCCAAGTGGCTGTTAAACCAAGCGAGCATGTTTCCACCCGTATTGAGTGTGTTTTTGGCCTATAATACAAGCCAAAGCTGTTCGCCGTTTCACAGGCAGCAAGCACCCTCATGGCGCTAGCGGCTCGATTGTCTTCGTTGCGGGAGTGTATAATGTCGATGGCGGGAGTTATTGCCAGACCATCTCAGCCTGTCAGACTCCTTTCCCCCCCTTTCATGAAGGAGTACCCCTTTCATGAAGGAGTACCCCTTTCATGATGGAGTACCCCTTTCATCAAGGAGTACCGCTTTCATGATTGAGTATCCCTTTCATCAAGTAGTACCCCTTTCATCAAAGAGTGCCATGTTTTTTTTAACGTCGTTGTCCTCCCCTTGGTGCTCAGAAGCAGAAATGCACGCCACGCGTAAGTTTGCCCATCACCCCCTTTCCCTCTCGATACGGACCATTCCCTTCACATCGACTAATGCGCGAATATTTCCCTCAAACCGTGTGCTCCTCGACCGCAGCGCCACAGGAAGGGCTTCAAAAAGCTCAACCTCCCCGCGGACCAGCGTAAGGCGCTGTTGCGGGGACTCACCACGCAGGTGACTTACCCGTAACCCGGACAGTATTAACAGTGGGATACATGAGTGGAAAACCGGACAGTATTTACGGCGGGATGCATTAGTGGAAAACCGCACAGTGTTTACAGCGAGGTGCATTGGTGGAAAACCGGAAATTATTTACAGCGGGGTGCATTAGTGGAAAACCCGACAGTGTTTACAGCGAAGTGCATTGGTGGAAAACCGGGCAGTTTTTTTCAGGGGACTCAGCTGGTGGTCGGACGTTATCTACAGCGGTCGGTGGAAAACCGGACAGTATTTACAGGGGGATGTGTTGATAGAAAAGCGGACGGTATTTTCTGCGGGGTGCGTACTGTAGGTGGAAAACCGAATGCTATTTCAAGCCGGGTGTGTTGGTGATGTCGTGGACCGCGTCTGTGCGAGTTCCCGCAATGCGGCACCGCTGGTTTCGGGGCTGACCCCCTTCTATGTCATGCGCCGTGTGTTGCTTCGCGCCGCCGCATTCCACAACAAGCTGTATGTTTTGCGTTTTTTGGGGTGACCAACCGCTCCGGGGATTGCCCGTCAGCTGATAGTCCTAGGTAGCTTGTAGCCTTCTGGGGGGGAGAGGTAGCTCGGGGTCGATCCAGCGTTCGTGTAGACGAGAAGCATCTCCTTTTGACGCCTGCAGCAATATTGAAGAACTTCGTACGTAGGCGGACGCAGGTTGGCGCGCGGAGAGGTTACGGGACGGGACCAGACGCGTGATACTGTGACGATAATTGAGCGCAAGAGCTTATGTAAGGCGGGGAGGGAAGAGTTTTTCTGTAGTTTCGAGTCGCCGTATAGCCACACCCCAAGGGTCGAGATACAATAGACCCTTTGTAACAGTGGATGGTATTAAATGCCGGGTGGCAGCTACACCGTTGTGGTCGTGGTTCATATTTGTCTGGGGTGGAGGCGTCACCTACAGTAGCGGCCCGCCGAAACGCACGATACACACAGTCAGAGGTATGGTTGCTTTCTTTGTGGACAGGCGCGCGTCGCGTTACTACCCCTGCCCATTGTGCTGAACGAGGATCGATCCCCTTGTGCTGACGGACGCTTTGTATTCGGTTTCAGATCATCCGCCACGGACGCATCGTGACCACGTTGGCAAGGGCCAAGGCTGTACGCAAGCGCGTGGACCACATGATCACCCTCAGCAAGGACGGCTCCCTGCACGCTCGCCGCCAGGTAAAGCACGGCACACACGCGTGGCGATAACACCCGCGGTCTTTTTAAACCGTCGTCGTCCCGGTGACCTTACGCCGTTTATTTGGCTGTTGCGCGCTTTTTCGTAGAGAGAATTGTAGCGCAACGCCGCGTGTCGGAAGTGCGTGAAATTTCATGGCATTGGTGTACTCACTTGCTCGGAAAATCCGTTTTAGATGTTGTATTTTGTTGTACTTCCTCTCGACAGTCGATAGCTTTAGCCTGGGAATGTATATTATACGAAGTATACATAGTGCACAGGGAGAAAATCACTAGGAATGCGTATCCTTCATGAGGTAGTACGCGCGATCGAATTATCATAAATATCACACGCATCTTGCAAAGATAACTTTCGACGAATTCCCCGATCTCACTGAGAGCTGTTTTGCTTTTTCAGGCTTTAAATCATGCTAGACATGCATTCTCTTCCGCTCGAAGGTATTATGTGGAGAACATGGAACTGCTCCGTCATATTGACCCCCGCCCTCAACTGCCCCTCGTGCTTCCTTTGAACCTTGCAGGCGCTCGGATACATGTACGACAAGCAGCTCGTGCACGCCCTCTTCGAGTCGGGCGCGGAGCGGTACGGCGACCGCAACGGCGGTTACTGCCGAGTCCTGCACACCATGCCCAGGAAGGGCGACAACGCCAAGATGGCGGTCATCGAGCTCGTCTGATCCAATTAAGAGTTTCACATATTTTGCTGTCTCGCTCTCGCGTTTGATTCGAAGCGGTCTCGTGTTTTTTTTAATGTCGACACGGAGAGAGCAGCCAGGCCGCGGGTCAAAACATAATGCTCTAAAGAGCAGGTGTGGTGATGGGCACAGGGGGGTCGTTTTGGCAGCGCGTCTGTCTTGTCTCATGTTTAGGCCTCTAGTCTGTACTATCGTGAGTTAAACCACAGTTTCCTGGTACGAAAAACGCGGGTCGATATGCGGATTCCCAGGTCTAGACTGATTGGCCCGCGCAACGTGCTGGAAAATGCAATTTCGCAAGCGCGGTTGCGCGGTGCCGGGCCGCTGGTTTGTAGATGGAACGTCAGAGACCTTGGCAGTTTTGGAGTGAGCAGATTAGAGTTTATGCCATTGTAGGAGTTTGAGCCGCTCGTTCGCATCACGATTATTGTAGGGCATGCTTTCCCGGGCTAGACTTGGGCAGAGGAGAGCGAGGGCATTGCTTGTTTTACACCGTCCTCTGGAGTTACGAGGGGGAGTCGCGAATGCATTGCGTGTGTCCTTGTATGGAAGCGCGTGCGGACAAAGAGCCGCTGCACGTACGATAGAGGGCCAGGGTAATATATGCACTGGGCGTTCACATTTTCTCGAGGGTTTAAGCAACAAAGATTAATAGCTTGAGTGTGCTGTCGCCTGCAAACGCTCATGACACTTTTGCACCACATGCACTAGCGTCAGCTTCTTCCCTCTTTTCGGGGCCCACTCGCTATTATTTGTCGCTCGTACCTCACAGCTGTCTATAAAAGGAGGATGGCAAACTGTCTTGCGCAGTTCAGTTTCATCCTCACGTGAACGGTAAAATATTGCCGAGGTCTGACGAGTTCCGTTGGAGGTACGATAAAAGGCCATGGCCAATTCACAGGCGTTCACTCGTAAACAGGGTGTAAAACACTGAGTCTGTCGCGGACCAACACCCTCAAATTAAGCCCCATACAGACTCGCATACCAGGTATGATAAGATTGCCTGTGCTCCTTGACTGTTTGTCGGAAAAGCCTCGCTACTTGAGCTTTCATCACAACAGCTCACGGTGCGACACTGCTGCTGCTGCTATACTCTGGCCTGCCTTGCACCAATGGGTGGAATCTATGGTTATCTCGTGATCCGTCACTTGTGATTTTGTTCGAGTACGACTCAGGTCCATGAACAAAAATACACGATACGTCACACCTCCATGTGCTTCATCAGTTATGACTAGTCAATTATGATGTGTATTGTTACTTTTTTGTTATATTTTTCCTGAGGTATTACTGCGGAGATAATGGAGCCTGTCCTGTAAAGGCGGACTGGATTTTCACGTGCGACTTGAAGCGAGAACACCAATCTTCAGTCGGTGCATCCCCATATAGGCAAGAGATGATTTCTCATCAAACAGCACTTCATTTTCACACGCCGTGCGTTTTCAACATGCCGCTTTTCCTGCTCTCCCCTACCGAATACCTGGTATAGATCTTACCCCTCATCACGCATCCAGGCCTATATGTATGTGTGTGTCCATCCCATTTATTATCTTCACCCCTTCTTTTATCTCTCCCTCTTTAGTCGTAACTCAGATCCGGGGTCACGAAGTAGGCTATTCTCACCCCTCCCCACTACGGTACGTGCCTTGCATTTTTATCGCGAGAAGATTTCAGCCCTTTCTTCCCTCGTCGGCTTGCGTCGGATTCCGCCTACCCACGCCACGAAGGCGCTCTCAGCAATTGGTTCCTTTTTATTTTTTTCAAATAAAGTCAAAATCTCACCACGGTGGGATTTGAACTCGGGTACCAATGCTAGTAGCCTTTGAAGCTGACCACTAGTCTAACGGGGCCGTTGAGCAGCGGCAGCAGGTCTCTTGCCCCCCTCCTCTATACCCGCGGCATGAATATATAGAGTGCACGCAAGCATCACCAAAAGGGCACACGGACAAATCAAGCAAAACTCCGATCAGGAAACCGCCCGCGTAAAGGCACATGAACAAATCAAACGACACCACTTCAACTCAGCCAGGCACATTAATGGACATCTGCTGCTTGCAGCTACCAGGTACATACGAATCGTATAGCTCAGCTTTTACTCTGTTCATACAACAGAAAGCTAACCCGTGGTATACACTGCGGGCACCAAATGTCTACGAGTACCTGCTTGCTGTAACTATTTCTACCGCACCTTTTTAAGCTGAATTGGAAACTCTACCGGAATTCATGTATGGTGAGAACTACGTACAATCGTGATATCGAGCCTGGATGGAACCCATCGTGAGCAAGCGCATTTATCACCCAATAGACGACAACCTCGTGGGGTTAACGACCCTCACTATCTGCCATCACCAAGCAAAAAGTCGGTGCAACCTCTCCCGCAAAACTTGTAGAGACACAAACGCTGCTTCCGATACCCAAAATCATTGTTCGACCGACCGACCCCCTCTTACGCCGCACGCCCCCGACGACCATCTCCTCCAAGCCATCGACGTCCCTCATATGCGTTGGTGGAACGCGCTTCTATTTATGTCGAAGAGGCGGTTGCCCTGTTCAGTGGCCCCTTTCGTATATACGAGTGACTTGAAGAGCCTACAGCTAACAATGCAACATCAAACATACGTGTTGTACGCGCAGAGGCAGTAGAATCACGAGCAAATACTATTAGTGCCGCATGGAGTGTGTACGTAGAATCTACCCAGGCTTCATTTGGCACCCACAACAAATGCCCTCAGTTTCCCAGAATTCTCGTACGTCCGGCTCGGAACAAAAAAGGCAAAAGACGCCGCTCAACAACGCGCCCCAAAAACCTTCACGCCCTGACCCAAGTCACCGCGAACAAACGACAATTCGTGGCAAAACATGCACACCAATAAATAGTGGAAACAAATTTAAAGCACTAGACTACGTACGCCCACAGGTAAAAATACTGACTGTGATGCAAAATTATTGACTGCAGTAAATCTACGAGACTAAATCTAGGTTTACAACTTTTCTCGAAGTTTCACGGGGCTGTCCAATCGCCGCAGGATGCGCATCTCTGTGGGAGCTGAGCAATTTGATAGCATCTTCGTAGCGCTTGATGTCCGCCTGGAGGGTCTTGTGGGACGATCTCGAGTACCCTGCGTATTTCGGAAGCCGACTTCAGAAAATGAAAATGGGGTTTCAAAGTAACCAGGGGGGGGGGGCAACTGCAGCGCTATTTCAAACTAAGTGCACAACATGGGATTCGAACAAATTATATGAATACATTCTGTAGATAACATTGTCGAGAAATGGGTGCTACCGTGTGGCAGGGCAACTTCGAAGGTATTATTGATACTTTTACATTTTGGGGCATGTTTTTTGGGTAATTTCAAAATACATCGATATTTTGCTATTTTTTTACATTTTTTTGTCCCTAAAGTCCATTTCATAGCGGCACAAGCCGTCCTTAACTACGTCGCAGATGTATTCATATGGTTCCCACCATGGACAGGCTTGAGCTTGGCCTCTGTTCTCTTGATGGCCTCTCCTTCCAGGTTTTCGAATGACGCGTCTCGGTTGTTGGCGCTGAAGTACAGGCTTGAACCCACCGAGTAGGACAGCTGCTCGAGGGCGGGCAATCGACACGAATCGATAAGGAAGAGCAAGGAGGGGAGCAAAGCTCGCCAGAGAGCCGACGGTAATCCTACTAATAATAGTAGAATCTCATTTAATATGAATAGTAGTAGTAGCAGCAACAGTAGTAGTAGTAGTAGTAGTAGTCGTAGTAGTAGTAGTAGTAGTAGTAGTAGTAGTAGTAGTAGTAGTAGTAGTAGTAGTAGTAGTAGTAGTAGTAGTAGTAGTAGTAGTAGTAGTAGTAGTAGTAGTAAGTGTAGTAGTAGTAGAAGCTAGTAGTAGTAATTATTTCTCGGTAAGAATGAAAGCAACACCCCTTATCCTTTGAGACAGTCATGGAGGCGTGAAGCGGACAAAAAAAGGGCGTCGTTACCTACGACAAATACTGCGATTCGCCAGAGGCATGATCGTTGTCACTCACCATGAGGAAGTACGTGGCAGGTTCCATGACGTCCCAGCTGTATACCTCGTAGACGCAATACGCTGCCAAAAAAAGTCCCGATATAATTGGAACGGAGCGAAAGTTCGACGAGCGAGGCCATGGTTAGCGCGAAGTGTCAAGCATCGTTCGGATAGCGCCGTGCCCCCGAATAGCCTCACAATAAATCGGCGTGTTTTACCAGCGAGCCTTTGTCGCTTGGGCGGCCGGCCAACGAGCGCCGCTAAACGTCGTACTCTCGTAGGGGATTCCAGAAAGGGGCATGCACATCCTTCCATGTTCTCTTGCGTCTCAGGTCGTGCGTGGATTATGTTGCGTATCGGGATTGAATCGCGAATGGAGGGATGCTCACCCAGGGTGCCGAACTGCGCCGTCATGAATGCAAGGACCGCTCCCTTCTTGAGGGTAACGGCTCGATGAGCCTTGGCGATCAGAGTGTCCTTGATACCCTCCAGTCGCGAATTTTCCATGTACATAACGCCAAGCTGCCAAACGGGAAAGGGGAGGGCATTGAGACACGTCAACACACATTGGAATTGGTGGCTATCTTGTTGATCATGGCCGACAAAGGACCTGGCTGCAGTTACGAGTAGTACCTGGAAATTAGGTTACAACTCAACGAGCACGAGAAGCATCTGTGACGTCGTTGAAACTCGGTCCTCGGCCAACTTCTCAACATTCGGATAAAGACGGCTATAGTCGCCGTATTCTCGCCGGTATCTACTCTGCTGTCGCACGGATGCTGGTATTTCTTATGGAGGGATATGGCTGATTGCACGCGGCCCCACCGACCACTCTGTGTACCTCCACCACACCAACTCAAGACTCTTCCCTATTAAGCACCAGTACCAAGTATCTGTTAGGTTTCGAGCAGTCGTAAAGTTGAAACCTAGACCACAGTATCTTCGTAGCGCGCGTATTCACCTGCTCTTGGAGCCTCGACACCTTCAGATCGATCAGTTCGTCGTCTCTGCGTAGCGCGCTTGCGATCTCGTCGCTCACCCCACGTCCGGAGGGGTTCAGGAGGACCACTCGACCCTGTTAAGCAGCACAACAAACACGCAGCAGGAAGTACGAAAACCAGTGGTGAGAGACTAAAGAGGAATCCAACATGGTGATTCGCCACCTTCGCATTGACGCCTGGGCATGACCGCTCCAGCCCCTACTGGTACTATTGGAGGCAAAGAGTTTTTACTGCCACAATCACAGAAGATGCCTATTAATGAGCATCAAAACCCAAGGGCACGACGACGGACGTCGGTTACCGATGCCCCATACTTCACGGCACAGGAGATCGGCTTGCAGCCTGAACCGCAGCCTGCAGATGTACCGGCTATATAGCACCGAGAGGGGGTCGAGCATCAAAACCCCGCACAGCCTTCGGTGGCTAGTCTGCCTCCCTTTGCACCAGAACAAACAAAAAACCATAACCAAATCCGACATAGCAGATGTAGACTACGTATAGCTACTCTGTAGCAGTGACAACGATCATATATACGAGTATGGTGGCCGTGCCTTGTCAGCCGTGAAGACCAACCCATCCTCGACCAAAGCGTTTAGCCAACCGTCCGCCAACACCGGATCAAGCTTCGCCGGACCGTCCTGAGGGGAAGCCTTCCGGTACACCTGGAAAGGGTGGTACGTACACAATTGAGTAAATAGGAAGCACTTTGCGACATTTAGAAATGCTTTCATCAGTTGCAGCAATCACTTCACTTAACTTTGTGAGGCAAACAAGGGGTGGAGGATTCGACTATTACTGCGGTACGATACGGGTAATTACGCGTACCCGATTCATGACGCAAGTAATTGGAAAACATGACGTAATTAGTTTTGTTCCCTTTTCCATCCCGAACAAATCCTTCACATATACCTGTATGTGAGACCCCCTGGAATATACCATTAATAGCACAAAACCAACGGCACAGGCCCGCATTTTACACCATTACTTGCTTTACGCAAGCTACTTGTTCAGTCAGCCTGTCACGATATCTTGGCGCCACGTCGATAAGCGAAAGATACATTAATTCAGAAACCAGGCTGGTCGTATTCAAGCTCTACAATTCTACCTGTATTAATTTGCTGAGATTTTTTTTTTCTTCTCTGACAACGACATCAACATCACGCAGGCACGGTTCAGATATTCCCGCCGGGGATGGCCCGATTCCACCCCCGGTGCAAAACGCAATTACGCGTAAGTAATCAAAATAGATGACTGCCCCGTGATTACGAATACGAAGTAATTTCTCCACGTGCGTAATACTCATCCCTGATCTGTGATGCAAAGAGACGGAGCCGTTTCAGTTTTTTTTTGTGTGTTCGTCCGCATTTGTTGCAAGGCGTTGGTCAGTTGGCCCATACAGTATTCTCGCAATCAAGAGCAGAGGCAAGACTCTTGAGGGGAAGCGTCCAATGCGTGGAAGGCTCACCATAAAATGCTCTCCATTACCAGAACGCGGGAAAAAATCACCAAACAAGGAAGAAGCGACATGAGCCCCGACACTATGTATGTCAGGGAGTACCAAAGGCTTCACAGCGCCTCAACGCAGCCAGCGTATGGCGGGTTACGCGCCGAACACGCGATGGTCGCAGTGCCCCACACATTGTTCATCCCATACAGAAGTATTCGGCAAGAAAACTCACAGCAGCCGTGCATAGGGCGCGTAAGCTTCCGTTCGCAATTAAAGACCCGTTGCCTTCATAATACATACATGTTCCTACATATTATACAACATACAATAAATATGAACACTTTCTTCCTGGTGCACCGGGCAAGCTAGAAAATCGCGAAACTCTCATTCGGGCTCTCGCTGCCTGCAAGCACGAAGGCCACTAAATCGACAACTTCTATTTTTGTATGCTTGCTGTCGTGCAGCAGTATACCAGGTATCATGTACCTCGTAGAAAAAGCAACGCGTTCTCCCTCGACAGTTACAATACGCTGGGCCATCCAACCCCACGAAAGCTCAGCACAAACCGCACCCATAGAAACTTATTTCCGATTTCAAGTATTTACGTAGACAGACGTGTGTACTTAGCAAGTAATACAGTACGCGTATGTATATGTACGTTTATACCTGCTGGAAATATCTTGAAACGCTCTAATTTCCACTCCAGAGTAATTAATAATGAACTACAGTAGTAAGATAACACGTCAACTGTGAATTCTCCCGACCGGTAATTGAAGCCTGTCCTGTGCCCTGTGACTGCATTGTTTGGCGACGACTCGATGTGAGAACAACTTCGATAACAACAGTTTGCACATATCAATGTTTACATATTTACCCACCTCGGAACAAAGAGCGTCCAATCCATCCCTCGTCAACGTCACCCGCCCGGACCTGATCACCTCGGCCTGGACGAGGGCGTAAACCTCGGGTGACGGCACCTCCTTGGCGCTGCTATCGCCGCCTTCGCTCAACACGCGGATGCGGGACCTTCCCCCCAGGGAGATCAGCATGCCGCGGCTGGCGACGTCCGCCATGGTCGTGCACGACGCCACTTTGTTGCCGTCGGCGTTCGCGACATCCACCTTCACCAGACTTTATTTTGTTGTGATAAATCCATTCCATGGCCCATGTTTGGCGGAAATATCGGTATCGGGGCGGTTTTACAGCAGTAGTTCGTTTTTTATCCGCAGTTTTCGGATTAGACCGCCCGTACGAGAACATAGCAGGGTATTGATATGTACCAGGTATTTGTCGTAGCAGCCCCAGCGAAGCCAGGAAGCAGCCCAGAGAGGTGAAGTCATGCACGGTGGGACATAAACCGGACAGCGTGGGAAAGGCGAAAAGGTGCACCAAGTTATTAATAGTGTGCTTTGTGCTTTGTCAGTCGCTGGTCACCAAGGCTACCACCGCCAAACGGTAAATCGACGCGGTGACCCGAGGAAGAGAGATTGTGTGGCGTCGTACACAACATGATGAACAGAAAGTGAACGCGAGGTTGCTTTACTGCTGTACGTACGAGTAGCCATTTAGCCCCACACCGAACACCCCCCCATTGCATCAATGTTAAACGTTCGTTCGAATGTGGAACAGAACAACCCTGGTCACCAAGAAAGATGCGAATTTCGTAGATAGATCACTCATACTGCTGTACGTGAACGCGCTGGAAGCTGGAAGGCACCGAAGCGCCGTCGTTCCAACCTGTCCTTTATGCCTGTCCGCTGCAAGTGCGTCCAATGTACTCGTTCGATCAGACCTTGACGGAGAAAGAAAGAACCGCGTCGGCAAGACTAACTCACCTCTTATCTAGGGACATGAGCTCCTTGATGAGATCGCGAACAGGCACGTCCAAGGGCACGGTGATCGGAGTCAGCCCAGGCAGTCCGGGCAAGGGCAAGTTCACAGTCATTGTCCCGCCAGCAACGCTTAGCTTGGTCGTCGTAATTACCTCCGACGGCCGCGGGCGGGACATGAACCCACGCACCCCTTGCGCAAGGTGGGGCACTGCCGGCGCTCCTCTTCGCAGAGTCTGCTGCAACGAGTACGTGGGTACGGCACCATCGCTGCAGCAGGTAGAGACGAGGTGAGGCAACGGCTGGGCTAGCCTGCTGGTACTGCCCCCATGAATAAATCGCCCGAGCCTCGCGGAAGATCTTCGAACGGCTGCCGGGGAGGGCACCCTAATCCTCGAAGACATCCGTGATCAGCCCTTGGTCTGTAAGGTAGGCTTTAGCTAGGAATTAGTGACTGTTGGGGTTGGTGCGAGTGAGAAACTCGCGCTAGTGTATGATACGTTGGTGTTCTTCGTGGGTACGTTTTGGTAATCTAATGGTTGATTTTGTGGAGTTCCACGCGGCTGTTCGTTCGGGGTTCGGGGACAAAGTTCGAAACCCAGGACACCGCCGGAAAACCCCACCTGTGTTGCTTTCCTAGGCCCAACAGTTTAAGTCGTGTCTTATAATTCGTCTTAATCCGTTTCTCAGATAGAGGCCCGTCTTACTCGCTATATGGCAGCTTGGCACGTCTTAGAGTCGTCTTAAAATATACCAGGCGTAGCTTAGCACGTCTTAGGGAATCGCTACAAGCACAACGAGCTTGGGAACACAACGTACACAGCAGGTATGTAGATTAACCCACTTTTTTTTTTCGAAACTCCTTTTTTGGAGGCCCAATGCGTTTTTCCAAGGTTCCCGGGGACAATGGACCCTTCTCCCCGGATTTTCGAGAAGGCAATTTTTCAAAATATGAAAATCGCGATTTCGACCATCGCTAATCCCCCAGCCCGCCACAACCAAAACTCATCCCGCCACTCGCAGAACATCACACCCCACTGCTCAATCCCAGCACACCTACACAGTACAGCACCCCCCTTCCCCTTCTACTCTCTACTCTCCTCCCAGAATGGCCTTGGCACCGCGGCGGCGCCTTCACCAGCGACAGCACCAACCAGCTACGATGTCCTGGACTAATACAAGTCGGCACTGCTGTTTGCTGTTTGGCAGGCACCGGTAGCTAGCCACCACTACGTACATCCACTATTATTTGGAACATTTTGTTCGTATACGTCGTACAAGTACAAAGCACTTAATAATGTAAGAAAAAGGAAAACTGGCCCAGGATGGATTTCTTATTTGATCATGGGTGGGTGTGTACTGTAATACACTAACAAATAGTTTCAGTACAATAACGACTCCCGAATATCAAGTTGTCCCGCAAAGCTACAGTAAGCCTGCCGTTCTTATTGCCCGTTTTCTTATTAGGTACCTGGTATCCCGTTAGGGTTGCACCCCGTCTGACTGAGAACCGGGTAGTACCCGGTGGCGGGTACCCAGAACCGTCGGGAACCGGAACCGGACCGGGACAAATAATTTACCCCGGGTAGTTTGGACCCCGGGTACCCGGGTACCCGGGTACCCGTTGATTATGCTTTACGCAGGCCCCAAGACTGGGATATACGTTGATTTATACATACACTGTGCCCCTAGACTGTCCCTTTTCCTTTTCTCCTACAGCCTTCGCACAACACGCGACTAGGGTTGCATCCCGTCTGAGTGAGAACCGGGTACCCGGTGGCGGGTACCCGGAACCGTCGGAACCGGAACCGGACCGGAACAAATAAATTTACCCCGGGTATTTGGAGAGGCAGCCTTCTGCCTTCCATCTTCTTTCTTTGGCATGACTCATCGAGATAATAGACGCAATGAAGTCATTCCCTCCCACCGTCCGCCTTACCATGCCACCTGCGGACCGTTCAGGCCCGCTGAAACGCTAAAAGGGGAGAATATAGTGCATGGTAATCCGGGTACCCGGGTACCCGGGTACCCGGGCTGAAAGCAGGCCGGGTACCCGGTTCCGGTTCCGTCTGAACCCCCCACAATCCGGTCCGGTTACCGGTTCCAAATTTTGAGGCCGGGGTGCAACCCTATATCCCGTACGGTCGTACTCCTCCTACGAGCTACGTAATATTATATATACCAGGAGGTACAGCTCAGCTAGATGTGTATGCCATGATGACAACAATACGATAGATATATGGTGAATACAACACCATCAGCGGTCGTTTACCAAAATAAAATCAAGTTACATACAGTGAAATAATAAGAAGCAAGAAACTGGCCCAGTTTGGATTTCTTCTTTGAGAATGGGTGCGTTCTACGCCAATTTCAGTACAACGACCCCCGAATTTCTTGTTTTCTCGTTAATCTCAGCCTGCATTTCGTATTGCTCGTTTTCTTATTATTATGTGATATCCTGTTCTGCGGTATAATAATATTATATTTAGTTATAAGTTGATGGTGTTTTATTTCGCGTATTATATCGTACATTATAACATGTCGTGGTGGTTTGATGGAATTATCTAGATTATCCATATAGTGTACGTCGTACTGCTGCTGTTTGTTGCTGTGTCCCCTATCCCCCTGGGAGGCGTTCGACCTTTTATTTTTTTATCGTATGTATCGTTATCGTTTATCGTTTTATCCTCATCGTCATCGAAATACCGAACATTTTCGGCTCGAAAACTATATAGTATACCCAATCTACCACGTCAACTCGTCGGAACACTATAGTATACCTGGTACGTTTATTTTAGACTGTTTAATTTTAATTTAATTTTAAATATTTCTCCCCCCACAAATAGACACACACTTCCTGAATTCTACAGCCTCAGATTGTGTCCCCCTCATACGGGATGTACATTCTACAGCCTCAGATTGTGTCCCCCTCATACGGGATGTACATCCTACATGAGGACATATAAAATCCGTAAGTACGCGCGATCGAAGTATTACACTCAGCTAGCAAAGATGAGCTTCGACGAAATCCTTGAGCTCACAGCTGTTGTTCTTTTAATTTTGTAAATATATATCAAACGATAACATCGATTATGGTTGCATGGATTCGTAGGTGATCCTCCTCGGCATGTGGACCCAAAATAAAGACTTGTTCTTTGGACATACCACCTAAATATCAGCCAAAACGAGTCTAAGAAGAATCTAAGACGTGCTAAGACGAATTTAAGACGTGCTAAGACGAATCTAAGACGTGCTAAGACGAATCTAAGACGTGCTAAGACGAATTTAAGACGTGCTAAGACGAATCTAAGACGTGCTAAGACGAATCCAAGACGCCCTAAGACAAAGCTAAGATGCGCCAAGACAAATTTAAGACGTGCTAAGACGCCAAAAACGGATTAAGACGCGTAAAATTCGCACGTCTTAATCCCATTTTTTTTCGCCTGCGGCGGTCTTAATACCTCGCTTCGCTCGATTCCTAAGTCCGACTTACGCCCCGATTTGCTCGACTTAAACTGTTGGGCCTATGCTTTCCCCACAAATCACCAAAATGATGTATTTCCATAACGCTAAATATTACTGAAACCGGGATTTGGTCAAAATCAGCCCCTCACAAGGCATTTGGATGCACTCGTCGTTGTCCCTGCGTTCTCCCTACCAAGGTACCGGGGAGACACAGCACCAAGGCCCGAGACTAAGTGATACTTGGTGTAGCCAAACCCGAAGCTACATTGGCGATGGGATTTGTAGACTTCGAGAAATCAGGCCGGCTGTTGCTGAAAGCGAATTCGCAGCTCAAGCTCCTAGGTAGTCGCGCCGCCCGATTAGGCGATGTTCAACGAAGTAGTCGCTGTGCTAGACCAACATGAAATCGCCCATAACTCCTCCTATATGCCCGCACAGAGCCAATGAACGTTTCCCAGGGTGGTGCACTTTGGGATTAGCACAAACGCTGCCACAATCAGCCTTTGTAGTGTGCCTTCGAAAACAGCAAAAAACGGCCGAAACGTACCAGATTTAGTGTACGAGGTCGTACGCACGAAATGTGATGCTGTACGTACGTGTACGAGTGCTCGAAAACATTCTCCAACGGAGTCGTCGCCTTTTGAAAAAGCAGTGTAATTCAACCGCTTGGAACCACATTTTCAAACTTCAGCGACGTAGTTGCTGTTCGTAGAGGACATGAAAACTGCTGCCGCTTTGCCACGCGGTAGTGAGAGCACCAAGGAGCCCATCGCAGGGTGGTGGACTTTTTGATTAGCTGCGAAGCTGGAGCTAGAGCAGAATTACGAAATGTCCTATGGGAAAAAATACAGTGGTAGAGGTTCTTCCAGACGTTAGGCTGAAATACATAGAGCCAGAATCGAGTTTTTTTTGTGGGGAGAGCAACACAGGTGACCCACCCTAGCCCACAGCACGGCCGTACTTGGACAAAGGTGGTGCCAGCACTGGCATATAGAAGGAAGGACGCAGACATGAGGGAAGAGCAGATCGCGAATGGTGTGAAGTTCTTGGTCCACCCCAAGGTCAAGACCGCCCCGCTCTCCCAAAGGATTAGCTTCTTGGAAAACAAGGTCAAGCAGCAAGCAGTCGCGTCTGAACTCTCAAAAGAGGTTGCTTGCCCAGAGATGCACACGAAAACAGACCTCATATACGTTGCCCCTCGAGCCTCGAGCCAGGTGTGCCACAAACCCTAACTATCGCCACGCTTGTCACTCTCGCCCTTCCATCCATAGGGGCTAACGCCGGAAGAAATATCAACGGCGCTGTCTCGCGTGGAGGGTCAAGGAGGCAATGACGGCACTGAGTGAGTTCAAAGTTCAATATGCCGCCCACTCGCGTAGTCTACTCGCTGCTCGTTTATCAGGTCAAATAAGGTTGTGATTGGAAGCCTCATGACATGCGCTCGTATCCATGTCTGTCGGCCTACTCTGCTGTACTCTGTAGCTCTACGTATAGTAAACGGCATGGTCTCGGCGGTGTCGTTCCCCGACTGCTGCTACGAGTGGGAGCTCCGATGTTGCTTGGGAGGGCTGCTTGAAACATCCTACTACTGCTGTAGGCCTCCTTGGTTTTTGCTCCATCATGCATAGCACCCACTACGCGAATGCACGTGTATACTATTCATATGTGCGTCGTACGTATCACATCTGTGACCGCGCGGCCGCCTGTTCAAGGTACGAGTACATTGCGTGAAAGTTCCCCGCGACACCACAACAACGCCCTAATCTGACTGATGTACCTCGTATTTTACTGGTACACTACCACTACTGCTAAACGTAAATCTGCGCGAAAGCTGCATCGGCCAACCCGACCGCGCCTGATATCATTGCAATATGAGCGATTCATTAAACGTCTTCGTTTCGTGCTCCTTCCACACAGCTCGTCTTCTCTGGGGGGAGACGCGGCGACCGTAGCAGCAGCAACAACAGCAGCAGCCGCAGGCAGCGGTTCCTTCCTCTCGGCATCCCCGCCCTTCGTCGAAGCCGCGGTACCCATGTGGAGAAAGGTGGCGGTCCCAGGGGCGCTTGCGCTAGGCGCTGTCGGCGCCCTAGGCACCTACTACGCCGCGTCACGATCGGCGGGGGGCGCACCAAGCCAAAGCGCTGGCTCCAGACAGTCCGAGTTGGTACCGCACCCCCCCTCGAGTGCTATAGCTGCCGCCGCTGGAGATGGCTACGAGTACCGTGCTGCGGGACCCCCGCAGGACCCAGACATAGACGTAGCTGCGTTGGAAGACAATCCCGGCGGGGGGCCCATCGGAGGAGTCGACTACGCGCAAGACAGCTTCCACTCGTCGCAGCGCGTCGAGCCGCCGGGGGCTGGCGAGCCCTCGGCCCTTGCGGGTGAGTTCCGACGCCTGACAGAGACCATGGAGCAGCAGACCGGCCACTTGGTGGAAGCTGTCGGTGCCATGAAGGCCCTGGCCTCTCGCGCCGAGCAAGACAGCAGCAGCCTCCTGGCCGCCCGCATCAGCAGCCACACGTCGGAGCTGAGAGCCGAGCTCGGCAACATCAAGCAGCTTCTTCTGCTCCAAGCGGGGGGGGCGGGGGGGGGCGGAGCAGCAGGAGATGCTCACAGCGGGGCGTCCGGTGCAGTCGGCGCGAAAGCAGGGGAGGGTGCTGGCCCGGTCGATGCCGCGCTTACCAGCGCTGGAGTTGCGAAGAACGGAACGGAGAACGGTCACCTGAAAGCCGCGGCGGGGGGTGTGGAGGAGGCAGCGGCCGACCAGGGGAAACCTGTGGACGTGAGCGAGGTGCCAACGAAAAGCCCCGAGGAGACGGCGAAAGAAGGTGCCGATTTGGGGAGAGAGGGGGGGGCTGCGGGTCATTTCGGCCATGTTTTTTTTTACTCGAGTATCGCCCTTGTGCGGCACGAGCTTGTCTTATTACACTGCTTCCTCTGCGCGATGTTGGTCAAATAGCCAGTAGGTTTATCGGTAGTCTGCAAGATACGAAGCACGATCGTGGTCAGTGTTGTCTGGCCCTGCACAGATCTCCTCGTGCGATGCCACGCCTAAATGTGGTACACGTGTCATTATCCAGAGATTATTCAACACGCTAGCGTGGCGTTGTGTATATGTGCACTCCGGGTGGAGGGCGACTAGGTACGAAGTCTCCGCCCCGTTGTCGTCGACCGAGACATGGGCTAGCGTGGAGAGGTAGCGTTTTCTGGGGATGAGTTCGTGAATGGAATAACGGGAGAGAAAATACAAAAATGCATGTGGTACCGGTATCTACCAGCGAATGGCGGTGGACCTGTAGCGCGTTGATGCATGTACTGCTATACGCATCAGCAGTAAGTGTCCTTGGGGGGCAATCGACCGTCCCTCGCCCGTGCCCATCACATCGCACGTACTGATCGCGTTTGCCTCCCACCGTCACCGCAGACGAAGAAGCTGCAAAGGCGGCGGCGCTAGCGGTCACAGAACGACGAAAAGGCGTTGCCCGAGCGGCCCTTACCGCGCTCTTGGCCGACAACGCGCCCCAGGCGGCCAAGGATGGGATCGCCATGTTGCGGATGCTGGTCGCCAACCTCGTCAAGCAGTCCAACGTCCCACGTTATCGCCGAATCACAACCAGGTGCGTCTGCGCAACCAACCAGCCAAGGCAGTACGGCTACTGTGCGTCGAACCGAAGGGCCCACGAGGACATACTGGCTGTGCGCTGCATTGTGCTTCGAGTCGTCTTGTCGACGGCTTTCGGCTGTTGAGAAATAGCCCATTTTTTTACCCGTTCCTCTCTCCCGAGATTCTGTAAGAATACGAACGGAATATTGTCACTATTGGTGGGTGCCTATTAACATAATAGCGGGCGAAAGTTTTCCCGAACGATTTGCGTTCCAAACCGTGGTGCTATCGCACGACAGAGGATAGGGGGAGATCGCTTGTCTTTTTTTACTGGCATAGTACCCCGTTAGTTCTGCAGTAGCTTAGCTACAGTACGTAGGCGCGTTTAGCCACGCCTGATGTCGAAACGCTTATTTTACCCTTCGCCATCACGCTGGTCCCGGCACGTTGCTTTAAATCGCCGTGGCAGCAACGAGAACTTCAAGAAGAGATTGTTGCCACTGGAAGGCCATCGGGCGATGATGGAGGCCATCGGCTTCAAGGCCAAGGGCAGCGTCTGGGAGTGGACATGGCACGAGGACAGGTGAGATGGGGGCAGCGCGCTATCAATACTTGAAGCGCGTGTTTTTTTCACCGTCGATGCCTTCGCTCGTGACGGTCTTGAATACACGCATCGTGGTATGGTGTAGCTTCCAGCACTCGGGCGATATATATAGAGCTTTGCTGTGTATGCGTGCCTGGTCGAGTTATGCGCTTTTGCCTCGCGCCCAAAACTTGTTCCTGTATGCGTACGATTCGCTCTATCCCTCTGACAGTTCTGCGGCTAAATGTTTGTTTTGTGTGTTCCCTCTTCACGCTCCCATCGATTTGGCAGTGGTCCTTCGGCGTCAAGCTGCAACAAGGCCGTTCTCGAGGACATCGTCGCTGCGATCGATGCGGTCGCCAGGCCAAACGGCCCGCCGCTTCCCACTTCGACACCGCTCGCCCCCGGCACCACATCATCGCCTCCCGCCGCGCCTCCTGCAACCCCGACGACCCGCCCGGACGCAAGCACGGCGAATCACACCAAGTGGACCGCAGCCTCCACTCCGATTACAAGCGGTGACTTACCAAAAACGCGATATGCCGCCACGGTGGGATTGACCGGCGGCGACGATGTCGGGCTCAGTAGCAGTAGCAGTAACGGTAACGTTACCGGTAGCGTTAACAGTGACGTTACCGGAAACGTCAACGGTAACGCTAACGGTAACATTAACGGTAGTGTTGCCGGAAACGGTATCGGTAACGTTAGCGGTGGCATTAACGGCAACGCTGTCGAAAACGGCAACGGTATCGTCAGCAGCAACGCCAACGGGTTGGGCTCTGGTGCCGTGCCAGAGTCAGCCGTGAGGCAAAGCGTGCTCGAAGCGGCTTGCGAAGTTAACGGAGCTGGGAAGGGCCCTCGCGAGGAAGAACGCCTGCTGCAGAATGTTGCAGCTCCAACGGACGCCGCAGCCGCCGTGTCCCTTGCAGCGGCAGATGGAAACTCAACGCCGTCGGTTTTCGAGCCTCCGGGATTGAGCGTATCAGGAGCGGGAGAGGGCGATCGGACGGCGAAGGTAGCGGTGGCGGTTGTCGAGAAGCAAGTATCACCCCCAGCATCACTAGCGGAGGTGAGAGTTCGCGGGACGCTTCACGGGAAAGGCGTGGACAGATAGCTGTGGAAGGCCGTCGCCAACGTGCTAGCCTTTCCGTCGCTACGTACATACCAGTAACTTTTTATAGTGGCACCCTCGTTGCGTTTTAAAAATTCTGATCAACGAATCAAGGAGGCGACTGGTGGAACCGTGCACTCACTGAGCGCGATTGTATGCTCCAACGCCATCAATCACCACCAGGCTTTTGTAGCTGGGTGGCGAATGTCAAACGTCAGCCTCGAACGCACACGCTATCATCGACCCCCCCCTCTATCGAAACATCGAACGCTTGGATATATCGAAACATCGGACTTTCGATATATCGAAACATCGAACTTTCGATATACCGAAATATCGAACTGTCGATATAACGAAACGTTCGATACGATACCCATCACCACTTGTTATCATTCTTGTGTTTTTATGTCTCTTCTTGTATTTACTTGTGCTCGTTCTTATCGTTGTCCTTACCCCCCCCCCTCCCCGAGGGTCTATGGCCATACCACGACGGCCGTTCACGACATGAGCGCACCCCCACCCTCATTATTTCTCCCCCAACCTTTTGGCCACGATGTCCATTTGGCGGGACCTCGCACGCAGGTGGCCGCGGCTATTCAACGAGGGGAGGAGCCGCCCGGCATCCGTGTGGTGGAAGACCGTCTCTCCGCGGACGCGACCTCGCTCGCCGCTGTTTCGGAGCCCTCTCCCCCTAAACCCTGGGAGACCGCGCCTCTGGCGGGGGCGACGGCGATGCCATTGTCGGCACGTGCAGGAGCAGGAGCAGGCGCTGGGGCTGAGGCTGGGACTGGGGCGATGCCACCATCAACACGAGCTGGGGCAGGCGCTGGGGCTGGGGGTGGCGGTGGGGCTGGCGCAAGCGGTGGAAGCAGTCACGGTTACGGAGGCGGGGAAGAGGGGAGATCGTTGCCCCAGCACGCCGTCTCTGTCGGTCCATGAGCCTGAGTTGGCGCGTGTTTGTGTGCTTGCATGGGTGGAGAAGCGCGGCGATTAGCCGGCTGGCGACCTCGCAGGCAACGCAACGAAAGCGGGAGAGAGGGGTGGGGGTCGTGTATGGGATCGGGGTAGTAGAGCAGAAGTGACGTGCGGCGTCATTTTTTGCTCCCTCGATGCTGAGCGCGGCTGGAGTAGACAGGATGATGGGCTCACACCGGGAGCCGATCCTGTAGCACTCTCTACGGAATAGGTATTTCGCGCCAACCACGAGAGCGTCGAGCCGTTCTCCGATTTAGTGTATAAGCCGTATACGGGTATTTTTTATTCAGTCTTGTTACGGTTCGGAGTTATTACCCTACACACCCACCTTCCCTCTGTTCGTTTATCTTGTGGTGGTTTGATGTGAGCGTTCCGTGATCAATGAATGAGGACATCGGAGCCGCTAGAAGGAAAACCGCAACGACTTTTCACATCTCGGTAACTAAAAAGCCAGGGAGAATGCCAGCATCGGGGGCCAAGTATTGAATGATCTTTTTTCGGTTCAACGCGTTTTTTTTTGGGATTCCCTCGGGTGTGGGCATCCTTTTTAGGAGGCAGAGTGTCTGTCCGGTTAGATCCCTACTGCTGGCCTGTTTGGCAAGACAGTGCCACAACAAGGGGCGACCCGCACGTCTACCGTCGGGTCAGATAGCATCGTCGTTTTAGGCGTTCAATAATTATGGTAGCGCGATTAGTTTTTTCACGGCGTATGGTTCGTGGCGTCTGTTACGTCGTCGTGCTGGAATCGAATATGCCGCCGTACGCGGCTCATCGTTTGCCGTTCGCACGCGTGCGTATCCTCAGGCGCTGTGGCACCACTTCCAAGAAAACAATGTGATTTGGTGTGCTTCCATTATTTTGTTGGTATACGCATGTAAGCATCGAATAGAATAGCAGTACTTGGCACGTATATTATAGCACGCACAACAACAGTTTAAAACTAAAAGCAGGTGTGTAACGTTGTACTTTCGGCCCTCTCCCATACGTGAGGTGCAAGACAATGCGAAAGGATATTGCCGTGCTATGTACACTAGCATGGTATGTGCTGAATTCGGTGCTTGCTGCTGCCACCGGTTTGTTTTGCCCTTGCGATAAAAATACGCATGGTTACGGTGTAACACACGATTTTAGCCTCGTAGCCGTGACGCTTGCCCCTTTGCGGCCGCTCTCTCGATCCAATCGGGACCAAGCACCCGGCCGTTTCTCTTGTGGAGGCCCCTTGCGCCGTTTATACACACGAGCAACCAAGCCCCACAACTCTCTCGTTTGATGATTGAAAGGATGAAACGCAATTTTCCTCCCGAAACGGCCGGAAAGCTACGTAGCTCGTATTATTAATGACTATCATAGCTTTCTTCGACCGCTGCGGCCGACGTTTTTGCGATGCTCCTCCCTCGACAATCGCATGCCAGCCAGGTGCGAGACCAGGCGCCCCGCCCCTTCTGTCCAGCCCTCCCTGTGTCTGCAACCCGCGGCGGCAACAACGCCCGTTCGCAACGTTATTCTTGCCCCGAGCTCAAGCCTTGTACCGAGCGTTGCTGCGTGCTGCTGGTAGTGGTTGGTTGTCTGTTGATGGTACTTCATAACTGCGGCGACGAGCACGGGTCGGCGTGGTCAAGGCGTGGTGCGAGACTACACTTTCCCCCTTATATAGTAGTATGTGTGCCACCCACACCCCCGACCCGCAACCTGTCTAGAGCAGAAACCTTCTTCCGAGAGTTGCTGCGTGCTGCCGCAACCTTGTTCTGATCAAAATCCTCCTTCCGAGCGTGGCTGTTTACTACTATTATAGTTGCTGGTTGATGCTTATTACCGCTGGTATTCTGTTGTTGTTGTGTTCGGCTGTTTGACGTTATGTTTTCCTATGTTTGGCCTTTGACTGCGTATTATGCTGTTTAGGTATGTCTTGGGTTCCATTCGATTAATAATAAAGCGTTTGTAGTGTTTATTCCAGTGGTTTGTGACCTTTCTTTCATTT
>MEHQ01001899.1:739156-764156 GCA_008828725.1 Saccharina japonica | reverse complement strand
ACAACAGCCACCTGTATGCCCCAGCCACCCCACGCGCCCCCTCTTCGCGGGCACGACACAAAACAACAACAAAAAATGCGCACAATATCCTCCTCGTCTTCTTGCTGTACGAGGAAACTAACTGCCGACGGGTGTACAGAAGCAGACCCAAAATGACATCGTGCCAACCCCCCCTCCCTCCCTCCCTCCCTCCCTACCTCAAACGCATTCTCGCTCGCCACGTCACATAAACAACACGAAACAAAAAAAATGCTACTCCTCTGTGGTGAGAGCTTGTTCAAGCGTCCGGAGAAGGGTTGCCCTCGTGAATACTACCCATAATATCTGGACCCCCCGGGGCGCCCCTCTCGTCCCAACTCCCCGCGCCCCTCCCTGCCATCGAACGCGGCGGCGTGGGCAAGTGCTGGTGCATACTCTGCAAAGGCGACGCTCGAGACCCCCAGCTCGTTTCCCCCGCCACCCCAGGCCATGAGCCCGTGTCTCCTCCCATGGCAGGGTTGTCGCTAGGGCGGGGTGGGCGGGGGGGCATCGGAGACAGCTGCCCTTGCGCCACATGCGCCACGTGCGCCTGCTGCGCGTGTTGTTGCGGCGTGTGTTGTTGCGGCGCGTGTTGCTGAGACGGGTGCTGATGCGGCGCGTGTTGCTGCGACGGGTGTTGTTGCGGCGCGTGTTGCGGTGCGTGCTGCGAGAGCCCTCCGAAACCAAGCTGTGCTGTTCCGCCACTCGCGTGGCCGCGGCCGGCGTAGCCCGATCTGGCAGCGCTCGGTCCGGCCGGAGACATCTGGAGAGGTTTTGATTATTCCAAAAGATAGGTACGTAGGGGCGGTAAATGTTTACTCAAGACTCGGGGGATTGCGATAAACAAAATCGACAAGACCGAAAAACACAACAGCAACAGTGTTCACGAGACTTGGCCCAGCTTAAGACAAAATGGGTGATAGACGACACTAACTGCTCACTACATCAACCATCTTAGAACATTCCGAGAACTTTCTCAGGCGGTTGGGGATAGGGTTTGTATAGGGATCAAACAAAGTCAAGCAAAGTATATTTCAACCACTTTTGTCGAGGCTCTACACAGCCCTCCAAACACGAGGACGAGGAAAGACGAACGACGAACTAACGAGGACGGGGGTTCGGACAAAGTAAAAAAAAAGGACAAGGGCTTGAGACAATAAACGAAAGGCGGAAGGCGACATACATCCTTTTACCGTACCGTTCGAGGGGAAGAAACTTCACCCACAACCCTTTCGCCGTATGATACGACCAATACCAACTCGAGGCGTGCCAGGTGGCTGATTATGGCGATAAGGTTTGTGGTCTGCGGTTGCTTGATACGGGTGCACGGATATGTGGGGGTTTCGTACTGGTCTAGGAGATTGGGGGTTTATCATGTGTGGCGAGGCATTTATTATCTGAGATGATTGCCTCGGCGTGGATGTTGCTCCCTACGGGGGCCACACAGATACACTGCAAAGAAAATGCGGTGGCATAAGGATTACCTGGTATAATTTGGCTTACGACATCAAAAGTACGTACCGGTAACGAATACATTTTTGTTTTCTACTCAGTCAGTGGGGGGCATGCACCTGCAACCATCGAGTGCCAAAATCAAACATCAAGCAGCATCTATCCACCAAAGGACGTTTTGTTGGTGACTACGACTGGTACGGAGTGAGTTAGCGATTCACGCGACGACCCAGAGCTAGAGTGAGATCATTCATCGACAGCGACGTCGACACCGGCGCTGTAAAAAATGCACCACAACAGAAGAAGAAAAAAAATCGAATCGGGCGAAGCAAGTACAAAACAAATCAATCGCACACATCAATCACACCCAGCTGGACTCGCGGGCTCTTCACCTGCGACGGCTGCGCGTACGACCCCGCCGCACCCCCTTGCTGCTGCGGCTGATCAACGAAGTAGAACTCCGAGGACCCAGAGCTACCTCTCCTTCGCAGCGCCCGCGTGCTGTTGGACCCAGCCCACGAAGAGTTGGCGGTCTCGGACCCTGCATCGTCTAACCCCCCCGGCATCCCGCCTCCACCGCGACCGGAACCCCATCGCTCTCCGGACAGACGCCCCGCTCCACTCATGCCGTACTGAGAGTCGGCGAGCTGCTGGTGGGGGGTAGGGGAGGAGGATTGCTCTGTCCCCTGCGCCGCCTCGGAGCCGAAGGGGGTCCGACTTCGCGGCTGCACCTGCCCCTGGGTCTGCTGCTGGTACTGCATCAGCTGCTTGCTGAGTAGGCTCGCGGACTGGCGTAACAGAGGCGTCGGTGGGCATGACAAAACGCACGAACACCGCGGCGGCACAAAGTAGAGGGGCGTGAATTAGTGTGTACGGTATGTAGGATAGGCCAAGGGACCAAAAATGGGGCGTCGATAATCGAGGTGTTCGCAAGGGCGGGGATAATTCAGGGCACAGCGCACAGAGGCGCAGCGTGCACAGGCACAGCGTAGACAGGCGCAACTACAGTATATTCTGCACGCATCCAAGAAAATAGGAATATAATATTGCAAAGACGCCACGACACTCTTGCAGGACGGTACACAACACGCGCAAACGAAGGGTCACACGGAATGACCACACCCTCTTTTTCTCCTGGACTGCGTGGGACGCAACCATGCCAGCAGTGGCAGGGTGTGACGCCTTCTGTGACCTGAACACATCTACTCGTTCGTACGTTACAGTACCGGCGCTCCAACAAGAAATCGGGATAATAACCCAGGCTGGATTCATACTTAAGAAAGGGCGTGTTGAGTGTTTGCACACAATATTTTTTTTCCTGCTTTTCCCAGAAATCTCGCACTGAGGTAGGTTCTTGTGGGGATCTTTCGTATATCAGAGGGCCGGTGGCGTAAGCATGCAGTCTTAAGGCTTCCATCACCTCAGGCGGCTGTTGCTGCATCACCCCTGGAGAATCGTCGCACGCCACCCTCCGGATTAAATCGCCCTCGTCGCGTGGGCTGCTAGTGCCCATCGATCGACCCGCGGCAGGAGAGACCCCCTTCGACGTCCCGTTTAACGATCGCTTGTGAACCCCTTCGGGGTCGTCTATCCCTTCCGCGCCCCCGACTCCGATCCAATCGCGCTGGCCGCCGAGAGAGGAGCCCGTGAGCATTTCGCCGCCGCCCAAACCCGCCGCCGCCGATAATCGTCCGTCGTCCAGCTGGAACCCGAACGCCCCCGCAGCGCCCGTCAAATCTGGGTCAGTCGCCAAGCCTCTCCTGTGCTCCTGGCGGTGTCCGCGTTGAGCCGCGTGTCGTACTTGTCGAGCGCTGCCTGTAACATCGTCCATCTCCTGGCCCGGCACGTGACGGGGCCAGGTATCCGCACCACCACCGCCAACCCCACCGCCAACCCCACCACCAACACCACCAACACCACCACCAACACCAACCCCACCCCCACCGCCACCACCACCGACTCCACCCGCAGCACCACCAACACCAACCCCACCCCCAACACCACCGCCACCACCACCACCGCCACCGCCTCCGCCAGCGCCAGACTCGCTATCGTGCGTTCGCATGTCGGCGGAATTGGGATCGTGGCCGATCTCCTGCTGGTCACCGCTTGGGAAGTCCACTACAAGCGGCCTGGGGAACAAGGCAACGGGGGGGGGTTTGCGGCGAAGAACAAAGCTTCAAGAGTCAAGAAACCTATCAGACACGCCCTTCTTCCGGGTATCATATATAAAAACATGCAACCGCAGCGACGCCCGGCACGGCCATCACGGCGTAGACCGCACGCCCTCGTACAACCCCCCCCCCCCCCCCATGAACTCCAACTAAAGCCAAGCCAGAACGGTTCACGGTCTCGGACCTTGACCTCCCACTGACCTTCCAAACAACGGACTCGTCGAGTGGGCCCGCGGCCCCCCGTGCAAGGGTTGGCTATGCCCGATTCCCCGCCCGGCGCGGACCCATGGGACCGACGCCTGCGGCGCGATATTGCGGAACGACGACGGTGGGCCCAAAAATCCGCCGCGTGCCAGCGGCGTGAACCCCGGAGGCCCAGCCGTCGACGCTGAAACGGATGCCGACGCTTGCTGGATGGAGCTAGGGTAATGGAGAGACTGGGGGCCGAAGTGGCCACCACCGCCATGGAGCTGCCCGCCTACCCCCCCCGGCCCACCACCCGCGTAGTACTGCAGCGCCGTCGCGGACTGAGTGTGGTCCATACTCAACGCCCGCCCCCCCCGCTCGTGACCCCTGGCGGCTCCCTCGCCCTGATGGGGGTAGCTGGTGAAGCTACCGGGGTGGGTCATGCCAGGTACTTCCGAGGCCCGTCTACGGTTGCGGCGCATTGCACCCTGCCCTAAGTGCCCCGCGCCGTGCGCCGCGGGCGGGCTTTGCCTGTACGTCGATTCGTACCGCAACCCAGGCCTCTGAAGCGCGTAGCCGAAGTCGCTCGCGAGGTAGTTCCCGGACGCTCCTCCGCCCAGACTAAACGTCGCCGCGCTGTAGCTGCACGCCTCCGCGTGCCCCAGGTCGACCTCCGTATCACCCCCCCCCGCCAGCGGAGGGTAAGACGTCCCGCCTCCACCCCGAACAGGGTACCCCATTGATCGAGCTGTAAGGCCGTTCCCGCCGACCCCACCACCACCACCACCGACACCAACACCAGCAGCAGCAGCGCCTCCACCACTACCACCCCTGGACAAGTCGTGGCCGAACAGGTTCTGCGCTCCCATGCCGCCGCTGCTTCCACCCCCAGCCGGCACGTCGATTGGTCGGGACATCGAGCCCAGGGCGTGGTCTTCTTGGCCGCCGCGAGGCCCCTGGGGGGTGTGGGCGATCTGCATGGCCATCAAGCCGCCGTCACCGCTGCCGCGGCGGATGTGGCGCAACGGGCTCGCGTGATACGACGTGTGGCTTCCCAAGGAGGCCGGGGTGCCGGAGGCGGTGAGGCTGATGCCCGACAGCGACGAGATCCCTCTGGACTGAGAGGACGCGCCGGGAATGGCCATGCCTCTCCTCTGCTCCCGCTCCCGCTGCTCTCGTTGCTGCTGCTGGTGTTCTCGCGCCTGCTGCTGCGCCTGCAGCTGGCGCTGCTGTCAAGAGATAAATGACAAAGGAGGGTCGAGGCGAGGGCGTGGGACAAACGATCGGCGGTGCTTCCCTTCACAGTTCCATCGCGCATCGACGCGACTGACTCTTTACAGGGCTCATACGATGAGACGATCGAAAAGCTGTCTCTCACACACACACACAGACAAAACCCAAACCCTGCCGTCAAACGCTTCCCGCGCTCAAGCAACTCCGTCCCGACTCCCAACCCCGCAACCCACGATTCATTTTTTAAGCGCAAAAAAAAAAAAACGTACGTGCTGTCGCATCTGCTGCTGCGCAACCTTGCGCTCCGCCTCCTGCTGGTCTTGGTGGTGTTGCAGCTGCATCGCCTGCAGCTGGCGCGTGTACCGGTCGCTGGTCAACTGGTCGTCCGCGATGGTCAACGCTCCAAGGTCTCTTGGGTGCGGTTGCCCCGTGATAAAGGGGTGCGATGCCGCCTGCAAGCATGCCATCGATTCCAGCGAGAGAGAGGGAGGATAAGGAGCGCGTCTACAGTACTAGTGCCACAGCGAAAGCACATAATCACACAAAATAGTTGCAACGAAACAATAGGGTGTGCGCGATTATATATGGAAGTCGTGGTCACCGATCAAGAGAGGGATAATAAAGACCGCCGACAGGTCGCGCAATGCCGGGGGGGGCTACCTAATTCGGCCGCTCGCGGGGCGTTTAAAAAAAGTACAGGAACAATACAAGCGTGATAACGCAGCGAAGGCGTCGAACCTACGATATAATGTCATGGGGACGCCCGGCCCTCAATAGCCCTCAATAGACGCAAGAAAAAAATAACGTTTACAGCGATACATATCGTCACCCCCCCTACCCCGCCCCCCGCCGACCCTTGAGTATGCATGCAACGTTGGCAGCAGCAATCGTCAGCTCCAACAGCAGCTGTACGCAACCAAACCCCCACCTGCTTCGGCTTCCACCGCTTCCACGGGTTGGGGTTAAGCAGCCCGATGACAAAGTGCGTGAACACTCTCCGGGCCTCCTTCTCGTCAGCCACGTCGCGCGTGTTGGCGCCGCCCGCGCCCCTCCGGTTCGCTCCCGGCAGCGGGTAAGCCTGCACGATGTCCGGGATGTTGCTGTGCTTGAAGTACTTCATCGACTGGGGCACAGCCGCGCCCGTATCTCTCGCGTACTCCTCCGGCGTCTTCAGCACGTGTCTTTGTGGCGGCGTTCATCGCAAAAATAGTAGCAAAGGGGGAAGAAAAAAAAACGTGCAAGGGAACACGTGTTAAGGTGAACTTTTGGTGGGGCTTCGTTTCGCCGCAGGGACAGACGGGTCGCGCCTTGAAATAACCACCCTTGCGCCCGCTCACGCGACTATCGACCTCGAGCGGTGCATTATCTAGTAGAATCAGATGAGCATGCCTCGTGTCACTCATGTACCGTCAGGGGGGCACGAAATCCCTCTCCCCACAACCCGTGGTCACATCGCGAAACGCCGCAAGGGCAACTCCCTCTCCGCCTCGCCATCGCGATATAGAGGGACAACAGTAGTGGCTTTTCTCTCATTACAACCTCGCCAAAAAAACGCCTGCGACAAGGCCATTCAAATCTTGCAGGTACACTACACACACCCAACTGTTACGTACACGTGCGCACATAGCTATTATAGATAGGGAAATTAAGTTTATTGTGCGTAGGTCCCCTTATCCAACCTCCTTAGTAATAGTACACAGCTGCTCACCGATAACCTCTCCCCCCGCTCTGCCTCTGAGTTCTCCTCCGCGCCGCTTCCTCCATATCGACGTCCGGGCTGACCGCCATATCGGCTCTCCTCCCTCTCGCCCTTACGTCACCCCCCACGCCCGCCCCTTCGCTAGCCGGTACATTCACCTGCGGGCCGTTCATACCGCGGAGCGTCGGCGCGCACCACGGAAAAATAGTTCAAGAGGCGTTCACACACAGAAAAACACCATTAACAGGGCGAAAACAGCAGTGTTCGAATTATGGATCAGCCAGTAGGGTCATAAAACCCATATATACCACTGCGCCCCAGTTTTTGGGGAGAAGCAAAACTGCACATATCGTTCTAAACTATCCGGAATAATGACCCTGGAAAAATCGAGTTGGACGACTCTTGCAGTACAGTACAGGACACCTCATAAGAAACAGGCTAATAACAAAGCTAGACTGAGATTGAGAGGAAAGTAATAAATTCGAGACTCGTTATCTTGAAGTTGGTGTAGAAAGCACCCTCTCTCAAATAAGAAATCCAGCCTGGGTTAGTTTTCCTGTTTATTATTTTACGTCCTGTGCTGTACTACTAACAACGGGGTTTAGGGAGAGGGGCCGTGGGCTGGCGACTCACCCCCCCCCCGACCACTCGAGAACGGAACGAAACAGTCGAGTCGAGCACGAGACGCAAGCCAGTAGAGCAAAGAAAGCCGACGCCTCACCACGGAGCCATGACCAGCATCGTCCAGTGGCATTGGGGTTGAGATTCAGACGCATCCGCATACCAACACAGGATATGCACACAAACAAGAAAAGGACGGAGGCTGAGCAAAAGACGGGCGACGCCCAACAATGTGTCACGCCGACCTTTCTCACTCCGAAACGTTAATCACAAAACAAGCTAAAAGTTAGTCGCCAACCCGGGGATAGTTCAGCCCCGATCTCGAAACAAAACGCCCCGTCCGTGGCAGTGACAGCAGGGACACATTTCTTCTCCGGCTGACTAGCAAATGCCTCCAAAAACAAACAAACCCACCTTCTTGTAGAACTTGAGTGTGTCCTTGCCGTTCTCCAGCATAAACTCCGGAAGGTTCCCGGTCATCTCGACTATCCGGCAAATCTGGTTGTGGTCAGACACTCCGGGAAAAATGGGCAAACCCAAGAACAACTCCACGGATATGCAGCCCAGCGACCAAATATCAATAGCTCCGTCGTACGGCAAGCCCAAGAGAACCTTGTGCGGTGAGTCGGGGGCAACGTGCCAACGTAAGAGGCACTAGGGGTTAGGTTTGGGCGTGTGCACCGGCGTTGTGCAAAGCGGGCTCCACACAAGGCGCTACAAGAACACATCCTGGCATGGAAGAACAGTACAGCAAGTGTCGGGGGTTTGAAGAACGCGGCGGCTCGCCGCAGAAAAAAAAAGAAAAAAACTACATGACACGAAACCACAGCACGGGGCCTTCCTCATAACGTCGAAACCCCAAAACGTGAACCGCATAAACGTGTTGGAGCCATGTCGCGACTGTGGTGTTGCAGCCGTTCCCACAACTGCCTGTGCAATTCGGCTATTATATACAGCAAAACCCTAGCGGCGAGCGAGCGCGCGAGCGCCCACTCGATGAAACTTCATCTTGACAACCTGTGTCATACTGTCACGCGCGATTTCCGGCACGTCATCGATTACAACATACAACATAGCTCGGCGGAAAAAAAGGATCCCAAGCGCAGCTTCGAGCAGCCCACAACAGCGCCTACTCCCGTCAAGCTAGGCAAAACATTCCGCGTGCTACGACCACAACATCCTAATACCACAACATCACAATCTCCTACCTGGTACCCGGTACATAACATACACTCTGGTATCACAATATCATAGTGTGAAGATGTAAAAATATCATAGCATCATCGTCCACCCGTGCTTGGCTCTTCCCGAGTGAGAGGCGGTGAGGCGGCTACACTTTTTTCCGGGAAACAATAATCCGAGCAGTCCACTTCCGTCTCACAGGCGACCGACGGCACCTCTCAGCTCGCGCCTCTCCTCGCGCGCTTGAGAGCACCCCAGCACCCCAGCAACCAAGCGGCAAGCGGCAACCGATAGGCAAACCACAAAGCACCCACCATATACAGGCTACTTTGGCCGGGGCTGCTATTATACCAAAAAAAAATGTTATTACTACAGTAGGAGACCGGTCAATATTTGTTCTTTAATATACTAGTTTTAGCGTAGGGGAGGGTTGGCTGTCAGTGTGTCAAATCGATGTCTCCTATATACGTAGCGCATTAGGCTGTAGCCGAGTTACTCTCACCTCAGGCGAGCGGTAGAAACGGCTCTGTATGTAGCTATACATTGTCTGCCCCTCGTAGCACGCGCTCCCAAAATCGATAACCTTTAACCGATTCGTGCTTTGTGTACCGCTGCCCCCGCCGCCACCACCCCTCCCCCCTCCCCTAGCCCCCCCCGCACCAGCTTCGCCTGCTGGGGTTTTGTTCATGAGCAACACATTCTCCGGCTTGAGGTCGCAGTGAATTACGTTTGCCTGCTGCAAGGCTTCGAGAGCCTGCGGTCGGGCAGCGCAGGGGCAGGGGAGGAAAAAGGAAAGAGGCGATGGAAGGTCGGGGTCACTTGGTGCAAAATTCGGAGTTCAGTATTTTGGTCGTAATTTGTCTCAAAAATAAAAAGAGCTTCAGTGTATAGACCACCATCTTACCATCTTGGTTTCAGGGCTTGGGGGGTTACAACTCTCCGAGCGCGGAGCACGTTCGCTCTGGCTCGTGATGCTTCCGAAATGGTCCGGACACACACGCACAGGAAGCAGAAATGCAGCAATCGACACCGGTCAGCTGATTGGTCAAGCCAATGAGTAGACTGCGCCCAATCCGGCATCCCACAACAACCAAACAGGAGGTCCACAACAGTAGTAGTCCACATCAAGATTGCGGGTTTATGAATACCAAACAAGCAGATCAAGACTACGCACGACGCACGATAGACTACGAGTACAGCAGTTTAGAAGTATAAAACCAAAATAGTACGCACTGCAACAAAAACCCACCTCCAGTATCTGCTTGATGAACTGTCGGATCAGCGATAGCGGCAGGCCCCGGAACTGGTTCTGCTTCAGCAGCTCGTACAAGTTGATGCTCAGGAGCTCGAAAACCAGGCAAAGGTGGTTTTGGTACTGAAAGCAGTCCAGCAACCGCACGATGTTCTTCGTATCGTTGGGGTCATATTGCTCGTTAAGCTGGAGATGGATGGCAGAGAGAGCGGAAGGCGGGAGGCGACAACGCGACAACGCGATTTTTGAGAACTTGACCGTTACGGAATACCCTGGTGAATATCGTATATACGTAAAATAAAACCACATGACAAATATGCCCGCCATGTGTTAGCCTCTCACACGCAGTAGCTGACGTCACCCTTCATAGCGGCAGTCGGCAATATTGCAGAGGTCAGCAGGGGGCAAAAGTACTTGGCAGATTCGCAGTGAAGGAGGAGCCCGAAGCCCGGGTAGCGCTGGCACCAACAACTGACTACCCCCAAACAACCGAAACATCTCTTACAGGGCCGGCAAGAGCACGTACATTAAAACCCCGAAGCCTCGAAAGCACAGATAATAAATACCCGACGCCTTCCCAAATCAATCGTACTACTCTGTAGTATCGTAGGGGCTGATCGACCGACGAAACCGTTAGTTGACTATTCGCGTTCCGACGAAACCGTTAGCTCTCTACCTGGTGTGTATGATGTAAAACTACATTTCTACTGGTACAGTAGTCAGTTCGTTCTCCGAGCCTACAAAATTACTGCTGTCCAATGTACACCACTATTACTCTGTGCGAGCATACATACCAAGTCTAACTGCGACACTCGCTGTGGCCTTGTGGTAAGTGCTGTAACTGATGCACTCCTTGAGTCGTAGTTGGTTGAGCCATACTTTCGTATGAGTGCAGAGAGGTCGTGTTTTCGAATTCGTACACCTGGTATGACACTATATAGAACCATGCTATTTATACTGCAAGCAGTATACGTTTTGATATACCTGGCATAGAGAATGGCGCAAGGGAGGGGGGGGGGGCAACTCTGCTCCGCACCTGCTTAGCGACCTCGATCTCGAGCAAGGCCTGGTTACGGTAGGCGGGTTTGTTCTTCACCACCTTGATGGCCACGATGTCCTTCGTCGCGTGGTCCTGGCACCGAAAAACCTGCCCAAACGTCCCCTGCCCCAGCAGATCCAGCACCGAGTAATTCGTCGCGGGGGCCTCGAGAACGTCGTTCACCCTAGCGATCAGGTTGAACTCGACGTTGTCTTGCCCGTCGTTGCCTGCCCTCGCGCTCGGGACCGTCAAGACTCGCCTCGGAACGTTGGGGGTCAAGCGAAACGACGGATTAAGTGCCGAGTACGTCGTGCACATGTCCCTCGTCAGCTCCAGCGCGGGACGAAGGCGCCGGCTAGACCCAGACCCACCTGATCTCGCCGCAGCGCGGTTGTGAGAGGCGGGGGACCCTCCGCGTCCCTCGTCGCCCGGCTGCCGGGTGGCAGCACGGTGGTCTTCCTCTTCTCGACCCCCCCAAGCGTGGAAGGCGAGGGCATAGAGCGTAGCGCTCGGACCCTCGAGACCGCGAGCACCGGGGCCTCGGGAAGGCGAGCGTCTGGCATCCTGAGGGAGGGTGGGGCGGAGCGATTTGAGTCGAGGGCGGGGTGGGGGTTAACCCATGCAGAACTGGAAAAAATGTCCAAGTAGTTTGTCCCCAAATTCGGGGGACCATACTAAATAGGGGACCAAATAGTTAGTAAAAACAGGTAAATACGTACAAACTTTTTTTTCGTGTACCGCAAGTCCTATTTACTATATACGATCCCCAGTATTTTAAGTATCATGTTATACCTCGGATACTCTGTCCTACAGTATGTAAATATTACACGGCTGAAATTCGAAAGTACGTAAAGAAGTGAGTCGGTAAAACAGTAGTACGACTGAAGTCACCAACTACAAGTTATTAGTCCAACAAATAGTCAGTCGATTCCCGGAGGTGCCGATTATTCGACTTAATGGGTTTCCATATTCGTTCGAAGGATAGTTGAATGCGGGATGGAACATTTTTGGTTATTGGGCGGGCCCCCCTTGGCTGATTTGGCTCGCTTCGCTCGCCTGGCTTTGAGTCGGCAAGTCGGTTGACATTAGCTGGCTTCGCTAGCCGACTTACCGACTAGAATCAGTTATTCATAGTTGGCTAACGGCACCTACCGATTAGGTATTACTCGTATAAATACTCGTGAAATCCTGCTGACTCACAGCTCTATATACGTGTACGAGTACAGCTGTATTCCGCCGCTGCTGCTGTATATATACCTTGTTTGTGCGCCGGCTGTGCTTCCGTGCTTCCATCTCCACGACCCACAACACGCCGACAAGTCATGAGCTGGAGGGGAAGGGAAAGTACACGTACATACTCGCTGCTGGAACTTACACCCGGCCGGCCAGGGTATTTCGGCAAGAACGTTTTTGATACATTACGTACCTAATCCCATATTGGACACACTATAATAAGAGAACGTACATAAGCACTCTTACACTGATACTACGACACACTATGTGCGTGCGTACTCGGTATTACATCATACAGCAGTGATCGTCGGGGGCGGGGGGGGGTCACCGGTATATAGGCGCACTGCGCTGGGGCGGAGGGTGGCGGAGGCACTGAACGGCTCCACCGCGGAAAGACATTAATTTCGATCAGATCGGAGAAGCCAAAAACATACCCGGTTGAAGACCTTAGCCATACGAGGTACCTCATACCTGGTACACATCTGCAGAGGAGAGGCACGGGGAGTAGGAATATAGGGGCACTGGGGCACAACAATGGACCGCTGCTTGTGCGTGTATTCGCCTTCATATCGGGAGTGCAACTTGCGTACAACTTGTTGGGGGAAATGAACAGGGCATCATGAAACGTGTACGTCGTGTTGCGTATACGTAACCAGCTCGGCTCGAAAGTACGAGTTCAGGAACACGAGACAGGCGAGAACCTTTGCTACCAAAAAAAAAACACTTGCGAGAAGAGTGCGTCTACTTCAGACTTTAGTGATGAGACTGCTTTGTACTACGAACTGAGCGCGAAAACAAAGCCAAGTCGTCCATAGTAGTTTCGAACCGTTCACCTAAATTGCGTACTGAACACCCAACTCAGCACGCGGTGGGCGCTATGTACTTGAAGAGGGTACTCGCGGACGTACAGATGAAGAGCCTGCGACTACTCGTGTGTGTCCTCGCTCGCAACCCAGGGCAGCACCAAATCAGCACACGTTATTCGTGCAGCAAACATACAACTCGGAAAAAAACAGACTTTTATCGTGCTTTATCTAAGAATCGTGTACAACAACAGCAGTACCAGTACTTGATTGAGTAACATACCGGTACGTCAAAGAAAACAGGAACAGGAACCACAAGCACTCGAGAAGCGCTGTCAACACAACATCTGTGGCAAAATTACGTCGACGCAACGTGCTCTGACCTGGTGCGGTGCTGACGGAGGATCCTCCGCGCTGCTCTCGCGGGGTGGGTTCTGGCTGTGCTCTTCACCAGGCTGCGCAGAGCTGCGCTGGGCTTGATTCTGCTGCTGAATCAACTCTTGCTCGGAAGGCGGCGCCAAGTCAGCCTGCAATACCTCCGTCGGATCCTCGAACCGATGGCCGGCAGCGTTGTCCATGTCGACCCCCCTGCTTGGTCGTGTGGCAAGTTAACTCTAACAGGCTGGCGTACCCCTGCCAAACCTGTGCTTCTTCAAGCCCCCCGCGCTAGTTTCGTCTCCCTGAGAGGGAGCGTTCGGAGAATCTCGGTCTTGAGATAGAAGCAGCAATTAGACAAAGATATCGCCCGGACCTCGACAAGGCGGGGCCCTCCACCTTCAGCACGGCACGCGGCACTCGTTAACCGAGAGACGCTATGTCCTGCTAGCGACCGTACATGAGGGAGGGGCGGGTTCGCCGATCCGTCAAGACCTCTCTCATGGTTGCCCACAAGGGGACAATTAGAGTAAATCCCGAATAGGTACACCGCCTTCCAAGGTGACACCGATTGGCGCAATGATCTCTTTCAACTTTCAACGTCGCAGTCGGGAGCATCTTTTACAAAACATCGCTGAAGCTTCGATTTTAGCCATCTCTGCTTGGACACGTGATTTTCGATCAGCCGGTGGCCCATTTCTGTTGGCTCGGCGCCTGGTCGTGCTCTGCCCGTGGATGGAAGGGCGGGTGCTGAAAGGTGAGGCGATTGATATGCTGGTACCCAAACAAACACTCCCAGTACCAGTAGTACCTGCGGTATGTGTTTCTCATTTGCGTGTCCTGGAAGCTTAGGTGGCACCTCTGCGTCGCTCGCTACATTTTTCGGCGTGCGGTTGTTGCAGTCTACCGAACCGTGTCTACTGGCTGACAGAGGTCGATGTGCGTCAAAGTTGCCGTCGCTGCTGCTTCCCATCTTACATGCTGGTGAATGAGCGTTCGGTAGTTACAATCTGCGGCTGATTAGGGTGTATAATATTCAATAGTTGCGGAACATGAGCACCCACAGCCCACAGCTCGTTTGGCAGGGTTTCTCACGGCAAGCCGAGAGTGCTTTTCTTCCAGTTCTGCACTGCTGCCACGCTGTACGTAAACATTTCCGTCCATTCTCCTTGCCCGCGACATCGATATGTTCAACAGACGAGCTGAACGGAGGTAACGCTTAGTCTCTGGACACTAGGCATTGGATTGGACGGGCATAGGAAAGGATAAGCCTTCGAGAGTGTCTCCTCTACAGCAAGCGGTAGGGGCAGTAGCAGTAGGCCTGGTGGTCATCTCCCTCCCGCACAGCGCACTCCTCGGGGACACGCGCCTCGAGGCCTCGACGCAACCATGCGTAGACCACGCGTGGACACGAGTACGGCAGTGGCGGCCACTTCAGCCTACGCTCCATCAAAGCCTCGAAGAAAAACCGCATCCATGATAGGTCGCGGGACGGGCAAGTGCCTCTTCATTTCCATCGCAGCTGGAGGCCTCCTCTTGACAAGGTGCTCGGCGTTCCACGTGCCTCTCGTGCCTCCGGTACCTGGGACACGAGGACGCCACCGGTGTTGGGGCCCTCCCTGCGCTCGCGCCACCCGGCTACCTGAGCAGACGACCGTGGCATCGGTCACAGAGGACGACCGGCCGGCAGACACGAGCGCAGTTCTAGATGACCTTGCTCGCGGGGATGTGGGGTGGGAGGGTCACGAGTACGGGTTCGACTGGTACTTGGAGCAGGCGAGGAGAGGGATGTCGGACAGCAGCGGAGGCTTCGCCCCTCTGCGGATGACATTCTGGCGGCCGGAGGAGGAGACGGAGGAGCTGAGCCCCTGGGACACGGTGTATATTATCTTGCGCAACCTGGGGCAGATGGTGGGGCTGCCCTCGGTAGATAACGCTCCGTTGGCGAAGATCGAAAAGTACACCGGGAGCTGGGTAACCTTCCTGCAGAAGGTGTCGAACGGCCGCCTCGAGGACCTCGCCGGAGGGCCGCTTTTCCTCATGCTGGAGAAGTACTTTTTGGCGGAAGGTGCGAGAGGGATGTTTCGTATGTTTCTTGATGGGAATGGGTTTCACTCTCCTTTGGCTACTGCTGTGCTTGGTGGTCTTGTGTGGGTGGGTTTCAACGGTGGTGGGCTGCGGCAGTCGGTGGCTTAATTGTCCTCCCAGTCGATGTTCCAGTCAACCCTTTGCCTGAAAGCGTCGTGCACTCGTAGTCGGTAACAGCAGTTTTACCTTCCTCGTGAATTACACCCTGATTTGTTGATTTGCTGATTTGTTGCTGCCAGCGGTTTCGCCCGTTGTCGTTATGTTGCACCTGACTCTTTTTGCGTTGTCTGGAGTCGAAGATACTGCTGTAGATGGCCATCGCTGTGTACGTACGTGGAGAGGCTGCCCGATCAGCGTTGGTGGCGTCGGCCATGTACTGACAATGTACTGCTGTACTCGTGTACGGTATGATATCATATGCGTATACACGATGCGTATTTCGCCGCCGCAGCAGTTGTGTGGTTATGGTGTTACCCTCTCTCCTCCAGAGAAGATGCGGTTCAGCGCGCGGCGTGACAACTGCCTTTCTACTTTTCGAACTGAAAACCAGAAGCACATGTTCTTTTGTTTATTTTTGAATGTATCTCTCGTGGGCGCTTTTATTTCTGTTGACAAGATTAATATGAATATTACACAGATCTGTATTCTGTAGACTACTTGTAGACGGGAACTGTGTACGACGTACATAATACAAATGTCACCCGAAAGCTTTTTATGAGCCACGGGGTCGCAATACCCTCCGGGTGTCCGTTATCGCCTCCGTTGTTGTCGTCGCCTCGCCACGAGTATATTTGTCGAACCAACCGAGACAGACTGCCTACATATCGATCTCGATCAATTTGTGATACCCTCTCTGGTACTCTCGTAAAAGAGCCGAATATGAGATGACGTCCAGCTCGTAGCCAGTCGCCAGCCGACGTCACAGAGTGAAGAGTGAAGTTGAGGCTGACTGCGAAACGACACAAAAACAGCAAGCACCTGGTACTACTTGGTACCTGGTACTCACTACCGCTACTCGTACACCGGTTCTTTTTAATACATGAATAGCTTACAGAGCAGTGATCATCACCGAGCCTGAGCGTCGACCATCACCTGCTTTGTTTTTCTGCAAGTTCCGACGGGGCTTTCAATTGTAGCACGGCGTTCTTGTGAACCCAGCTGATGTTAAGTATTACATATAATATAAATAGCTGCTGTCTTTAGACACGATGGAAAGGGAAACAGACCTGCGGGGTGTCGTGCTAATACTATCTCCCCGGCCGGTATTACATCGAATATTTGTACATGAGCTATTGGAGCTTGAACCACAAAACGTCGCACACTGTTTACAATTAATACGAGTATGTTTCTCCTGCCAAGACGGGCGGCCCGGGTTTTCAGCTGTGCCGAATTGGGAGGCAACAGTAGTATGACAGTCGTCGGCTCTTTAGCGTTACCGTTGAACGACCATAACATATTACGTATAGTGATCAAAATGATATGGTTCAGTGTTGGGCACCGAGACCGATCTTCGGTTATTTAACAGGTTTATTTAACCGGTTTTTGGTAACCGAAACCGGTCATATCAAAACCGGTTATTCGGTTATTGAAAATTAACAGACCGGACATAACCGGCTCGGTTATTTAGTTATTTCCGGTCGGTTATTACGTCCCCTATCCCCCACCCCGTATAACGCCTCTGTATATGTATGGAAACCCCTACATGTCAGCACAGCAGTAGTACAGAGCACAACAGTAGCCATCGCAAGCATCACAGACCACAACAGCACACGGCAATTCCACTCCAGCCGCACTCGACGACGGCGTCGGCGAGAGCACGCACTTGGCCTGTGTCATGTACAAGGAATTCGGGTGGCTCCGCCATTCGAGCAAGGAACTTAATTGAACAGCCGAAACAGCGATCATTTTATTTCTGAGTGTCGCGTGTTGAGCGCTTTTTTCGTGGAAGTCCTCGTCCATTTTGTATTATTATTGTAGGTACAAGACGCAGGCTCCGCTCGCCGTCCTGGGCGCCGCTACATATTTTTTGTCGTGGTTCGTGCTCCGTGCTCGCCTGTTAGCTGTACGCTGTGCGCCAATGACCACTCATGCCAAAGCCACAACTTTAGATGCCGTTTTCTCACGTGATATATGTGTACGTTTGTCGTGCGACTTATAATGCATGTAATACGGTTGTGTATGGTGATGCGCTGATGCGCCGACACACGCGCACTCGACAACTATATATTTTCCTCCATGGGGGTGCGAATGTAGGACCAAATAGCCATTTATGTAAAATAACCGACCGAATAACCGACCGGAATGTGCTCGGTTTCGGTTTCGGTTATTTCCCTTCAAATAACCGAAAACCGAAGACAGTCTTCGGTCGGTTATCAGATAACCGACCGAACCGAAAAAGGGCTTCGGTGCCCAACACTGGCTATGGTACGATAGCAGGCCGATCTTTTTGGGCGCGTCAAGACGTCTTGGGGCCTTATTTACTACTGTAGTGTTAAGTGTATTGGGCGGTCAGTCAAGGGGTCAAACCGGGGTCTGCTGCGATAGCATATTTGGTCCTGATGGCGCATCCTCCATGCGTTTGTCGCCTGCTCCTTGTTGCTCATTACCTCACGCTCTTCTTGCTTCTCCTTGCGATTTGCCTCCTGCCGTGTCCCGTCTTTTTCGCCTCCCCACGGTTCGCACCACAACAATATGAATCGTTTTTTTGTGAAAAGGCCCGGTGTATAAGTTGGCGTTTGGGCCACGGTCATTCATCGTTGTATCGGACCCGGTGATGGCGAAGCACGTGCTGAAGTCTAAAGTGGGGGACTACGACAAGGGTGTGCTTGCGACGGTAAGTGGCGTGGAAATTCAGCGGGTGTTTTGGCTGAGCGAGGTCTGGCGTGTACGTTTGAGTTGAACGTGTTTGCTTCCGTCTCAGGCTTTGTTTCGGCCCTTTTAGAACAATACTACATATCATTAATGGAGTATCTTATGTTCATAGTCTACATTCTATATTTTGTTTACGTACAGCCGCGTCATATCATAGACCCATTGCTGCGGTACACTGTAGTGCTATTAATAGTAATAGTTGTATTACGGAGGACCATATCAAGTAGGACCACATATAATATTGTTTCGTAGTAAAAATTGGGAAATCTGTAGGATTTTGTGTGTGTACCGTAGGTGAGTCCTATTTGCTATGGTCTCCCGTAGTAGTGTCACTACGTACGGTTTAAGTTGTTACCGGTACTTGTTAGACTGTATCGGATGTATAGAGCGTAAAATGTCGCGCGTTGTCCAGCGTGCTATCGTGCGGGAAGTTATTTCCGTTATTTTCGTTTAATGTTGCAACCTGTTCACTACATAGCTGTTGTTTAAAAAATAATAATAATACTGCTGCTGCTACCGTAGTGACCGCGGGTAAAACGGAAGGTGGTCAGTACTCGTATTGCACGAGTACCCCGAGTGCACACCCAGAGTAGTTGCACGAAGCCAAGAAGCGTTCGGACGACGTTTAGATATGGACAGACGACACTATACCGTTTAGCCATTACCGGTAATAAGTATTGTGCGGACTGTTTGATCGGTGGACCACTAGGCGCTGTGGGTTGTCCGATGTCGCAATGTCGTAGTAACGAATGTCGGACCCTGAAGGCAGCCAGCAGCGAGCAGTTATCACGGTTCACGCAAACAAGCATGGGGGAAATCTCCGCAATAGCCTCATAATACGTTCCGGCTGTGCATACTCGTATTTTCATACTGACGTCTCGTAAGGCTCTACACAGTGTATACATGATACCTGGTACTGGTACTGGTATTACGTATAGTAGTTATCATAACGTAGTGTACCGCGTAGTTTTACGACTAGCGGTCTTGTTCCGCCCTTCTCGCGTTATTTAGCAAGGAGTAGTGTTTTCCGCTTAAGGAACGATTCGCTGCTTTTGCCTGCGGCGGCGGCGGCGGCTGCTGCCTCCCCGCGTGCCGCATTATTTCCACCAGCACCCCACAGCCCTCTTCCCAGCATAATACCATACACCGGCGATTAGTTGAGGTAACATGATCCCGTCCGTTCCACTAACAGATCCTGGAACCGATCATGGGGAAAGGGTTGATCCCGGCAGACCCGGAGACGTGGAAGGTCCGGAGGCGCGCGATCGTGCCGGGTTTCCACAAGGCGTGGCTGAACCGCATGATGCGGCTGTTTGCCGAGTGCGCCGACACGCTGGTGGTGGAGGCCGAGGAGGCGGCGAAGACGGGGGAGGTGCTGGACATGGAGGAGAAGTTCTGCTCGCTCTCGCTCGACATCATCGGGCGCGCGGTGTTCAACTACGACTTCGGCTCCGTGAGCGACGAGTCGCCGGTGATCAAGGCCGTGTACCGGGTGCTGCGGGAGGCGGAGCATCGGTCGAGCTCCTTCATACCTTACTGGAAGGTGGGTGTGGTGGGGATGGCGGTGGCAGGCCGCGAGTGTAGTTTTGCTTTGTCTTGGAGGGGGAGTGGAGTCGAGCGACCCGACGAGCCATTCCTCGCAGAGGTTTCCCTTCCGGTTATTGCTTCGTTCGGTGATGTGTTATCCGCAGTCGAGCCGTTACGTATTCCTCGACTAGTTCCCCGGCTTCCCCTGCCGATAAGGAAGGCGTGTTTTTTTGTGTCACCCTTAGTGCTGACCCCGTGGCCTATTCCGATTTCGGAGGAGTTTGTTCACTACAGAAAACAGAGCGCTGATGTTTCCGCCTGTTCCCATCAGGAGATGTTTTGTGTGGTTGTATCGCTGCTCCCCGATCTATTCCAATTTTGTGGGTTGTGGTCTGTACTGCAACTGTACCCATGGACATGGGTTGTGTGGTAGGTAAAGAGAACGGCTGTAGGTAATGGTTCACTGCACTTGGTGCTTTGCTCGTGTTTTGCGCACTCCCTTTTGTTTTGTCGTGACCTCTATGACACCCGGTGGTGCTGAAAGTTGTATGGTAATTTTTCTTACCGCCTTCTGGTCCCGCCCACTTCTCCTCACCCCTCCCCCCCCCGTCCCTAACGTGGCAGCTCCCGTTTGCGAACAAATGGATCGATAGCCAAGTCGAATTTTCTCGAGACATGGGCCTCTTGAACGATGTGCTGGACGAGCTCATCCAGAAGGCGCTGGACACGCAGCAGACGGCGGACGTGGAGGAGCTGGAGCGGCGGGACCTCGACGCGATGGAAGACCCGAGCCTGCTCCGCTTCCTCATCGACATGCGCGGGGAGGACACGACGAGCAAGCAGCTCCGCGACGACCTGATGACGATGCTGATCGCGGGCCACGAGACGACCGCGGCTGTGCTGACCTGGACGCTGTTCAACCTCGTGCAGAACCCGGAGTACCTAGCCAAGGTCCACGCTGAAATTGACGCGTGCATGGGCCCCGACGGAAGCCACACCCCCACGTTCGACGAGCTCCCGGACCTTCTCTACACCCGGCTTGCGCTGGTAGAAGCCCTCCGGCTCTACCCGGAGCCTCCGGTGATTATCCGACGAGCGCTGAAGGAGACGGAGCTGCCCCAGGGGGGAGGGGCGGGCCCCGTCAAGCTGGTCAAAGGCACGGACGTTTTCATTTCCACGTGGAACCTCCACCGCAGCGCCGAGCTGTGGGACCGGCCCGCGGAGTACCACCCGGAACGGTTCTTGAAGGAGTTCCGCAACGAACGCGTGCGTGGCTGGAAGGGGTTCACCCCGAGGATGGCGGGAGGATTGTACCCCAGCGAAGTGGACGCCGATTTTGCCTTCTTGCCCTTCGGCGGAGGAAACCGCAAGTGCGTGGGGGATCAGTTCGCCATGATGGAGGCCACGGTGACGCTAGCGATGATGCTCAAGAAGCTGGACTTCACCATGGTAGGAACGCCGGAAGACGTGGGAATGGTGACGGGCGCTACCATCCATACCAAGAACGGGCTCAAGATGACGGTCGCGTTGCGCCCCCCCTCGGTGCCGGTAGTCAACGGTCACGGCGTCAACGGTCACGGTGCCAACGGGTCGGAGGTAAACGGGGCGGCGGCGGCCGCGAGGGCGGCGTCGAAAGCGGCGACAGATGCGGTCGGGTCGAGTCGCGCTGACCCAACAGCGGCAGCGAAGGTCGAAACTATGCAGATTGGTGACGCGCCTGCCGGTAAGGGCAAGTGCCCGATGTAACGTGGCGTCTGCTGGGCTGGGAGAGGGAGAGGGAGAAGGCGCCACATGATCGTGACACGTGCCAAAGCTTCGGCAGCAGCGTTGCCACACCGGACTCGTTGTTTGATTGGTGCCTCGTGTTGGCGCACTGTGCGCCTCCTGGAAAGGCACGACGGGATCGTGACGATCTTCGGCCGCGTTACCACACACACACCAAACACGTTGTTGTTTTTCGTCGTTTGGTGGGTCTAGTTTGCTGAGTTTGGTTGGTCGGTAGCATTTGCTATCGCACCACGCACCTGGAGAGGAGAAACGCCCGCGCAGACTGTAGTGGCTTGCCGCTGCTGTTTTTGTTGGGGCGTCCACTATAACATAACTGCAGCGCCCAGAACAGCGCTCATCTAGTGTTACACCGCCGCCATTAGTCAGGGTCCTCGCCGTTGTTTTTTCGCGATGGATCTTCACGGTCGGCAGTGCCCATACAGGGGGGGGGGGGGGGGTGTACTCATGTTGTGCACGGCCGTAGTCATATGACCATAGACCCTCGCATCCCTATAATGCCGGGACGGAGCGCGTTGGGTTTTCACCAACCAGGCAGGGGTGGTAGGGGGGGGGGGCTGTCGCGAACAAGCGCGGCTTGGGCATCCGGCCCTTTGCATTGCCAATGCGTAGCGGTATAGTACGTCATCCGCCGTTCCAGGCGCCTACGGCCAGGTTTCCAGTCGCATTTATTTTACGGGGTTTTTCTCAAGAAGGGGATGATTTGGCGCCCAGAGGTGAAGGAAAATGGAGGAGACCCGGGGTTGGGGAAAGTTGAAGGGGAAAAAAAAAGGCAAATCGGGTTGCAAGAGGTTTGTCATTTTTTTCGTCCGGCTGTGGCCTGTGGCCGTCGTGATGCGCCAGCAGCATCGAGTGGACGTTTTACCCTATTGTACGTTGCCGGTCCACCCGCTTGCTTGGAGAGCTTGGAGAGGTGTGACTGACTTTTTTCTGTGTTTTTGGGTCGTAGCGTTCTTCTGCTGTGTAGAGAACGGCTGTTGTTGTCTTTTCGTACGACCGACCGGTGGTTGTGTTGCGAGGGCCGGTGAAAAATTCTTGAGTTTTGGTATCGATAGATGGATGGCGGTGCTGTGCGGTGCGGTGCAGTACCGCCGGGCGTCGATACGCGATGCTGAGGGAGAGAGGGAGGGAGGGGGGGGGGGGGGTGCGCCGTCTTGTTCATTGTTTTTATTTTTATGTTTTGCACTTGCATAGATATTCTGCAGTAGCTCTACAGGTAGTACAGATGGTAAAGCCGTCAGACCGCGACGAACGGTTTACACCTGCGCTCGAACGGCTGTCGATCGTGTACCGTAGCTTTGTTAGCCGTGCCTTGACACCGAAGCGTCATTTTTATTTTTTTTCACGCGGTCCCACTTATCGTTGGTTGGTTGGTTGTATTTCCCTCGACGAAATTTTAGTACGTACCAGAGGGTATAACATAGCAATCAACGTGTTTTGTTTATGAAGTGGTGTCAGTGTTGAGTGAGAAAAGGTGGCCACACCCACAGATCAGAAGCTGTCTCAAGGCCCTCAAAGCAAGCAAGGCGTTGATTTCGAGTTGTTTGTCACGGTTTCGGATGGGTCTAATATCCGCGATGGGTACCGTTTGGCTGTTGACGTTTATGGAGGCGTTATCGCGTGGCGGGGCTACTTTTTTGTGGCAATATGGACGAGTTACGCGGGAAACTCTAATATATACGGTGGTACGACGTACGTATAGGGGACGTCGCACCAGTCGTACCTAGGGGAGGTCGTCTATGCCGTCCCGATTGTCTCGATTGCTAATTTGAAAATGCCACGAGTTTTGGCTTGTTGACAACCTTGTGTATGTCTTCCGTGCGCTGATAGGCAAATTTTATTGTCCCGTAGAATAAAAAAAGTACGAAGTAGGGTGGGTCTGATCGGTGTGCGTGTTGATGGGCACAGGGTAAGTATGTAGCAGTCAAGTGTGGAAAATTCCAGAATATAAAGAAAAAAACAGAAACAAATTGTGATGACGGACAAAAAAAACATGGATGGGTGCAGTTTCATTTCAGCGCGCAGGTTAATTGGATATTCTCCCTTGTATTGCCCTGCTGACCCTGGAATGTCCCGGGGAGTTGCTTACTATACCAGAATCTGGTGGCATTTCTGTTGTGGGCGATCCAGAAATAAACCCTCAGTGCTTTCTTGGTAAAAAATGTAAATAAAATTACGCTTAATTTTAACCCTAAAAAAAATGAAAATGCTCGGAAGCGTACTTCAAAATCCGAACACGCCAAAAATCTAACATATGTCATGTATTCCATCTCGATTGTTTCGATTGCTGTTGTAATTTGAAAGAGTCGCGTGTTTTGTCTTGTTGGGGCAACCTACAGTACGAGTAGTAGTGTAAGTATGATTTTCTTCGGTGAGAACTGATTGGCAAAACAGAACGTCCCGTAGAATACAAAACGGGTTATATACGAGTAGGGGAGGGTGGGTCTGATCGGTGGGCGTGTTGATCGACGCAGTAAGTAGTAGTCATTGTGGTGATTGCCAGAATTGAAGAACAAGGGACAGAAAAAAATAATGTCGTGATGACGGACAGAGCAATTAGTGACGACGGACTAAAAAAACGTCGTTTTGTTTACTTGTTTCGCGGCATAATATTAACCGAAAACATCAAATGAGTTGGTTTTCGTTTTTATTGCGGGTGATCTGGAAATAAACCCTGAGTAAGTTTACTTGACGCCGACAGCTGTTGTTATGCTTTGCTTTCATAAAACTGCTCGGAAGTGTCGTAACAAAAAATTCGAACGAATAAAAAAAGAACGTAATATATTCCATCCTTGAACCTCCGTCCCATCTCTCAAAAAGCTGACGCCATGCTACATACAAAACTAGAAAGCGGATAGGGAGTGCAATACCAAGCAGCAGTAACCGAAGCCAAGCGCGTAAATAACAAAAAAAGGCAACTGCTGTGCTAGCTGGGGCTCCAGTTAGCACTACTAAAATCGTGAGGCTACGTATATTCGTTTGCAGCGGGAAATTCCCCAGCGTCCAAAATGACGCGGTATCGGCGGATCGACTTCTTCCTCTATCCCATATCATGGACACAGAACGGCCGTTTCCATCACCAAAGAGGCAGGGGGCAGGCGGGGATATTCTCTCCCCTCGTGTTGACGGGTAAATCACAGATGTTTTGCACACCACACGCTAAAGCGTGGGTACCCCCCCCCTTGCCGCCGTAGCAGTGCAGCCTCTATAATGAGGCTGGAGCTGGGACCGCCTGGACTGGTTCTTCTCCGGATGCATCGGCGGCAACCTTGTCATCCTCCAAAAAAACTCGATTCTTTGCCCTCATCGGCAGCCCGTGCCGGGTGTGGATCGTGGCACCCGTGTAGAAGCCCACTTCCTCCGGCTTCACGGCCAGCTCGAAATCGAAGCGGCGGATGAGCATGGAGAGGGTCACCACGCTCTCCATCAGGGCGAACTGGTCGCCCACGCACTTCCTCTGCC
>MEHQ01001899.1:565212-739146 GCA_008828725.1 Saccharina japonica | reverse complement strand
GCCCCTCCTCCGGGGTACCCCCCCCTTGCCGCCGTAGCAGTGCAGCCTCTATAATGAGGCTGGAGCTGGGACCGCCTGGACTGGTTCTTCTCCGGATGCATCGGCGGCAACCTTGTCATCCTCCAAAAAAACTCGATTCTTTGCCCTCATCGGCAGCCCGTGCCGGGTGTGGATCGTGGCACCCGTGTAGAAGCCCACTTCCTCCGGCTTCACGGCCAGCTCGAAATCGAAGCGGCGGATGAGCATGGAGAGGGTCACCACGCTCTCCATCAGGGCGAACTGGTCGCCCACGCACTTCCTCTGCCCGCCTGAAAGGAACGAAGAGGAGCAAGGAGAAAGGGGAGGGGGGGCAGGTGGGGAGGCGAGGGAGGAGGACGATCAACAAGGAGGCTAGGAGGGGCATAGGCATGAATTGTGATTGGTCGACGATTTCGACGCCCAAATGGCAGAGCCGTCTACCCGCTGATCGGGCCGCAGCCCTTTTAGAACCACATTCGCCGTTTTGAGTAAAACATACTTGGAATTAGTGTCGGGTCATCTTTAGTAGCTAAAGGGTTAAACAGTGCGGGGGGGAAGGGGGATGCCGCGACGGGTTAGAAACCCCTCTTCCATCCCGGGCTAAAGTCGAGTGCATGTTATCTTGTTGTGTACCCTGCCTCGCCACCAAAAAGCGGTCTTACATTTTGGTAATTGCCCGCGCGGTTTATTTCCCAGAAAGGGAGTTACTATATATAAATAACGCACGGTCTCAATGACCGCGGACGCGCCAGACCTCTTTAGCCGCTATATTAGTGTCGTTATGGGAGCCATGTCTCGTCCAATTTGCACGTACCCGGAGATCACCGTAAGGATCTCCCATGTAGGTATCACCAAACTATTTGGTCACAACATCTTCGTCGCATATCGTACAACCGTGACGTCAGATCTCGTATGATCTCATGAGGTGGATCTAGGTAGACAATTCTTCGTGGACATACGAACTATGATTGGTAAAATTGCCCCGAGACCATCTGACGCATTACACGATGCGACGCGCATCTGTCACTTACGTCTCGAGTCTGCATTTCCGACACCTCGCGTGTATACACGCTACGCATACAAGAGAGAAACTGTTGCAGTCCTCGAGTCGAACCTTGAGTACACCCACTCATATAAAAAGCATCCCAGTCCAGTTCCAGGTAGTTTGGGTGCAAATCTAAACTGTAAATACAAAAGCCCGTACGCGATGGGGGTACAGTACCTCTTTTCCCAGATGGGGGTACAGAACAGCTATTCCCAGATGGGGGTACAGTACCGCTATCCCCAGATGGGGGTACAGTACCGCTATCCCCAGATGGGGGTACAGTACCGCTATCCCCAGATGGGGGTACAGTATAGTGCCGCTACACATATTCCCAGATGAAGGTGCAGAACAGTACCTCTTTTCCCACGCGCAGACAGCACCCTTTTCAATTCACAAAAACATGAGCCTCGTACAAACCCTCACCTCCGAAGGGGAGGTACGCGAAGTCGGACGCGACCTCGTTAGGGTACAGCTGCCCCTCCAACAGCTTGGGGTTGAAGCCCGCCCAGCCGTCCACCCCCTTGTTCTCGAAAGGCCGGTCGAAACGGTCGGGATCGAACGTGTCCGGATTCTCCCAGAAGTCCGGGGACCGGTGAAGGTTGTAGATGGCGAGGAAAAGGTCGGCGCCACGAGTAATCTTCGGCCGGAGTCCGTCCGGGCCGCCTGAGCCAGGCGGGAGCTCGTCCGACTCCAACGCGCGTCGGATGAGCAGAGGAGGCTCCGGGTACATGCGCAGCGACTCCGCCGCGATGTATCGGATGTACTTCATCGACCTGAAGCGGAGGGGAGGTGAGGAGGTGCGTAGGGGTTTCAGGCCGTCGGAAACGGCGTTAGGCTGGGGAGATTTTAGAGGGGGCCGGGAATTCAGTAACGCGAATGTCAACACTGCGGCAGAAGGGTTTCAACAACGCAGGCCCAAAGCACGCGCTCGCTGGCACAGCGACGGCAGCGGCGGCGTGGTTAGGTGATCGCGCCGCGCGATTATTGTGTTGTCCAACCGCTGCAGTGTTTGTTGTTGCAAGGTCCAAAACAAACAATGGGAAGTGACAGAACAGCGAATTCCGCTGGAAGCAAGAACCCAACACCTCAACTCTAACCTTGACTTCAACCCTAACCGCAATCCTAACCCCTACCCCAGCCTCAGCACTAACCCCAACCCTAACCCCAACCCTAACCTCAAACCCAAACCTAACCCCAACTTAAACCCAACAATAAACCCAACACTAACCCTAAATAGGAACAACGTTGGGGCCAGCCACCACTGATGTCTCTCACTTGATGTCGTCGAGGGTCGGGACCCTGTCGCCGATGACGCGGTCCACCTCTTCTTGGGCCTTCCGCACAACCTCCGGGTTCTGCGCCATCTCGTAGAACGCCCAGGTCAGCACAGCCGCGGTCGTCTCGTGGCCGGCGATCATCATCGTCATCAGGTCGTCTCGGAGCTGAGAGTCCGTCGCGTCCTCCCCCCGCAGGTCAACCAGGAAACGGAGCATGCTCGGGTCTGTGACCTGGCCGAGGCAAGGAAAGGCATGGCATGGCGTGGACAGCAACGAAGTTAACAAAAGCAGGGTGCGGTGCCCACCAGGGAGATATGTCGGAGCCCCCGGGAGGCAGACTCATAGAGCTACTTACGGGCGAAACAAGGACAGCCGAAAGACGGTTGAGACGTCGCGAAAAAAAAAAGACTGTCCAGTCGCAGACATGTGCGCATGTATACGTAGCGTATATCGAGCATTATTGTTCAATAACAGTCGGGGGGGGGGGGGGGGCACGAAACGTTCATGACACACGTACATGCCATCACCCGTACGTATTTTTTTTGTGCTATTATTGTCATCTCCCGACGGATTGCTGAACACGAAAACAATAACCCTTAACTCCTTCAGGATTGTAACCACAATCTAGGGACTTGGAATTCCTGTACCTGATCGTAGGTTGGTTTGGGCAGACTATTGACAGTAAAACACCACTTCCAGACCTCGGACAGATTACCGATCTGGATATTTCAGGGCAGATGATATGTATGATCTGTGATCTGTACGATCTGTATGATCTGTATTATCTGTATGATCTAGTTCATGCTGCCGGGTGGGAGCCGTATAGTCTGCATGATATAAATAGCACACGTTTCCTGGATTGGGTCTGTACTATGCAGATCCTGCACAGCCCCTCTCCACGGCAGACGAGGAGCTACTGTAGATGACCTGCTGTAGATAGATAGATAGATAGACATAGATCGATGTTTTTAGATGATCATGTGTCCGAGGTGTGCAACGCTCCCACAGCCAACATCAACAATTCTTCTTGGGTGCAGAAAAGTCGACGGGTATAACGCCTCGAGCCGGAACCAGCGAGAAAGCAGACGGCACCATCGCCGGCTGCCCCCGCCCCTGCCCCTCCTACTCATCGCACCTTGTCGTAGTTCCTGTTCTGCAGGTCTTCCAGGTCGGCCTTGCTCTCAGAGTTTTTCGCTCTGGCGATCAGGTCCGTCAGCACGGTGTTGAGCACTTTCAGGTCGTGGTTGAACTTGCGGAGACGAGGCACCAACTGTAACGGCAAACAGCGACAACAGAACACGATCCCGCGTGTGGCAAGGGGGGGGGAGGGGGAAGGGTTCGGTGGTGGTTGCGACGGGATAGAAATGCCTTCGCGGTCTGCTGGTATCAAGATATCAACGCCACCCTGCAACAGCACGGCATCACTGTGCCACAGGTCCACGTTGCGAAGCACACGCAAAATCCACGCAAATAAAACAAGCGAGGGGGGGAGGGAGGCGAGGAGGAGGAGGTGAGGAGGAAGGGAGGGAGGAAGAAAGGAGGTAAGAAAGGAAGGAAGGAAGGAAGGAAGGAAGGAAGGAAGGAAGGAAGGAAGGAAGGAAGGAAGGAAGGAAGGAAGACTCTCGATGGTCTCGCCACGACTAGTTTGGCGACTACTATTGGGCACCACGGTAAGTTAAGAGGGAGAAGAGAAACACGAAAAAAAAAACCTGCCGCCTGGTGCGTGTGCATCATCAAAGACATCGAACGCATACGAGCAACAACATACAACTAAGGAGTAGGGCCAAAATATTGGCGTCAGACACACGGCAGAGCACCCAACCACAGCCTGCGAGTATACACCGCCCGCTCTCATCTACCCTGACCGACCAGTAATTTGTCTTCTTGCGTCTCGCCTGGTTGGCGAGGGGAATTTCCCAGTACGGTGCAGGGGTGGTGGACCTGTGTTCTGCCTCCTTGAGCACACTGTAGACGGACTGGATCACGGGCGACTCGTTAGTGACGGAGCCGAAATCGTAGTTGAAGATGGCCTTGCCGATGATGTCCAATGACACGCTGCAAAAAGGAGTAGTAGGTACAAAAGGGAGTTAGACTTCGTGCACAGGATTTCCTTTTTTCGGTTTTCCTTGGTTCTCTCCCTTCTTTCTAGGGGTTTTCATGAGTGATCGACGTTGAAGCTCATGCTCCAAATTATTGAAGACGGCAAACATAATCATGAAATGCACACAAGCAGAACATGAAATGCACACAAACAGGACCACAGCGTCTTAGGAGAAGGATCAGCAACGCAGAAAACGCGATAAAAAAAGCACGGGGACCATACGTGTCGGGGGGGGGAATAAGTCGCTGGCGAGGATCTTACGCGTTCAATAAACGACGAGCGCAAGCGTTCAGCGCTGATGAGTCGTAGCTGGAACATAAGTGTTTTCACTATTGTACCCGTGGACACCGCAGTCTGAAACCCCCCGCAACATTTCGGAAGTTCGTCGAACAGCTTGCAGGGGTGACATATATTTGTTTGCGTGGTGGTGTCGCTAGGCCTGACCACATGACCACCCTCGCCATGATTGTTGGTCGCGAGCACGGGCGCCTACTATACCGGTACCCTGAGCTCACGAAACAGGCGGTTACCCTCAAGCGGTTGGCGCGTCGTTGGGTATTCGTATCGCTCCCGGTCTTCACAAGCACTGCGGATCGATCGACCATACCCCCGCACGTCACCTTTGCAAGGCGAAAAATCGCACACCGTGAGCACCATACGATGCAACCAACCGCAGAGGCTACCCACCAAGAAACCGTTACAATGAGCACACACAAAATTACTACCAGTATCACCTCGTATACGAACCCGGGTATAATAGCCGACAAAACACTATGGCATTGCCACCTAGCAGTACCGGTATGTTTTTGCGCCTAGCACGTTTCATGGCGGTCGTCGGTACCTGCAGAAGTTAGACTCCATTTCGATCGTTTCCCCTCGCTCGGCTACCCCCTCGAGCTTTCTGATTAGTACTCCGTTGCAGTCCGCAAAAACGCCGATCTTGAGCAACAACGGGCGACGGTATGATGGCATAAAAGCGGGGATGGCACACGGTTCACGGGTCAGCGGTGGGCAGGATATATAGGCAGAGGGGAACGTCTCCCCGCGCGAATGATCAACGTTTCCACGCCGTCGCCTAAGGCTCCGCGTTGAGACGGCACGAACGCTATCGAAACAGCAAATGTTCGAGTGAGAATTGTACGCAGCATGCGTTGACCCGCCCTGCTCCAATTAGGCGATATAACAGCATGCTTAGCTACTACCAAGGTACCAGGCAGTTAGTCACTATGGTATCCCTTCAAGGCGGGTGAGGGACGCATATTTTTTACAGTGCACGGTGGACACAAAAGACAACACACAATTGAAAGGAAAAGCGGTACGCTATATCTCGCCGCCGCCCCTGCCGTCCGCCCTCACCATCGCGTTTAGCCAGGCCTTGTGGAAGCCCGGCACGATCGCGCGGCGCCGCACTTTCCACGTGTCGGGGTCGGCAGGGATCAGACCTTTCCCCATGATGGGTTCCAGGATCTCCGCCAATATTCCCTTGTCGTACGCCTTGGCATTGTCGCGCAGGACGTGCCGTATCATCACCGGGTCCGATATCACAATGAACGACTTCGGTCCGAAGCACAGCTTGTAAGCCGGGCCAAACTGCAAGATGGGTTGGGTGCAAAAAAAGCGAATGAATAAGGGATACAGCAGTAGCAAGATTGAAAAGGATGAATAATGGACACAATAGGGTAGCTCTAATAGCTGTCGCTACGGACTCGCGCTGGTGGCTATCTGTAACTGTCGTCAAACTGTGTGCGTTGGTGCGCTGCTGGCGGAAGGCATAAGAAAAACGAAATATATTTTGGGAGGTACTGGTACACCCTACAACCCGATATACAGCAGTACCCACACGCTATGTTAGTACGTATAGCAACCTGTTCGTAGTACTTTTTCAGGCCGATGAAGGTGTTTCCCGTGACCATCGACTCCAGCTCCCCCTCCGCCACCGGACAGCCGTCCAAAGACGGCTCGTCCCCGTATATCTGGTTGCCGCACAAGAGATAAAAACGCCACCAGCAACGCCGAGGGACAGATGGGGTCATGCGTCAGCACGCATCATTCGTGTCGTATATACGCACGAGATATTTATACCAGCACCAGGGACGAGTGAGTGGCACGCACTATATGATGCGAGCTCAGGAACTCTGTTTCCATTTGTTCTATATAAAAAAGCGAGACTTGTCGTATATTGTACGAGTATATACATGGCATACGAGAGTACAAACCGTACGAGAGCTACGGTACTTCTGACATTTGTATGATTACACGCTGGTAGATTTCAACACGACACCTATTGTACGTGCATAACTCTCGGAAACTCGAACTTCGTATACAGAGCAGGACACCTATTAAAAGTAAGAAACAGGTTAATAAGAAAGCCAGGCTGACATTTAAAGGAAAATAAGAAATTCGGGAGTCGTTATCTTGAAATTAGTGTAGAAAGCACCCTCTCTCAAATAAGAAATCCATCCTGGACCAGATTTCCTGTTTCTTATTATATGTCCTGTACTACTGTACGTCGTACTCTGGTAGGTTTCAACGTGCACCAAGCTTGTACGAAGTCTATGCTTGTAAATATAGGGCAAGCACATCCATCACCCACGGGACGGAACACGTAAGGAAGCTCGCCTGCTCGATGTTGGTGCGGAATATATTGGCGGAGTCCCCGAACGTGCACGGCGACTGCCCTTTCTCCCCCAGGCGGAACAGAGGCAAGTCCCACATGTTAGCCCACACCCACTTGCCGAGGGGGTTGCCCTCGAACACCTCCATCCGACATCCGGCCGCACCACCCCTACCGTTCGCTGTCGCTCGCCGCCACACTTGAGCCTGGCTCTGCCTCTGTCGCGAGATGCCTGATGCTACATATACCAGGTACCAGCGATCAACGGTCAGCGGTCAGCGGTGAAGGAGGCGGAGGCGGATGAAAGCGGATGAAAGCGGATGAGCAAGGCAAGGCAAGGCAAGGCAAGGCAAGGCAAGGAACTGCAGTCGGTGGGGGGGGATGAGGTCAGCGGACCGGCCTTGGCCAAAGGCCTCCTCGTCTGCTTGACTCCGATATATGGTTGGACCATATTTCAAAATTTCGGAGGATTAATAAGAAGGAATTTTGATACCTGGTACGTATTCAGTTCAGTGGCCGAGTCGCCGACATGTACAGCAGTAGTGGGCTGGCTAAAGGTTTCCCCACCCAGCGTAGTTTTCAGCCGCTTGCCCCTTGCCCCTGATGCCCTCTTGTTCCGACCACAAAACCAGGTACTGCTGTACTACGGCTCTGCTGTAAACAATACCATTTGCAGTACTGATGCTGATGTATGTAGTGTCCATAGTGCTATAAATAGTTGAGTTTTACGTACTACGTAGACGTCCATACTGACAAACACAGGGAATTGTGAGCGCATTTACTTGGTTGCCTGGTACCCGGTTGCCGCTGTCTGCTGTAGAAAACTATTGTAATGTCAGCGGGTCTCTGACCTCTGCCAGTAGCCTTTACAGTGCCGATATGCGCCGCGTATCCGCTGTCATGAGAGTACAAAGTGTGTTTTCTCGTGGTAAATCGTAATTGAACCCGTATCTACTACAAAGCAAAAATACCAGCATACCAGCACCCCTTCTTGCGCTGGCTACATACGCAGCGGAACATTCGTGGTGCACACCTCCACCGTCTGCTCACCAGTAGGAGTGAAGGAAGACCCACCAGGCACGAAGGCAAGCACACTCGTCGGTGTAGCTGTTGCAGCCAGCAGCATAGTCAACTTGATCATGTTTACCCTGTCTACACCGAAATGCCTTTCTGTCTACGCCACCCACACTACAGGGCACTATACCCCAAACACGCGGGTGAACACCAAATACCCTCCTTGGCAGCCGGTGCCAGGACCACGTTGCTCGGTACTCGGTACTGCTGGGGACGATGCCTTTCTGGCTTTCACAACAATTCACGATGCCTCATGTTCGCGGAGTTCCAACCAGAAAGGCTTTTTGAAGAGGGAAATACTATCCATTTCCCCCTCGAAAAGGGCCCGAAAAGGAGACCAAACAACAACCGGCTGGGTGTGTGCGTGAAGCCGGGCGACACTGCACCCGGCTTTATCGGTGACAAGGTGGTTCCCGAAACGCTCTCAGTGACGCTCCCTCCGACTGTGTGGACTGGTACGAGCGAGTCCGTGTCTGGAGATACCAAAGGAGGGCCTCGGTGGGTGGGCACGTACCATGAGCAAGCGGATGTCGGACCGTGTGCAGGGAGGGACAGGGCTGGATAATTTCATATTCCCTGGCGATGCCACCTCCCCGGCGCCTTTCGGGATGAGCAGCGCAGGATTGTGGGATGAAGTCGAGGTGGGTGGGCCGGCGGCCGGCGCGTGCGACAAGATCATATTATGATCTGATAAATGAAATCGACACCTTTTGTAGCTGTCATAGCTCCCTCCTGCCTCAGCACCATGATATCGTACGAGTACAGCAGCAGTGCAGTGCAGCAGCAGCAGCAGCAGCAGCAGTAGAAATCTAATCTGAGCACTTGGAGCAACCGCAGCACAGCAGCTGTCATGTAGGTTTGCGAGTGGTGGCTCAAGGCCCTCTAGACGGGACCACGTATTCACGACGCTGTTTACTGGGTGTCATCGGCTATCTGGATTTGCGGGTGGTTTGTTTGGTTTGATATTTCAACCGTCTTTCTTTATGTCTCTCCTCTTCTTTCTTCTGTTGCCTCACTACTGCTGTGTTCTCTCTGTGCCTGTCGTCTGTCGTGCTTTCTCAGGGGAACGGTAAGGACAGTAGCTTGAAGAGGAAGCACGACGAAACCCTCAACGACGAGCTCCTGACCCTGCTCAAGGTGAGGGACCCATAGAGGCCATTGGCTAGACGCGCGAAGTAAAATCAAAGTACAAACCGCAGACACACACAAGTGCGTGCGTGTTCTTCCAAGCTCGTGTTGTTTTTTTACCGTCTGCCGTATCCAGCTTGTCCAGGGCAACCTTCAGTCAGTACGAGTACCTGTGGTATGTATGAATGGATACGGTATGGCGGCCGCTGTACTGCTGTTCTAAGGCTGTCCAGACAGCCGTCACACACGCAAAGATGTCAGAAGGCAGCACTTTCACGTATCATCATACCATAAATACGAGGAACGGATCTCTGGTTTGCCACAGCCCACAACCGACGCATCTTGTCCATTGACCGTGCTGTGCGATGCCGCCGGTGCGGCTGCCGGGGCTTACCCGTCGGCGCGAGGCCAGACAGCCATGTGGGCAGTCGTGGCGAGATCTTGACTTCGGCGATCGCATTTTTGTATTTTTCGTTGCATTCTACATAGGCCTACGAGTAGACTACCATATGCGGCATCAGCATCAGCAGCAGCAGCAGCAGGGGCAGCACACACTTCTGATTACAGACTGCTGTTTTGGAGTTTTACCGCCTGGTATGATTCTGTCTCGATTCTGTCTCGGCTCTCCACCTACTGGTATCTGTTTGTTGGTGGGCATGTGTGTGTGTTGTCCCGCCCCAGCGAGAACGATTGGCGACGGGCGTTTCTTTGCGTCTCATGAAGCTCGAGCGTAAATGAAGCGTGACGCATGCTCCACCTTCGACCGTAGCCCTGCGAACCCTGCCTGCGAATGTATCTCTTCGGTGTGGTATAGGCGGCTCAACATGATTCAGATGTAGCTTTTCAAATTCGCTGTGTTGTGCTACGTACAGTAGCTACGTATAGGTGTTGTGTGTTACGTTCTACTGCTGTCTACAGCAGTAGTTATACGCTGCTGCGTTTGGACGTCTACGTATAATAGACGTCTATTGATGGACTACGCTGCTTGCTGCTGCTCGTAGAGCTTGGAGCTCCAGTAGAGCTCGAACTCGAGGTGCTCTCATATACGAGTATAAACCAGCTGATACGAGTACTCTGCGTATTGTATCGTATGATTCATACTGGTATGTATGTACGATGTACGATGATCGTATACGAGTAGAGCTCTTGGGCCGGCAACTGGGATTACTGGTGTACATTCATTCACCAAGACGGGACAGAGGATGTACGTATGTACGTACGTATGATAGCGTATTTAACAGGTGTATTTAAGTATGAACATTTTTCGCTTGGTATAATACCCTAACGGATAACGGGCCATCATCGTCCAACAGATACTCGAATTCTTACGATATATCGTAGCTATGCCGCTATGCCAGGTACCGGAGGGGGAAGGGGACGTTTCACGGCGGTTGCTATTTAGTACCAGGTACATCGTACTTAAAAAAAATGCCAGGTATTCATAAGGCCTGTCCTGCTGTTCCGTTAACCGAACTACGAACGTGGGTCGGAGCAGAGAAGTTTAACCCTTATAGGACTGGAGTCCCGTTTTGGGGACAAATCACTTAGAATTAGACTGGTTTGTCCCCAAAACGGGACTGCAGTTCTAAAAGGGTTAAGTTTTGCATTGCCGAGGAGGCGACTCGGCAGTTCCTCCAATTTTGTTGATAGTGAATAGTGAGTCACAGGTTTGTTTGTAGAAGATTTGTTTTTCGACAGTTTCGCCCACAGATGCGGTCTAATCGCAAAATTCAAACGTGTGGCAAGAGAGGTCACACGGCACCGGGGCAAACTCGACATGTTCCAGGCGTGACCGGGATGTGACACTGAAACGTTGCATCATAACGCCAGCCGACATTTCCCCTCGTATACCTTCTTGTCTCTACGCGTACACGTACGTGCGAGCTGCAGGTCTCTCGAACTGTACTCGCGCCTCTGTTTTTTTTTTCCTCTGGTGCATGACGCTTGCTGGCCCCCTATAATCACGGCCACTACGACGTACACACGAGAACAACGATTCTACAGCAGTACCATTTATGCCTGCCGACGGCGGACGTTGTAGGCGGGGCCCTCCTCTCATGACCGTAGTACTCCTCTCACACACCATATAGTACTATTATAGAAGGTGCTCGATTCCGCGGCCTACGGTTGATGTTGTGACTTGTGGGCAAGCCATCCGTGACCTCAGGTCGTTTTCAAACTGGCTTCCGTTTCGTGTTTCTCGCGTTTTCGATTTGTCAACGCACCGACCTCAAGCCACGCAACTCTATTAATAGTTGACTATTCTCTTAGCTTGGGACTTGAGAGGGGTGATAAAAAAACTGGTGTCCAAGTCCCGATACAAGGATTCGTACGGCAAGGTCGCGACACGACGCTACCCGTACTTGCATAATAGGCCTTCACGCTGCTCGTAAGACGGTTGGTGACACTAAAGCTATCATTTTTTGGGTCTATATCCCTTACCACTCATGGGCGGGAATATAAGGACCATTTGTACATCAATATGAAGACCAAGCGGTCCCTATATTCACGCCCAGAGTGGTATATCAAACGGGTTTCAAAGGGGTTGATAGCAAGTGGGGGGAAACCCTCGTACACCACATGGAGTACACGATTACGTGCTGACCCTGAATACTGACTATACCTTGACGACAGGTTTTCTCCTTACTCCTTATGGAAGCACAAAACCAACGTATTCTCGCCACAACCAAGAAAACCCCGTTCTATGACCTATTAATAGCATAATACAAAAACATGCGGGGATCGGGACAAAACAACCCTACTTCTACGATACCCTCTGTGATTAGTACAAAAACGAGGGGAAGACAAGGTCCTACCCGCGGTCTGAACAACTACCGATACGTATTTATTATAATTTGTATCAGATGTGCTCGTACTATTAATAGTGGAATGCGATGAAGGCGGGGTCTGCTGGCGTGTTGCGACGACGTACTCTTTCTGCTGTCTCGTCGTATGCGTACGCCGTGTGTTGCACGAGTGCATGCATGAGTCCTTTTCTTGTTTTTGTTGGCAGTGTTGCATGTACGACGTACGCATACGAAATTCCGGATAAAAGCTACCGGCGCTCGCTGTGACCTGGCGCTGATGCCCTTGCAACAAGCGTACTCGTACAGGTTTTACGCGCAAAGCTTACCCGCAGGGTGTCACATATTGTCGTGAGGACGTACATATGCAGCGCTACACGCGGATACCGGTACTGAACTGTCCGGTACAGTACTATCAATACGACATTACAAGTACGGACCGTATTCGCTCTTTTTTAGAGCTAGTCAATCACACAATCGGTCAGCAGCTATCGTACCCTCGGTGACTTGCACACTGCACCATTTTTCGGTTTTCATTTATGTTTCCTAGTTGTTTACTTACGGTCCAATGCTGTACGTACTCGTATTATTCTTTTTCGATTGATGTATTTATGTATTATATGTATGTGGGCTCTATGAATAGCTGATGCAACGAGGCCAAAGGCCCCAATACCCGCAGTAGGCAGTAGGCGTGTGCAGTAGGGGTGTGTCGGTGTGCATTTCAGGATGCTGGTTGTGAAAAAAATAAGCTCACGCACACGCCCTGCGTACGTGCAGCTGTTCCAGTCCCCCCCCGTGTTGGTGCTGTCCTGCTTACAGTATACCACCAGTACCTGACACTGGATAGATAGACCTTTCGGAAATATGACCGCTCACCACCTGGATTTTCACGTTGTTGGTCTCTGCCCAAAACTAGTTCGACCAAGTTAAAATAGGTATGATGTAGACATATAACACATATAATATATACCACGTATTTTAGTGATATACCCGAGGGTAGGTGATACCATGATAATATCATGATATCATATGCCGGAGGTGTTCTGTAGGAACAGCGGCAGTAACAACGAAAATAGTTTGCTGGGTGATGCCAGAGCGATACGACCCCCTCGTACGATACTGGTGTACTACGGTACTATCTGTACGTTTATGCATCGAGTACATCATTGCGAGTACCTGTAGAGTTGTAGAGCACTCTACCAGGTATACGATTGCAACAGTATCGTAGAGCGGGAAAGCTACTATTTCCTACTGGTATTGATGTCAGCGGCAACGGGGGGTAAGCCGCGAGGCCGATCTCGGGGGCTTGGCCAGCTTGTGACGTTTTTGCGCGTTTGCATATGATTTGCACATTTTGCAATGAGGAAGCGGGCAACCCAGAGGTGGATGTCATGGGCTGTGCATCTGCTCAATGGTTCATCTCCAACCTCACAGGAGCTCCCCACTTCTGCGCAACTATTCTATGAGTAGCTGTGTGTTCCATCTCCATCGAACCTGACGACAGCCCCCTATTCATACTTGTCGGAAATCTGTATGGTATCGTGTTCCTGGTGCGAAGTAGAAGCACGGCACACGCACTGCTGTTTCGGGGGGCCATAGTAATACTGGTATATAATCAGAACCCATGTTGGACACCAAAACCGTATACTGGTACAGAGTATCCCCTTAATTATGTGTACTCGTTACCATATTTGGTGTTGGTCACGACGAGTATATATGTTGCCTCGTATTACTATTTTGTGCGTACGTAAGTAATACTATTTTGTGTTACTGCCTGAAAAGCAGACACGCGGTGTTATCAATCGTCCAGTCTTGGAAGGCGGTGCGGCAGTATCATATTATGCATAGAAGTATCATATCACCATATCACCATGCTGCGCCACTGTGGTGCATCTTTCAAAGTTAAAGTTGCGCTCCGGGCACATCTCCTACCCGAGGAGCCTATCATACGGTGATTGGGTTCTCTTCATATGGCCGATGCGGAACGTAATGCTTCGAAGCAGTCAATCCTTTTCAGATTTTTTTTCGTCGGAAGTTCCAGGGAGGGTTCTACGTTTATACCACGTTATATTGTCGTTTTGAAGGCATCCACGGTATATAGATCGGTGACGTTGCTATGAGCACTTGAGCATGCAGCAGTACGGGTATGCATATAATTGGAAAAACTCTCGAGCGCAACATAACATATACCAGGTACATAGACTACAGTCAGCAGCTGCAGTATTCATCTGTTCTACCATCTACAGCCCTAACCGTCTGTTAATAGCAATACTAATACTAATAGCGTTGTTTAGCTATTTATGGCCGCGAACGAACTGCCCCCATGCCCCTGATGGTGGCTGTCGTTTGTCCAAACGACCGCAAGGGGAGCAGGCCGAAGCTTTTTCCAGCAGCAAAACCTTTCTCCTAACAAAGCTTCTACTTGAGCGTTAACGTCGAGATAGTTAATACCACTCTGAACCGAAATATAATAACCATTTCAACTACATTTTAATATGCAAACGGTCCTTATATTACGGTTCAGAGTGGTATAACATATGAAGATATAAAGTTCGATTCCAGTCGAAATGGAACATGTACGTACGATACATCGTTGGGAGGTCGAAATTCACAATAGAATTACCAAGATGATCACGTGCGTGGTCAGCGGGGGGCGGGGTGAAGGTCTGAAGTCCTGCTGTTGCTTTGGGTTGCCACGCCCGGATCGGCTGCAGCGGATGACTTTTACGAACACTAATATTATTGCTACTGTTGTTGTCGTTGTCTTACACCTGGTATATGATACTTCCGAAGGTTTTTGTGTCTGTTGCTCCCTTGATCCACATGATGCCATCCTATCAATAATCAATAGTATCATATTTCACGATGTTGGTTCATCTCACTGGTGCCCCGATCGAAACCGTATACAGGAGTGCGAGGTACCTGGTGTTTTATGTAGGTCGCGGCATTTGCTGTAGTACTAGAACTGTAAAGAACATGTATCTGCATCCCTCGAGAGCGGTAGGGTGGTAGTGCAGTCACGGCAGTCGGTTGTCTACCGAAAAGGATGTAGCTGCTGCATGCACTACAACAGTAACTACCCGTACTAAAAAAATACTAAATACTGGAAATACTGGCATAACATATACGGCCTAAAGGATCACGCACGCGTCACGTGTATTGGAAACGAGCAAGAGCAAGAGTAGCATGGCCTCTATATATGCACACACCCTCAGATAATAATCCCGCCCATCTTGAAGGGAATACATACATACCTGGTACTATTGATGTATCATACCTCGGGTACGTCGTGAAATACCCGAAGTACCAGGAGTACCCGAAGTACCAGGAGCACCCGAAGTACCAGGTATAATATTTTTGATACTACTGTATAACATGAATGGGTCAATATTGCTGTCTACAACGCTTCCGGTTTATCATATACTAGGTACCTATTAATAGTTCGTACAAAATACTTAACTGACTGTAATTGAATGGCTTCAGCTGAAAGTATTGACGTCTATATCTTGCTGTTTATGCGAACCAACTCCCCCTTTCCGACCCGTCCTCCCCCCCGCTCTCCCTCCCCCTCTTGCCCCTCTCCCTCCCTCCGCAGGATGCAGGGTTGGAAAATATGGCGCTGGAAGTGGGCACGGTGCAGGGGGGTCAGATCGCCGCTCTGCAAGATGGGAAAGAAGGGGGCATGGGTGAGAAGCCTTGCGAGTAGCCCTACCAGTAGCCCGTTTCTTATTGTTTGTACCACTCGTACTCTTGTCCCGAAATATAGTAACTGTGTTTGTATTAATATTTAGTCAAAACGGTGTTTATATTTAGGGACAGTGGTACATATTACGGGGGGACATACTACAGCTAGTAATCATAATCCACGATGGACCGAAAAAGCATGTATGCATATACTGGTACTGTATCTATATCCCGCTATTAATACTATGTTTACACACCATATATGGTTCTGATTACTACCAGGTATGTATTACTACTGCTGTAATATGGTCCCGCGTAATACCAGTGTTAATTCTTCCTTTTCTTGGGTGCCTTTCCCCCCAAGAATTGCACGTTTCATTTTTTTTTCTTACGTGATTTGTATGATATGTTAAGGAGGCTTTCTTGTTTCCCTGCGGAATGGTGGCGTGTGTGCAGTTAGGGCAACCAGCTGTCCGGTGCGTTCTTTTGCGCGACCGAGGGACGAAGCAATTTTTATTTTATTTTTGGTTTCCCCTATGCGAGAGCGTAACCGAGTGCGCTTATTGCCTGCTTGAGGAGTGTTTGTGCTCTTGCTGCCTTGCTGAGGTGTGTTTGCTGCCTAGCTGAAATTGAAAGACTGCGTGCTGCGTGCTTGGGGCTGTGCTTGCTTTCTTGCTGCTTGGCTTGAGTGTGCTATCATAATAGATAGATAGCTGCTTCGGATATTTTGGGGTGTTTGTTGTATTCTGCGTGAACGAACTGCTCGCCCGTGAGACGAAGTGTGCGGTTGTATATATGTTCGATGGCATGTGGAGTTGAATGTGTTGGTATCATATCATACATAAGTGCCTCTTGCTCTATAATTACTTGCCCCCCCCCCCCCACACACCACAACGTGGCAAGTTATTCCGCGAAAACACCAGGCGGGCACGCGTTCATTTTTGCGTTTTTGGCATGGCTATCCATCGACCCCAAGAGGTCCTCTTCGTCAACTATTGATATTTAAATAGCAATTGTATCTTATCAATATATAGCACCGATTGATAGTTATATGTTATATCATATTAGCTACCGTTATGACATTTAAGCAGTACGACTGGGCACCATGTATGTATATGCAAACAGCATGGGTCAATATCTGAATAGGAAATCTAATGGCGTGGTTTTTGGCTGCTGTTGGCACTCGCGAGACGGGGCGCTGTCCCACGCGGTGGTATTATATGTACTGGGTATGTTCATAGCTACAGCAGTAGAATACTCTATAGATATAATGACACTTGGTATAAGTATTACGATCAACAGTATTATCATCGCGCACCCAATACCATTACACGTCGTATACAGGATACCATACATACATACATACATACATACATACATACATACATACATACATACCTCTCTGGAATGAAACTGTGGCCGTTTGAAACATTTAGAGTCGCTCCCAATGACCACCTCGTTCGATCAGCGTCTATGTACATACATACGTCATTCCTCGTTTTGGGTATCATATATACGAGTACACGAGTTGAAATATACCGCCGTGTACGAAAATATATCGTTCTTGTATGTGTGTGTTCTTCACATTAAACCTTTATCTTGTACTGGCATCGGGGGGGCATAGTAAACACTAGTAAACACTAGTAAGTAGGACCTACGGTACACACTAAAACCTATACTGTATATTCACCTATTTTTACTGTATATTCACCTATTTTTAGTACGTTGAACAATATTTGGTCGTATTTAGTATTTACTACCTGGTATGGTCCCCCGTAATCTTAATACGTAGTAGTATTAATAGTATTAATACACCCATATGCCAGCCCAGGATGGCTCTCCCGACTCGACTTCCGGTGCGCCCTAAGACCGTCACCCCCCCCCCCCCCGGCAGGCACAAAATAGGTCCCCCCCCCCGGCAAGAAAAAAAAGGGTCCCCCCCCCCCCCCTCCCCCCCGTCTCCCTGCCTTCGAAAAAACACGCCTCCCCTGTTTGCAGGGTCGGCGGCAAAGATGATGCGTGCCTTCTCCTCGGCCGCCGACGCTTCCTCCCCAGTGGCTATGACAGCGTCCGCCATATTCTCGCCCAACCCGAGAGGGACAGGCCCTCCCCTCGACTCCCCCCTCCACCTCAAGCGGTCTCTGGGCTCCCCCGCCCCCCCCGCATCCATGACGGCGTCTGCTATATGCATGGCCGTAGTCGTACGACCATAGACCCTCGCATCCCTAAAATGCCGGGACGGAGCATGTCGGGTTTTCACCAACCAGGCAGAGGGGGGGTGTACTCATGTCGTGCACGGCCGTAGTCGTATGACCATAGACCCTCGCATCCGTACAATGCCGGGACGGAGCACGTTGGGTTGGGAATGTACTCATGTCATTCGTGGCCGTAGTCGTATGAACATAGATTCTCGCATCCTTACAATGCCGGGACGGAGCACGTCGGGTTTTCACCGACCTCGCAGGCATTGCTTACACCAAGCGCGAAGGGGGGTGGGGAATGACGGGGGAGGGGGTAGTTTTGACGGGTACATGCATGTGGCCGATTTAACCGCGTCAGAACTGTCCTCAAGTTTCGGTAACACACTATTTGAGGGTCAGAGATGGACGATTTTTTGCACGTAGTGAGAGGGTTTCGATGCTGTTGGCATTTTTTCAAAAGAAATGAGGGGGGTGGGGTGTCAGTGCGCTACAATTTTTTGCTGATCACGGTTTGTACGACGCCATGCAATGGCCTGCCTGCTTGGGCATGTCGCAGGGAGGTACCGGTGAAGCGCCCGAAGAAGCAGGAGAACAAGCCGAACAAGGGGCTTCGACACTTCAGCGTTAAGGTGAGAGCTGGCGTGGAGTCACCTACCGGTACCACACGGGAAGAATGGGAAGAAGGGGGAGAAAGGAGGTGTGAGGCCCTTGCCATTGCGAGGTGACGGTAAACAAAACGTTGCCGAGCTTGGCGACGGGAGACCCCCCTCTCCCCCCCCGAAGGCTGCTGCAGTGTTTGGAGGCGTGTTTTTTTTTCATGTTTTGTTTACTCAAAGGTATGACGGCAGACTCCAAAAAGTAAGCGCGGCGGTGGTCTCGGTGGCACGGGCAGCAACACGCGTGTGCTGTGTGTTGTGTGCAGCAGCCTTGCAGTTGGACCGCCTTCGTGTCGCTCCCGCTTCGTGTGCTCATGCCATTCGATGTTTTTTTTTTTCGCGCTCTCACTGCCGGTTGTGCCCGTCGACACACGTGCAACAGTTGCTGGGCGAGGAAACACGGCCGACCATCAGTAGTGGGCATGTGTTTTCGACGCACAAGCTGCCCGTGGCCTTTTTGAGCTCGCTTTTATCGTACTGATCTGCTCATTTTTGTCGTGCTGTTATCCGCACTTGCCTGTCGTTCTGCTAATTTCCACGTTTGTCGTGCTGCTGTACTCACTTTGTCGTACCGTCCGTGCTGCTTCACTCTCCTTTGCCGTACTGCTCTACTCGTACTCGCACTCGTTTTTTTTTTGTCGTACTGGTCTACTTCGCTTTTTGTCGTGCTGCTGTACCCACCTTTGTCATGTACCGGGTGTTCTGCTGCTTATCGGTTCTTCTTTGGCGCTGCGCGTAACTTGAGTTTTTTTTTCTGAAACGGTGAAGAGAAGGACCACCTACAACTTGTCGTACGTACTGCTGACCTCAGTTTTGACGTGCTGCTGTACTCACGTTTTGTCGTACTGCTGTGGTATATCGATTCTTCTCTGGCGCTGCGTGTGCTTCAAGGTTTGCCGAAAGGTGGAGGAGAAGGGCTCGACAAGCTACAACGAGGTGGCGGACGAGCTGGTGCAGGAGCTGGCGACAGAGGGGGACTTCGGCCCGGGCAAGGAGACGCAGTACGACGACAAGAATATTCGGCGCCGAGTGTACGATGCGTTGAACGTGCTCATGGCTATCGACATCATCTCCAAGGACAAAAAGGAGATCACGTGAGACCTACTATTCATAGTATTCTGTTTTGCATGCCGCGGTATTGGTTTCCGAGCTCGCGTTCCCCCCCCCCCCCCCCCCCCCCCCCGAGAATTTTGTAGCGGTGCTGGCTACGGTGCTGGCTACGATCTAGCAGTCCTGCGTCACCTCAATGTATTTGCACCCACGTGTTGTGGACAAACTACTACCTGTTACTGCTGGATAGTCGTGGGAAAGGGTTGTATCGTTATTGCACATGTGCAAGGGTTATCACGCGGGAAACGACGTACTAATACCTGCTGTTCGACTACTGTAGTTCTTATCAGTAAATACTTTGCACGCACCTGGTTCTGTTACGATGGGACATACACAGTAGTCACAACCAAATATGGTTAGTAAAAATAGGGGGGTATATACGGTTGTGGGGTCCATCGTGGGTTCTGCTTCTTACAACATATGCCCCCCCCGAAATCGTCTCAATTTGTTTGGTTTGGTATCGCCGCCAGCTGCTACAGAGTGGACTTGTCGCGCTGTTGGAGAAAGCAGAGCATCGTGCTCGCTCGTGGTATACCATTTCTTGCCCTAGATAATACAGGGAGTTCCATGAGCAATGCAGGCGGGTATTTTGCACCTCAAATTTAGCAAATCCCCGCATTTGTTTTTTGCCTTTCATGAGCAATGCAGGCGGGTATTTTGCAGCTCAAAATTTAGTAAATCCCCGCATTTTTTTTTGCCTTTTGCCCCCCCCCTCTCTCTCTTTCTGTGTCTCTCTCTCCCCGCGCGATGCAGATGGAAAGGGCTGCCGGAGAGCGTTGCGCGGTCGAACTTGAACGCCCTTGGTCGAGAGAAACACGAACGCGAAGGATCGTTGAAAAGGAAGAAGGACCAGCTGGCGGAGCTGCTTGTTCAGCAGATCTCGTTCCGCAACCTGGCTAGGAGGAACCGTTCGCAGACCATCTCGAGGGCGGCGACTACGGCGGCGGCGGCGGCGGCGGCGGTGGACCCTGGCCATGGCGGGGGGGGGGCGTGCGCGGCAGAGCAAGATTCCGAGGACCAAGCGGCCTCGAAGGTGTGGAAAGTTTATTTCCTAGCCGTGTGACTCGTTTGCTTCGTCCTTGCTATGATATTATATTATATTATATTATATGGTATGATATGATATGGTATGATATGATATCGCCAGGGATGGCATTTTTTTAATTCATTTTTTGTTTTGTTTTGTGGAGAACGAAAGGGGGTACAGTAATAGTCGATGTCGAAGCGGGCGTGAACGGTAAACGAAGGCTGAAAAGCGGGAGGGCACGAGAGAGCGAGGTTATCGCTTCAGTCTTTCCGGCTCCAACTTCAATTTCAACTTGGACTTGGAACTCAACTTCAACGTGTACTTGAACATCAACTTTAACTGCAACGCCGTGAAGTTCAACTTGAACGTTAACGTGGACTTGAACTGGACCGTGAAGTGAAGGTAAACTTGAAAATGGTCCCCCCCCCGTCCGTCATACACCCTTTGCTTGCACCTTGCAACTTGCCTTGTTGACGTACCACAGATTTTTATGCCTTTCATCGTCGTGAGCTCCAGCAACGATACGGTTATCCAGTGCGAAATGGCCGAGAACCGCGAAGACGTGTACTTCAATTTCAGGTGAGACGAACGAGCCGCCATTCGAACGATTAATGATACTGCTGTTGTAGTTGTGTGTGTGTGTGCGTGTTGCTTCACATTACACCGTTCTTTCTACCCGTCGACATCCGGCACACCCAGTCAGTGTCCGTGCCGATTCTTCATCCTACAGCAGTAGAGAGATACAAGCATACAAGCTCTTGTGGTCACAAAACCACGACACACAGATGCTATTATTTTTATATTATATTGTAATGCAGTAAGCAGAGTATGCTACGAGGAGTATTGTAAGGCTATTGGCGTATCTATTCCCTTTGGAACTGCGCCCACTTTTTTTTTTCAAGATATATTACTTGGAATTGGTGCAGGATCGTTTTGGCCGCCCGTGGTGAACGTTTAATCAGCTCGCCGTCGTCGATGCTCTGTATCGCTCGACCGACTGACTCTGGCTACGTTTGCGAGCAAGGGCGCGCTTTTCAAGCATCCGCGATCAAGCCTGTTTTTTTTTTGTTCCGGTATTTTTGCCGGTGTGCAAGAGAGAGGACCCATCACATCGTGGGATGGCCTCTTGGCGGTACTCAACACGCTACAAACGTACTTGGGAACTGCAGCCATTTTTTGGGAACATATCACTTGAAATTAGCGTTGGGCACTTTTTTTCAGTAGGTTAAAGCTGAACTCTTCCGCCTTGAAACTAGGGTGGAACTTTTTTTTTTAGACCCCATATAATACTGGATGGGGGTGTAAGGCGTCTGATTATTGCCCCATTACCGCTTCCGTCGCCTTTTGGCGCGACCCATGTGTACGTGGATGGTCGCCAGCCACGAGTTCCAGATAGCGGACGACAACGAGATTCTCAAGCGCCTAGGCATGCACAAGTGCCGGAAGCAGGTGATTGGTTGACTGGTCGTCTTCTTTCCGCCGCAGTTTGCGCGTCCCCTGCCCCCCTTTAGAGCTGCCGACTCGCGTTCTTTGGGCCAAACTGCTTGGAATCCCGTAGGTAGTGTTTGCTGTCATTTTTTTGCCGTAGAAAATGGGTTAAATACATTGACACCCACAACGCTATACGTAGTGTTTTCGTATTTTCCTTGACTGGCGTGAAAAGTCGGACAAAATCCACGATCTGGATCACCTACCTGCAGTAGTAAATCCTACGGGTATACCAGTATGCCTTTGTGACAAGTTGTGCACGAATTGTATCGTATGGATCCAACACAGGAAACGTGCTACATCATGCAGATATATTCGGCTCCCACCACCGGGCACCATGATCTAGATCATGCAGATCTTAAATATATATATATATATATATCTGCCCTGAAAGATCTAGATCGTGGAATGGAGATGTGATCTGTCGGAAAGATCTAAAGAGTGAAATGGAGATCTGACCTGTCTGAAAGATCTTGACAACGATAGGGAGACCTGATATGTCTGGATCATCTAGATGTTGAAATGGAGATCTGACCTATCTGAAAAATCCAGACAATGAAATGTAATCTGACCTGTTCGAATGATCTTGACAACATGAAGATCCGATCTGTCTGGATCATCTAGACATTGAACTGGAGATCTGACCTGTCTGGAAGATCTTGACAACGATATAGATGTCTGACCTGTGTGAAAGATCTAAACAATGAAATGGAGATCGGACCTGCCCGCAAGATCTAAACAACGAAATGGAGATCTGACCTGTCCGAATGAACGATCTCTAGATATTGAAATCGAGATATGACCTGTCTGAAAGATGTAGGCAGTGAAATGGAGATCTGATCTGATCTGTCTGAAAAGATCTAGAGAATGAAATGGAGACCTGACCTGTCTGAAAGATCTCTATAGACAACGAAGTAAATGGAGATCTGATGTGATGAAGTGGTTTTTCGCACGCGGCGATGAATGCTCATGTGTCCTGACCCCCCCCCCCCTCTATGGTCGTACGACTACGGCCATGCACGACACGAGTACACCCCCCCCCCCTAAACCGCCTCCTCTCTCTCCCAAACGTGTGATCAGGACCTGCCGGTTCTGCTGGCTCGAGAGCTGATACCGCAGGTGCCCGACAATGTATTCATACGCGACGAGGCGGAAGGTTCGTCGTCGTCCTCCCCCTCTTCCCCCACCTCTTCCTGCGCTGGAGATTCCCCCACCTAGCTAGTGTAGGAATCGGTGTTGAGTCGGGACCTTTGCAACTGCTGTAGCAGCGAGGAAGTGCCTAGCCTGGTGCTACTGCTGCTGCAGCGATATATAGAGCTCGCGCTCGGCTTGAAACAGGGCTTTTGAGCTGCGGAGTTTTTATGGCGTTTGTGTTGGGGAGGGTGGAGGGGAGGGGGGTCGAGCAGGCGGGGGTTGGAGTGGGGGATGGGCGGGCGTTCTCTGGTGTCTCATGTTACCTTGTGAATGGACGGTTACGCAGTGCAGGTGTTCGCTCCTTTGACGCGTCGCAAGTTGCAGGTAGATTTGTTCGCTTCTTCTTGGTCCTTTCTCAAAAAGAAAAAAACAAGGAAGCAGAAGAGGTTGTTTTTTTTCTTCCCTTGGGGCTTGTTTTTGTTCGTCGCAAGCGGGTCGGTGTTTTGAGGCATTGGTTTTGGATGTTGCCGGGGATTTGTGCGTGTGGTGTGGTTTAATTTGTCTGTTCTCGGGAGGGACGCTGGGCATTTTGAACCGAGGGTTTATTTTGCCCGCTGAAGTCGCTCTCTCTCCCCGCGGGCGTGTATTCTGTTCCTCCTTGGGACTTGTGGCCGATGGGTTTTGCTTTTTTGCTTTTTTTTTTTTTACTCGAGAGGGTCGGGGTATGTCCATAAAAGCCACAGAGGCTTGTTCGTTGTGTTTGTTTTTTTGGGCGTTCCGGTTGTGTTATCGGCGCTCGCCGCTTGGAGGTGTGTTGGTTTTGCGTCGATGTTTTGTCGTGTGTGTGCGTGCGTGCGTGGTGATGTTACTTGTACTACGCCTTGCTCGCTTGTTTGTAATTTACAGGGCCTTGCCAATGGTGCGCTTGTGGTCGGCTTTTTTTTATCGCTGTAGTAGAATAGTGTGGGGTTGATTGCGGCAAGTCATGGACTCAAGAGACGAGAAGCATTTTAATGGGCACGTGGCGACGTGAGGTCGTGAGCCAGGCGTACTCCCTGCCGTCTCGCTGAGGGTTTTGATAGTTCCGCAGGGCGAATTTAACCCCCGAAGCATCAACTAGAGCGTAAAAGTATTTCCCTCTGTACGTACAGTTCAGACGGACGCGCACGAGCTTAGAATCCAGGCTTCGCCACTGAGAGTCGTATATGTAAGGTTATTATATTATGTCGCGGTGAACGGCAGCATAGTTTTGTCGAGGGGGGAGGCTTTTTGGTCGCGGGGTGTCGCAGAATTTTGCTTTGGGGTTGTGCCGTAAGCTATTATCACAGTAATTGCCGCGTGACGGAACGTTCTTGCCATTTTTTTTGTTTTTTATGATTTCAGGGCATGCTGGTGTTGGAGGATCTTGGTGTTGTCATTGTGAATAGTTTTGGGCTGCGACAATTGTTTCCGCTTGATACGTCTATCTCGCGCCCCTCGTTGACTGCGAGAGCGTCGAGCCCATGGGGTCAAAGAGCGAAACGTTGGTACATACATAGCACGGGTGGGTGTATGTTGTAACGGCGATCCACTACAAGCTGACAATTGGATTGGTCCGCTCGCACTGACTTGACTGTTTTATCACCCCACGGCATTATTATTGGTAGGTACAAAGCAGAGTACGTACGTACACGTTCTTCGCTGGTACGGGCGTATGGAGGTGCCATGTGGGCAAGACAGGGGAGGGGCACTTCACTACATTGAAGATTGGTGCACTCACTAAAATTGAAAGATTTGTTTTTTTTTGCCATCACGATTTGACTGGTCATTTTTCGATCATTTTTTTCCCCCCCGTTTTCTTCGTTCGTTGACGGTTGGAAGAAGGAAGTGGGTCGAAATCGCTTGTTTTGTGCGCTTTTCAGGCATGGAGAGATGCGCACCCGCGCGACCGGCACACGCCACAATAAAAATAGGGACGCTGAAGGTCCACGGTACATCGTCATCTGAAGTTAGCTTATGTAGTTGTTGGGCATCGATAGCTCGCAATGTTAATGTTGACACCTCGGGCAGATCATCGTGTATAGATCATCTACTGGAGATCCGCGCTTGCCATTGTGAGGGGTTGTGCAAGATCTTCGTCAACAGATCCAACCCAGGAAACAAGTGCTAGATCATGTATTTTATATGTACGGCTCCCACCCGGCAACATGAGCTAGATCCTACAGATCATACAGATCATACAGATCATACAGATCAAGGTTATATTTTCCTCGAAATATCTACAGTACATGATCATGTGGAAATCGATTACAAATATGTCCCAGGTGTTGACATATCGACGAGATATGAGGCAAGTCGACTCGACTCTTCCAACAGTAAGACCTCAAGAAAATGTAAAATCCGCTTGAAGAGTTTCTACGTCGCCATGGACGCACGCCATCAGCGCTGCCCAGGTTCCCCGGCTTCGAGTCTGGCCATGTTTGTAGCGATTCCCAAATACTTGGACGTTCCACAAGGGGCATCCAACCTACTGATATTGATACGATTTAATAGCCTACCTAGTGCACATCTCGGGCAGGTCGTACACGTACATCTGTTGCGGCGGTTCTCTGGGCATAACTGTGGATCCAAGCGGGTTTCCGGTTGAGGTCTGATAGGCATGAAAACGGGGATAATGACGAGCGGTCCCCGGGGGTACAAGCCTCCGTGCATGTAAACACACGGCGGCTTGTGCCCGCGAAGGAGCACAATTTGTTTGCCCCAGCTTTCTCGCGAGCTGGCAGGACCAGCTATGGGGTCCGAGAGACCAGATGCACGACGGCCAGACCACGATCGATGCTCACTCAGGTGGTAGTCTGTGCGTACGTGTGAACTCAGTATAAGCTTTGGCGCGTTGTAATGGTGGAGAGGTGTATTTGGGGAACAGCTGGATGCTGTTCACACCGGATGATAATCGATACATAAGATTTTTGTAGGACATGACCACGGGGGGGCAGGATCTACTCCACACTACGAATGATGCGTGCCAAGCGTAATCCTGTAACAGATCATTCCAACTTTATTCTCTAGATATTTCAAAACAGATCCATTCCAGATCTTGTATGATCTACTGAGATCTACTCCCGATCTTGTATGATCTACTGATATCTACTGCCGATCTTGTATATATGATCTATGCGATTTAGCTCATGTTGCCGGGTGGGACCCGTATAATCTGCATCATCTAGCACATATTTCTTGGGTTGGATCTGGACTATGCAGATTCCACAAAAAGACGCTACCGTACGTATATAGACTACGTACGTAGAACAATGGTTTTTAGTCGCGACAAGGCCACGTTTGGTCTTAACATACTAGTTTAGTGTACTTATTACTAATTTTAGTGTAGGGGGACGGTCAGGCAAGGGGTCAGCCAAACCGCGGTCTGCTATGATATGATGGCATGTTTGCTTGCGATAGGCTATACCACCACAGACGCAACAAATTCGCAAAATAGTTGGCGTTTTTCCTTTAGTCGTACGTACCAGGTCGGTATCTACCTGTATCATATCATCCCAACTACTCCTATGTATCAACCGCACACGAGCTTCTCCATCTCCCTCCAAGTCAACAGAGATAGCGCTCGCTGTGGAAGGACGGAGTCCAAGCCCGCCCGAAACGCGGCGGCCTGTGGAGCGTACTCCGACCCTCGCAACCGGGCCAGTCGGGTGCGGTACTCGCCAAGGTTGTGTGTGTTCACGGACCGGTCGGCACCTGGATAAACAACGCAGGAGACATTAAATGTAGGTCACGACAGCAAGACCGGCAGAGGGGGGGGGGGTACTCATTTGTTGCTTGTCTTCGTCATTTGACCATTGATCACGCATGCATCCCTTTCACGACGGAGCGCCGTTCCTACTCCTAATAGAGATGCCTCCAACAGTTGGGCGGGTGTACTCATCTCATGTCATGCATGGCCCTAGTCGGGGGGGGGGGGAGGATTGAGTCACGTTTAGATGTATGAAGTGATTGGCGTCGGCACCTGAGTAAACGCAAGAAGAGACTTTCATTGAAGGCCAAGACGGCAAGAAGACCGGTAGGGGTAGGGAGGGGGGCGGAGAGAGGAATGGAGGGTTTTTTTTCTGCTAATTTAGTGATTTTCGTTGCTGGCACGCCTTCACACGAAAACGACGAGGAAGCAGGGGAGGGAAAGGAAACAATTTGTTGGATATTTTCCGGCTACTATTGTGAAATGATTTGCGTCGCTGTCACGCCTCCTTCCTCCACGAAACCGACGACCAGCCTTCGCCATTGACAGCACTTATGTATGTACTGCGTCTAACTACAATGACTAGTGTCCGCTGCTATTGGCCGAACAATGCACGTTTGAAACATGGCCAACATAAGGTTAGCACCGTTTGACTAACACATTCACACCTCAGACAGGTGATCTAGAGATAAATCGCGATCTAGATCTTTCAGGGCAGATATTTTCCTGATCTGTATGATCTGTATGATCTATATGATCTGTATGATCTAGCTCATGTGGCCGCGTGGGGGCCATATAATCTTCATGGCCTAGGACAGGTTTCTAGGTTGGATCTGTTACATACAGATCATGCACACCATAACACATCGGCAGGGTAGTATCTATAGATCATCTATAAATCATCTAGATCATGATCTGTCTGGGGTGTGAAAAAAAATGTGACTACATAATATTTAGTACCGGTACCTGGTATACTGCTCAACCGCATAACTACCCAATATTATTGGAATGTAATACGAATGAGTTGTTTGTTCTTACACTTTTAGTTTTTCTCAAAAGTCCGTTTCTTTGGCGCGCCTCTATCACACTACCAGTAGCACGTGTCCCAACGCCTTGCTCTTGGCTCCTCTCACCTCCTGGCACAAGCTCAACCATCTGGCCGCTCGACAGCGGGGCGACGAACCTCGCGTCCGCCAGCACTTGCTCAAGTTTGTCTTTCCCGGCCCCCGCTTCCCCAATCCGCTCTAGAGCCGCTAGCACTCCGTCTAACTCGGAATTCGACGCTCCTCCTTTGTTAGCCACAGCGCCTGGGATCGGGGCGGTCTCGTCCAGGCCAGCCGGCCGTGACCTCCCGCCCTCGGTTCCCTCTGCTTCGCTGGCAGTCCCTCCTGGCGTTCTTTCACCCCCTTCGGCACTCGTCGACATCCCCACCGTATTGCTTTCTACCGTGAGAGCATCCATCAATAAGGCACTTGCCTCGTTCGCAACGAGCATCCACCAGGTTGGCGACAAGCGCAACGACGGTAGCGGCACCCCCGCCCGGACAGCCAGGCCCACAACCAAGCCGAGCGAGCGGTAAAGCGCAACTCTTGCCGGGTCCATGTAGATGACCGGCGATCGCGGGTTGGACGCAAAAAGCGGATCTGGGGTCACAAAGCAGGAGCAGCCCGCTGATGGGACCTTGTCATCTGGAGCGTCGCGGGCCATAGCGCCGCCTGTTCGCGGTTTGTCGTTAGCGTTGCTAGCTACGGAGGCGTCGAGGGCGGCCTCCACTGTCGCTTCCGAGACACTGTCTGTATCCTCAGCTGGGGTAGTGGAGACGAACATTGATATTGGCGGCGAGCACACCTCCGCGCACACCTGTTTTTCGTGTTATTTAATATTGGCGCGCGGCAGGCCATGCCATGCCATTTCCATGGAGAAGAGAGAAAACGGAGGATTAGGTTTTTCATGTTTTCGTATTTTCGCCGTAAAAACCCTCCGCGAGAGAGATCTCTTGACCCTTCAGACTTCGGATGGAAGCGAAAGGGGACGAAAAAAGGGATGGCTGCAGCACCGGCCACATGCACCATATGTACCATACCATATCACATCGCCAGATGTACCGTATCATGTCAGCAGATGTACCGTACCATGTCAGCAGATGTACCGTACCATGTCACCATGCCGTGTCCTTTGAAGGTGAAAACTAATTAATGTCTTGAGATACATTAGTATCAACTAATTATTATTATATCACCAGATCACCATAGAAATAGGGCGCTGCTGAGTTAGAGTGCAATAGGGGGTAACACAACTAGGACCGGGATCCCTGCGCAGTACGTACATACGAAATAAACTGCAAGGAGTTGTGTAGCAGTGCCTGGCGCTGATCACTCACTCTACAAGACCACGAGAGACCGCGCTTCTAACGTCTAAATGTTGAGGCCGTTGTATCTGGGCCCCAAAAACAAAAGGTTTCGGTTGGCGGTCAAGACCTCTCTATACTTGATGTACCGTTGTTGTTATAGTGTTGGGAGTCCTTTGAGGGCTGCCAGTCAATGCCTCTCTAGACCTAATACACTGTTTTTAGTGGTGGAAGGCCCTTGACGGCTGCCCGTTAAACTTTAAGAGAGCCGTCAACCGATATCCTTGACGTGTTTGCCGGGAAAGGGTTTCAATATTGAATGAATGTGCCTGTTCGAAACGTGCGGCGCATTCACGACCGTTTCATGTATTATCGTACCTGCCAGAATACCCCCCGGTAGAGGGCACGGTCGTCGCGAAGCTGGAGGTTGTCGGTGACGGCTGCTATTGCGTCCTGTGTCACTACTGGCGCATCCGTGAGCTCGACGGAAAAGGCTACCGTCGCCTCCGACCAAACTTGCGGGGGGCTGGCGAACATGCACGTGCACGACCCACATAGTAGGGACAGAAGCGCCGATATAATTACACAAAGGGGGTGGATTTGATTAGTGGCTTACGCCCCAACTACAAGGCCTTCGCCATCGGGAGGTATGCTATTTGTTTAGTTTGGTCTACGGGAGCAACGGCCCTGATAGATCATACGAACAAACTGGATTCTGGAGGCAACGTATACCATGCTGAACGATGGACTTGCTCTCCGGCGGTTGCACGGTATATCTAGGGGAAGTGCTGAAACTGTGGAATTTTACGTACATACTGCCGGGCGACTATGAGTATGTTGTTGTGCTCCCGTTGACCCGCATTTCCTCCCTTCCTTATTGAAAACCAGCTTGTCAAAGCTGTCGTCCATATGCAAGTCCGCCTCAGAGGCGGTTCTTAGCAGGATGCAGCTCACCCTCCATGCGACTCGCCCAATACCTCACGGCGTTCGCGCTTGGTGCAAGCAATGTCTGCCTGGTTGGTGAAAGCCCAACGCGCTCCGTCCCGGCATTGTAGGGATGCGAGGGTCTATGGTCATATGACTACGGCCGCCTGTCACAAATGAAGTACACCCCCCCCCCCTATTTCGGGTCTGAAAAATAGACGAGTGTGACATGGAGCAGTTTGGRACACTAAATAGTAGCGAGAAAACGATCGCTATCTTAGGAGATAGATGGTGGCCGCAGGAGGCGAAACCGGAAGGGGATAAGATGAGCAAAAAGTTTATTTGTAATATATGGAAACAACGTAATGAGCGCCCGAATGTTGGAGGTGTCTCTAATAGGAGTAGGAACGGTGCTCCGTCTCGAAAGGGATGCGTGGTCAATGGTCAAATGACTAAGGCAAGCAACAAATGAGTACGCCCCCTCCGTCTCGAAAGGGACGCGTGGTCAATGGTCAAATAACTGAGGGTAGCAACAAATGGGTACGCCCTCCCCCCACTGTATAACTACGGCCATGCATGAATATCGAGTACTTACCCCCCCTCCCCCCCAATCCCGCGGCAGATCATTGATCGTACCTGTTGGCAAGATGCCTGGTAACCTGACCAAACACCGACTCTTCCACTTCTCTGCTCCTCTGGGCCCACGAAAGTCTCGGTGAGGGAACGGCGGCGGCAACCTTCGTTTGACCGGGTTTTGGCGTCGTAGGCAAGCTTCTGATACCGGATATTGAAATCGTGCGCGCGGTTCCGTTCTCCGTTCCGGCCTCCAGCTGCGACTCCGCAACGGTCGGCCGGATCATTCTGACGTATACAGTATAGGAATGGCGGACACATCGCGAGACAGTCAACCATCGATGCGTGTGGGGAAGAACACGGAATGAAGAGTCGGACGGGCAGAAGGTTGCGCACGTAAAAATCTACCCTGCGGGGAAACACAACTAACCCTTCGAGAAACGCCAGTACATACGCGTTTCGTAACTTCTCTAATACGTAAACCATTATATTTCGGGGAGGGGGGGCATAGTAATACACCGTAGTAATTATAATCCGCGACGGACCCAAAACCGTGTATCCCCCCATTACTCAAAACCCATATTCTGGTTCTGCTTATTTCTGCATGTTCCCCCGAAAATAGTAGAATCAGAACCACAGCAAAAAGCGCGACAACACACCCGTCACTCACGTGCTCAGAAGCGACATTTTCGTCGCTGTCAAGATGAGGTGCCTGCACTTGTGCAGCAGCGCGCCCAGCGGCCCGCGCTCCGCCGGCTTGGTGTTGACGAGAGGCAGGAGGGGCAAGACAAGCTCGTTGACGTAGAGCAAGAGAGTCGCCCTCGCGCACAGTTCGAAAGGCGCGGCCGAGGCCGTGAGAGGAAACGCCGACACCGATACACCAGGTAGATTTTTCACTACTGCCTCGAGCGGAAGCTCCAGAGGGGATAAGACCGCCATCGACTCTGCGAGCTGATCGAGGCGGCGAGCGAGTTCCTCGTCCATGGCTGGCGTCCATCTGGCCAACAGGGTTCGAAGTTCTTCTGTGCGGATGAGACCAACATCGCGCTGCACGTCGCCGCCGTGGTTTCTTCTGCTCGCGTCGTCAGATTTTTCCGGTGCCGTACGGTGGCTGACCGTAAAGTCCTCGGGGTGGCTGACTATCTGACGAACGATGGAACGGGACCATGACGTGGTCTTGCTCCCCGGTCTCCCAAAAATGCTCCGGTGCGACGGGCTCGACCCTGCTGCAACCGCCACCACGCCCGACGCGTGCCCCCTGTGACCTCCTCGGCAGCTGTCCTCTTGATTTTTATCGGAGATTTCCGAGTCCCATGCTCGGAGGCCCCGGTCAAGCGCGGGAGGACGAGCAGACGGAGGCGACGATGCAGACTCAACCGAGACCCATACGGAGTGCTTTGTTGCCCCTAGCACGGTAGCCTCCCCTTCCGCAGACATGACGCGGTCCCCCGCCCCAAGACCAAAAAATAATTGGCGCGCTCGATGTGAGATGTCCAGATTCACCGGGGCGCAAGCGTACGCGGATGAACACGGCCTCCCCTGTTCCCCCTTCGACCAGCGAACAAGCCGCATTCGAACGTCCTCGACAAGACCAAAGCCGGCTGGGCTTTCGAGCCCGCCGGCTTGGGTGAGAACTCCAAGAACCTCAAGCGCCTTGGATGCTCGCCGAACAACGCACTCAGCGATGAAGGTTCCGTAGACCACTTCGGATTGTGCGATGTGAGTGTCAGCACTACCGCCGACGCGGGTGGGACCGCCGCCGCTAGTGTTTCCATTGTGCCCGACGAGAGATGGCGTGATCATGGGCGCCGTGTGGTCTTCAGGGGGTATGAAGGTCAGCTGGTCGTTCCTGTTGTCGTTTCACGGGAACGGATGTTAGTTAGGCTCAGGGTTGACTCACGATTTGCGGCCCTCAGGCGTATGCGTGACCGATGTCGTTAACCCCTTATGAACTGGTCACACGAATTTGGGGACAATCTACTTGAAATTAGTGTGGAACATTTTTTTCCGTTCTGAATGGGGTAAGAGCGCCAGCGAAAACGTGAAAATATTTGTCGCCTTGGTTTCACGTGAAGTGCTCACTTTGTCCCAACAGAAAATAGCCTTCGACCGTGTTACAAACACGCACCAGGTATTGTTGTCATTATATCATTGTGTTTGCCATCCTCAACAATGTGCAGCATGACCTCCAACTTCCATCACTCATACCATAAACATTACCAGAAAGAACAAGAAAAAACGAAACAAAACTAAGGGAAACCAACACAAGGGAGCCTACGTACTGTATGCACGGAGTCTGGTTCTCCTGTGGTAAGGTAACGGATTGACGTCGGTACCTGTTGTACATGGAGAATGCTGGATAAAGCGTGCCTTCTAGGCCCTGCACGGCCACGCCGAGGTCGCGCCCGTTACGGGCGAATCGTAGCGTCCCCAGGTCCATGTTCAGGACCACTCCAATCGTATCTCCTTCCCGGAAAAGATCGCCATAGGATCGCACCTTGTGACGTCGAGTTCGGGCAACTAATAATGTGAACCATATCATCGCACCTCGCAACGTCGAGTTCGAACAATCAATATACGCACGCGTGTCCATGTGATCGCAACTTCCAGTCGAGTTCGAGCAACCAATGTAAGCAGGCGCGTCAATGTGATCGTACCTTGCAATGAAATACGGTAGTTCGGGAAACTCTTGTAGGCACGCGTGTCCATATGACCGTACCTTGTGAAGTCGAGTTCGGGCAGCTAATAATGTAATCAGGCGTGTCGCCTTTGAAAGTATATCCCCAACCAGTGATATGCCATAACGGAATAAATATACCCTGCAGGTAAGCATCGACGACGGCATTTGACTGCTCATCGTGCCTTTGGTGGGCCGCATGGCCTTGCTGGCTAAAGTAACCCCATCTCGATTTAGCATGTCTCCTTTCGAATTGCACACACCAGTGATCAACCATGGATAAACGCACAGCCAGCAGGTAAGCATCGACGGCGACATAGATTGCTCACCTTGCCCTTGTTGTGCCATATGGCCTTGTTGGCTAGGTAGCCCCATCCCGACCTATCGCTGCCGACATAGTTGCTCAGCCGAGACTCCGACGACACCACCCCGACGAACACATTCTTGGAAACACACCTGTTCGGAAGTGTTGTCCGTTCGCGAAACAGATGAGCATCCCTCTCAGTAGTGTATTGTTCAAAATAGTATGTTAGTTGGAGCTCTCGCACGTATCGGCAAGTTCATAGCCAGCTGTTCGTCCAACACCGAAAACCGGTTTCACTCACGGGATCAACGGAGAGGCGGCTGTACTACAAGTACCCAAACGGTGCTTGCACGACACTTTAGAATACCGAACATGCTGTTAATATTTTCTGAAGCGAACGTATTCGGTTAACTCTTTCATTGTGCAGTCGTCTTGGGAGCGCTTTGATCGTTAAGCGATAAGCATCAGCGAAAAAACCTTGTAACTCATATACCTTCGACAATAACGAAGAGGTAAAGTTTGCACCGGTCGCGGTGTGAATACTGCGAAAATGCCCAATAACACTCAGTGCATACCTGGTATATATACTCAACATAAAATATACCTGGTATATATACATTTCACGTACGTAGCGCACATATATGTATCCCTGCGGAAACCCGTCCTCCGGTGAAGACACTCACAACTATACGATACAATGCCAAACGAATCAACAAATTAATACGATTACGTCATAGTTCAAGACATTGAATAAATTCCACATCCGAGGGAGACGATACATAGTAAAAGCATATTATTGGTTGCATCTAGGCTCGAGCAGGTATCAGTCCAAGACGATCAAGAGGGGAGCTCACATAGCTCACAGGAAGAACACGCAAATATATCGATTATTAAGCACAGTGATAGGATGCGCACCATCCTACCAACAAGCGGGGGAATAAGCGTATTGGTTGCATCTAGGCTCGAGCAGGTATCAGTCGAGGACGATCAAGAGGAGAGCTCACATAGCCCACAGGAAGAACACGCAAATATCGATTATCAAGCACAGCGATAGGATGCGCAGCATCCTACCAACAAGCGGGGGAATATAATTCCCGCCACTCAAACGGTCCCTTACCGCCACATCATAAAAGCCATCATCCATATAAAACTCCGCAATCCACGATGAATCTATGCCGATATCCGAATCACAACCAACACATATAATTTGGCCGGGAATATAGTTGCCGTTTGATCTTCACCTTAGAGTCCACACTAGTCTTATCACAGAGTGGTATAGGGTGACAAAACAAAAATGCCTTGCTTTTTTGGAGACGATTCATCGTGAAATCCACTTACTGACCTGTCGACGCGCACTTTCCATCCGTGCACCCCGGAACTGAACCCTCGTGTTGCGCGGACCGCGCTCCACTTCTTCCGAGCATTGTTCGTCACCGTCAGGTTGGACTTGGTCAATCGAAGGTTCGGTCCACACCCGTCGGCGTCAAGCATAAACGGAACCTCTGGCGGCGTCGACACGCTCAGTGTGGCCAGGACCGTCGCCTCGTCGCCTCGCCTAACAGCGAAATTCGCATCGAGTGTCACAGACTTTCGATTCGCCAACGTGTCGTACGGTTGTTGTTGATGTTCGCGGCTGCCAATCGACGGCCATTGGGAATCATCGCCTCCGTCAATGGTGTGCGTGGTAGTGAATAAGTCGCTGTCCCGGTGGTGGAGACTTCTCCCTGCTACGGACCGCGCTGATGGTGCACAATCCGCTTGGGTCTGCCTCCGGTTTTCGTCGGTATTTCCAGCTGTTCTTTCGCCGCCCCCCTCGGCATCACGGCTTCCGGTTGAGCCTGTCAAGGCACTCGAGGAACCATCCACGGCGTCTGCTCCCAGAGTGTCGGCGGTCGGTTCGCCGGCGGCATTAGCGGCGCCGATCGAGGCTGCCGAGGGTAAGCATGAGTGCTCGTCACCCAACGTGCTCGCGTTGTCGGATAGAGGTGTCCTAGGCGGAGAAGAGGCCACTATACGGTGTTCCAAGCGAAAGTTGTAGTGCGTGTCGGCCGAAAGACCGTGCACTTTGAGGCAGCCACGACTGTCGAGATCAAGAGCGGCGACGTGGTAGGGCTCCGATCCCCACAGCCCGCTCGCACGCACCTGTCAAAAATCGAGGGTATATATACGAGAATAGTTTTGGTTCCATTGCCTTGAGTGAAAGGCAAGGAGTATTGCGAGGGTTCTGCCTCGTGAAGTCGTGAAGGTCGCCGCACACCCACCCAGAAACAGAAACGAAGATGGCGAGAGCCATAATGCATTTTTTTGTCGATAAAACCCAACTCTTACCACTTATGCCACTGCCCAAACAAATCTCACACTAATTCCGAGTATGTTTTCTCCGAAAAACGTGGGTGCCATTTCCTCTAGCGTTAACATCAATACTGCACCTTTAGCACTAAGCCCGATTCTTGATCTCGGCGCCGACTGGCAGCGTGGCTGAGCTTGGAGCGAAGGGCTTGTGCCAGGTCGGAAGCCCCAGCTTCCCTACCGCAAGCCACCGGGTAGGCGATGCCGTTGCTACCGATCCCCACTTGCAGCTCCGGACCGTGGTCAGCATCGATCCAGCCCCCCCAGCTCACCGTTACAGACGTCGCTGACGCAGTCTCGACGAGCAGCGACATAAACTTATTTTGAGCCGAGCTATCCTTCCCGGATGCGGCGGGTACGGCTGATAGCGCCGAGGCCTCGCTATCCGCTGTGTCGGACCTCTTCGGACCGACAATCCCGTACTTTTTTACCTTCGTCGTCTCGGCGTTGTTGTCGCCCGCTTCTTCGACCCCAGCGAACGAGGCTGTGGCTACATCCCAGCTGTCGGTGCGCTCGCCGGTAGAGTGAGTCCACACCTCAGGTACTGAGTGTTTGTCGGTCCCGGTTTGATGAGTACCTTCAGCCGTTGCCCCTTCTTTTTTTGCTTCTTCGTCGTGATAGCGGTGTGTGCGCGCGCGCTCGGAAGGCAGGCCTAGGCCTCGCTTCCCGCTCACGGTCACGGTAGATCGTCGGAGCTCCCACTGCGCGAGGAGTTCAAGCTGGCTTTGGAGGGAGGGTGACCCAAGGCTTTGCATGCTGACCTGGGTCCGCAACCGCGTAGAAAACTCCCGAGCAAGCGAGCGCTCTTGCAGCGGCAGCGCGCACTCGTCCTTCACAGATCCAGAAGTCGGGATGAAGGGACGGGGGGGAAACTCTGGTGCTGTCGCGGCGTCGGCGGATGCTTCATCTTCGTGCCGGCTTGTAGCAGAACGCCTGAAACTTGGCGCGAGGCGTGAGAGGTGGAGCATGTGCGCGCACACAGAGCACGCAAGGACACGCAAGTCTTCGCCGGCGCTGTTCCCGGTCGCTGTTACGCGGAGAACAGCGGCGAAGGCCCGCGGTGATCGCGCCGAGGCTACCGCCAACCCAAGCGAGCGCACGTCTTCGCTGACAACGCTTTCGTCTTCGCCCTTCATCACAGGCCCGATCGGCCCGAAGGAATCATCCCCGCTTTCGTCCGAACGGCCGTGAGTGGAACCTTCCATCCCGCCGTAAGTGCTTTCCAGCAGCAGGAGCTTGTCCAGTACCCACATCGCCCACAAAATGTTCGAACTAGTAGACGCTGATGGCTTGCCTGTACCATCACCGCCTTGGTCGGAGGCAATTGAACTTTCGGCGACCCCGTTTCTGGGTCTATCTGAGGTTGGGCCGTGCTCGATCGATGAGACAGCTTCGGCAACGAAAAGCGTGATGAGGCGAGTAAGCGCCGGCGTTGATGAAGACCAACACGCCTCGTCGTTCTGCCGTGAATTTGTGGGCGGCGGTGTACCGTCTTTGGTACACCGAGCCACCAAAGGCGACTTCGCTGATGACCGTACCCCTTGACCGCTTCTCGCCTTGATGGGAATAAGGGCAAGCTCGAAAAACGAGCCCATGGCGAGCGCACAGGACCTGTTGGCGATGTAGGGGTGGGGTTGAGAGCGGTCAGTGTTAGTGCAGTACTCGAGGGGCTTGGTAGGGGTGCTGAGCTCAGAGCCCCACGTCACGCCGATATCTCGACAAAACCTGGTCATCTGTACCACACTGCAGTAGTAGTGGCAAGACATCTGTGCGTTTTATCGTTTCACGAGTGTGTAGTGTTTTACGTATTGTTGCAACACTGAAGATGACGACAGAGTGCGCTTTTTTTAGGTATTGAAACAACGGATTGTTGAGCCGACTTTCAACAACCAACTATTGCATCTATACGTAGACGCGGCGGGAATGCCGTACTGTGTGAAGGAGGAGTGCTTCGATAGGGCATGCCTTATAGCATTCTAGCATTCTTTGGCCGAAACTAAAACTTTCCTGTGTCACGGGGCTCCTCATCTCAGAAACTAGCCATTGCTGGATTATATCAAAATAGGTACAGTCCCGTTGGTGGATTATAGCAAAATAGGGACAGTCCCATTGGTGGATTATATCAAAATCAGTCGTTTTATATACATACTTACAATAGTGCATACCAGGTATATACCATGCGAGTGTTCATGAGGTTAATAATTGTGCGTTTTTTGTTTTCTCAAGGTCGTGCCAAGCGTACGGGTGGGGTGTAGAGCTCCTCTAACGAGTATCATAACCTCACAAGCATTAGGTGCACCCCTACTGCTACCGTAGAGTTCGTCGAAATCGGCTCATCGCGCGCGGCCTTACCCCGGGAAAAGCCCAACCGGCTCAGAAGCAAGGTGAAGGTGTGGTTCCTCTAACGTTCTGTTGCGCCCCATGATGGCCGTGTTCGCCGTCCCAGTTGACGTACCCATCGAACTATGAATAGAAGGCGTGCGGAAAACCGAGTCCGTGGTATTTGTCCTGGAAGGTGGGTACCTGGATTCAAGTGCACAAGGGTACGCGTTAGAACTGCACGAGGTTTGGGTGGAGTACGTTTCATCGCGCAAGCCACGTCGATTCGCCACCACGTCTGAACTGGCGTGTGTGTAAACCAAACTGTGTCGAAGAAGGTCATCCCCTTTTCCCCAACATTTGTTTTGGCGTTTTTACAAAAGCAAGCAACAGGATTGAGGCTCGGGAACTCACCAAATCATGAACTCTTTGGTAAGGTCGATAATACGCCGCTGGTTTTCTGGGGCCGCCATTGCTTCCACCATTCCTTGGGCTATCTCCGTGATCAGTTCGCCATCTCCTCCTTCACTACCCCAAGCATGGGATACTGCGGTGCCTCCTGCGTTGGTGGGCGAGCCACAGCCCCCCGTTGTCCTTGGCGACTGAACCCACCACCACGAACGCTTGGACTCAGCCGACCCGACGCTCAATAAGCCCCGGGCCCGCGGCGTGCACTGGGGTGAGCCTCCAATAGCCGCCCTGACATGCGAGAGTAGGTTGACTATCGCGGCACGGGCGAACAGGATTGATAGCGCCATATCGAGGACGAGACCGAGAGAGGGAAGGTCTCCTTCGTCCGCTGACAGGGCTGCTTTCATCAGTCCGTGCTGGGCATTACTGACGACTCCTTCTGCTGACGATGCCTCCTGTGCTGCCAGCAGTGCTGCTACCGTCTGCGAGGAGGCGGTGACGTCGCTTTCGGCCCACGTCGCCTCCTCGGCAGCTGCGCCCAGCGTTGCGCCCGCCGACCCTTGACCGTGTTGACTGAGTGGACCCGCCGCGGCTGTTGCGGGAGATTGTCCGGTCCTTCGGGCAAGAAAGCTTCTCCTCACGGCGCTTTGGTGCAAGCGTACGGTAAACACATACGGCAGATAAATACAGCAACATATTACGGGAGTGACGGCGTGAGTGAGTATCATGTGGCCGTGAACGCACAGTACAGCTTGCAAGCGTTAAACCGTTCACCTCGTGGACCCTGTCGGCAAATGTCAGAGAACGGCGAACTATTGTATCAAGTGTTTTTCCTGGGCCAGTGACATGTGCGCCACATATCATCTTCGAAACAAACAGTGGGTTCGACAGTGGGTTCGACAGTAGGTTCGACAGTAGGTTCGACAGTAGGCCCGGCAGCAGTAGGTTCGACGCGTGCCACGGCAATAGGGGTAGCACGTTTTGACCAAACCATTTTTGAGCGACGGGCCGGCCTCCTCAAGAGAGGAAGCATACGTATATATATATACTTGATATACCCAATATGAATATTGTTGGAACACCTTTATCCACTAACTGTCCTTCACCAAACTTTTCATTTTATACCTACGAGGCCCATGGGATTGCTCGTCGGCCTTGTCGGGCTGCACTTTCATACCGGTATGTATTCAAAGTCCGTTTTTCGGGTGAGAGGCGGGCGTACAGCATGGGCCCCCCAACAAAGAAACACCTACTGGTACTATCTACGAGCGCAAAAATCGGTGCACTTCGCGCGCCTTATTTTTTCTTATTGGGCTGAGCCAAGAGAAGGCTGTAGATGGTGATCCATGTGGAATGTACAACCACCACTGCGCGAAAAAAATAGGTTTAATAGATCGGGTTTAACGAATACCATGTATATACTAGGAAGCCTTAGAACCTCGTTGTGACACCATTCTTGAGCATATATTTCGTATAGCCTACTTTTGTAGAATTGAAAAAAAGAGCTCGTCGCCGAGGACGATTTCTCACTCGAAATTTCTTACACAGCGCTCCCCGAAAAATGAGACCCTTATTGTGTTGTTATTGGGATATTAATAGTTATTCCTTAATCGTGGGCCTACGGTAACTTTGTAGAGCTACTCAAGCGAAGAGCCTCGGAGAAACGAGGTGCAGCACTACTAGCACACCATCTTTAGCATGCGAGCATGCGGGCATGGGATGCGTCGTTCACGAGCAATACTTTTTTTCTGACCGGTCGAGCTGCTCAAGTGAGCAGCTGTCGGTGACTACTGCTGTAGCATGATACGTTTAGTACTGTCTGTCGAAGGTGTATATTTTTGTTTTGCGAGGAGTATTGATTGCGCATGGAAATGTTGGTGGAGTTGCGCGAACAAAAACTTCTTTCGAACGACCTGTTTCAGGTGAGATATTCAGCTCCCCTTCTCATGGACCATATAGCTCAGAAAACAAGGCGCCACCCCTCCACCATGGTGTTGCTCTCTTTCTCTCTCTCTCTCTCTCTCATCCCTTACCTGTACATGTCGTGCCACCTACGGTCGCCCGTGTCATCGTCGGCCCGCCCTTCCTCTCCCCGCGCTCCCGCTTCAACTCCAGTGGCTTCCAGCTCGTACCCGAACCCACCCACGTCCGCATTCCCGTCGTCGCTTTCTCTCTCGTCGTCGTTGTACTCGTCGTCACCGGTGCCTGCCACAAGTGGGACAACTGTTTAGTAGTAGTAGTAGTAGTAGTAGTAGTAGTAGTAGTAGTAGGTTAGCTGACGCGATAAGGTTAAAAACGCGATACGATTGTTGTATGCGCAAACGCGATAACTTGTTGCTACCGTATCCCGATTACCTCGGGGTAAATTTGTCTACTTTCTAGGCGATGCTTCATGCCAACAGTTTTTTTTATGTCGTGCGCGAAAGGAGGCGATACACAGAATATACACATATACTGTACCAGGTATACATTAAAGCCTGATACCATTCGTCCAACAGCTGTCGCCGCTCGCTGTTTCCGGAATCCAATATCGCAGCGGAGGTCAATATACACTGATACTCGGAGCCAAGTGCCCCTGTTCTTGCGATACGAAGTAGCACTTCCCACCAGGGTTATAATTAGGGCTCCAGCAAGCGCACATCGGGCTTATTTCGGTGTGCGCGTAACGCACACCGAGCCGGAGGCGAAAATTTTGAACGTATGTGCGTCAAGTTACTCAAAATGTGCGTCTCATTCGCTCGTCTTGCAAAGAACACAGAAACAAGCACAGACAGATACCATGTACATACGTAGATACATATATTTATAGACAGAAGTCCATTCGAACCATTCAAACTAGATACATAATAGATAGCTTTCTATTCAAATCATTGAAACTTGAAACGAACTACGCGTATTCCTCTGTATCTGCGAGCCTTTCAAGCTTTGTTTCATCTACGGATATAGAAAATCGTCATAAATTTAAACGCAGTCCCCTCAAAAAGGAGAGCCACAAAGAAATTCAGCATGAAATTGTCGAAATGATCATAAAAAAAAGGCCCATATTTTTTTTCGCTTGCGGCGAACAGAGACCCAAAAAGCATTTTTTTCGCCTTCGGCGAAATAGACCCGCACATTTTTTTGGGCTTTGCGGCCAAAAAATGTGCGGGGGCCGAAAACGGGGATGTGCGGAAAGCCGCACATGTCTTTCTTTTTGTTGTGCGCTAAGCCGATTTTTCAGAAAATTGGTGCAACTGCGCACGTTTCACCACCTAATTACTACATATAACGTCTTGAACTACGTACCGGTAGTAAGGGCCATTCTTATCGGAGCCATATATTTCCAAAATTTCCAGAATTTCCAACATTTTTTTTCGCGCAATTTTTTAGATTTCCATTTTTTCCATTTTTGTTTTTTCCATTTATTGGAACGTGAAGCCTTCCAAACATTTTGCCCTGTGAAGAATTTCCATTATTTCCATAATTTCCAAGATTTCCAAGATTTCCTTTTTTTTTTGGAAAAAAATATTGGAAATTATGGAAAAAATCTGCTCGATAAGAACGACCCTAAATATGACCACATTTTTTATTCATTCTACGCGAGTCGGCGAGGGAAGAAAGTGTTGAACCCCTTTTCTCGCCATAAAAGAGCCTGGTCATCATGTAACCCTGGGTCTGAGGTACGACTATTACTAGGTAGGGAGCAGGAGAAAGAAGGGTGAAGGTAAAAATAGGTGGGATGAACAAAAAAAAAAGGGGAAAAAAAACGGAAAATGTCGGAAGGCAAAATTGCTTCTTCTTTTTTAACGAGGAAGAGCAGGAAAGACAACAACACGCTTATTTGTAGAATGATCCTACGGATGACAATATAGGGTGGTAAGATATGAATGATATACATACAGCAGCAGGATTCATCAAGCTCCGGTGGTCTAGCTGGTTATGACGTATGCCTCACACGCATAAGGTCGCGGGTTCGAGCCCCGCCCGGAGTACTTTTTGATTTTGTCATCAGATGGAGAACCCCAACATCCGGTCATCTCTAATATATTACTATTAATACTAGATTTAAATAAAAACTAAAACAATTCAAAGGGAAAACTATTGCGCGTATATAGTTACCTGGTATAATATGATCAACTTGTTTGTTTTCATCTCCTAAAAAATACAGTAAACCAGGTATTTATCACTTTACACCTGTCTCACACCCCGTTATTTATGTTCTCAAAATTGTGTTGCCGTTTCCTACCAAACGTTTTTTTCATTTCAATTTTCAACTCTGTATCGTCTCCTCAAAAAAACAATACGTATATACCGGGGCATTAATTAGTGGCTCGGCGTCTGTTGCGCGCCGCAGGCGCGCAAGCCCCCCGCAGGGGCCCCCGGAGGGCCGCCGGAGGCGAAAAATTTGCGATCTATGCGCGAATATACGCCTCAAAACTAAGTAAAAAGCCTTTTAATTTATTTTCGGCTACGGCGAATAGCAAAAAGGTGCTTAATTCTTGTTTTCGACTAAGGCGAATAGGACAAGGGGCCTAAAAGATGTTCAATTACGACTAATTATCAAGAAAAAAAGACCCCCGAAAAATTTTCACGCGAAAAAACGCGCAACAACAATTTTCGCCTGCAGCGAAAATGTTGCGCGCCTAAAAACGCGTGTTGCGCTGCGCGCAACCAGCCTCGCGGCGCCTGTTGCGCAAAACGGTTATTTTGCCTAGATGTTGCGCCAGCGCAACAGCGCAACACCTAATTAATGCCCTGGTATATACCTGGTCTGACCTGGTAACTATTTTTTCATTCTGAGAATGTTTATGAGTGATTAACGCTGAAGCTCATGCTGCCTGCACATTGTCGCATGGCAAAAAAAACAAACTGCATATATACGTATGTATGAAATATGATATAATACGTACGAAATAAATTATTATTTCATCCCCAATATAAATATACCTACAAATATATACCAGTATGATACAGGCGCAGCTGATTTTTTTTAGTTTTTGCGGGTTGTCAGAGGCGATCGACTTTTCAGTGCTTCAAACTTCATGTAGTTAGTGCTTCATACCTGACTTTCCACCGACGGAGTCTCCCTCACAGTTCTCCATGTTTCCCATTTCCTCTTCCATTTTGGTGTTCTCAATTTCCAGTCGGTCAATGATCCACGCGGTGGCGGTGCTTTCGCTCATCACTGCGCCTGGTGTGGGAGCGACCAGACGGTGACGGTGTCGATGAGAAACAAGTCATAATTACGCGTAACCTTTACCGTCTGGTCGATAGCGGTAGCACCTTTTGGTCATAATTACGCGTAACCTTGGTATCATTACGCGTAACCTTGCTACGATAGCGGTAGCACCTTTTGGCCATAATTTTTACCCCAGGTATGATTGTTTGGGCTTCTCAATTGATAAACTACCCAATATATTTGCAATCCTATTCGCTATTTGCAATACATTTGCAATCCCATTTGTAATATGCACTATATTTGCAATCCCATTTTTTGTTTCCAATATATTTGCAATCCCATTTGTGATTGTCATTGTACTTGCAGTCCCATTTTTTATTGGCAATATATTTGCAATCCCATTTGTGGTTTTCATTATATCTGCAATCCCATGTTTTATTTGCAATATTTTGCAATTACTTTTGCGATTTTCAATACATCTTCAATGCCTTTTGTTATTTGCAATACCTTTCCAACTGCTTTTGTGATTTGCAATACTTTTGCAATCCCATTTATGAATTGCAATACCGTTCAATTTATGCCTACGAGCCCATGGGATTATTTATCGGGTTGATTGAACGTGCACTTTTGTCTCAAAAATTGTTTTTCGGGTGAGCGCAGAGCTCCTCAAGTGAGTATCATAACCACAACCTCAGATACCAGTCTAGAGTCTAAAGGTGCGCCCGTCTATTGTGGCGTGGGTCATTCGCGGCAAGCGAGACTGTCACCTCTGGAGACAAACAGGAAGGAACGCTCGCAGCTGCAGCCAGCACACGCATTTCGCAACGTTGCCAATGGTACCAATAACAAGCGCTATCGGCGTGTCATTTGAGGCTCGCTTGCCTGATCTTTCAGCCGCTCTTATCGCCCACTCGATGGGAAAGCCCATCCCTATCAAAGTCTCCACCAAACCCTGCCGTTCAAGCTCTGTGCGCCCACCGCCACCGCCCCCCCCTCCCCCCCCCCGCCCGGCGTCAGCGCCGCCGCTATCACTAGCCCGCCCCCCGCTCCGTCTGGACTGAAGGTCAGCGCCATCGTCGTGTCTCTGCCGAATCCGTCCCGGTGAGAGCCCATGGATGTCGCTCTGGTCACCGTGTCCACCCCTATCTCCCTCACCCCTACCCCCGCCGATACTTCTGGTGGCGTCATTGGGTAGACGTCGTTCACCTGGCCCTATGGGGCTGTCGTAGCTGGGGTCTGCCATGTTCGCGTTCGGTACAGCTTCTGAGATTGGCTGAACAGGCGGCCCTTCGCTGCTGACCGCCGGGCTGTACAAGAAGGGGGAGTACCCGAAGTTGAAGCTGGCTGCTTGGCCTACGTTCATGGAAGCCGCGGGATACAGCCCCTCCGTGTCGACGCCAACGAAGGCCACACCAAGGTCGCGACCATTCAGGCTGTTTGATAAGAAGGACACCAAAAGGCCGGAGGGGGGAGGCGTGTACTTCACATTCATGCATGGACGTAGTCGTTTAACCATAGACCCCCGCGGGCAGAGCATGTCGGGTTTTCACCGACCAGACAGACATTGTTTAGCCCCAAGCGCGAAGCGCCGTGAGGTGTTCGGCGAGTCGCATGATGGGTGAGCTGCGTCCTAAGAACCGCTTGTGAGGCGGACTTGCATATGGATGACCGCTCCAATGAGATACTTTAATTTCCGGCCGGAGGGGGGGGGGGGGTGGTTCCAGGTTTGTGCGAAAATCTTCGCTCGAGGAAATCAAACCCAAGCAAAAAAAGTGGGTTTATGGGCTAAGGCAGTCGATGTGGGGGTGGGTGGATGCTCAGAGAATCGGTGCGCTCTCGCGGAGCCGTCATGGCAAGGACGGGGTGAGGTCATTCCCAGCCCAATGCTGTGCTTCTTATGCTTATGCCAGTTAAGCCTGAAACGTATTTCATGCTTCTTATGCCTTGTGTCAACTTCACCTGAAACGCATTTCCTCGAGGCCAGCATCCAGGAATACGCCTACGACGTCGCCCGCTCTCCACCGGTTGCCATATGGAGCCGAAGACACACACCACCGCTTCTGCCGAAACCCGTCAAAGGCCCACGAATGCATGTGGTCCCCGACCCCCTGACCTCGGATGGGACTGCACTGGAATAATGGCCCCGCCCAGCCCAACTGCATCAAGCCTCCTGTGAGCAGAGTTACCTCGTAATACCACCGCCCCCTCGCCGATCCCGAGCCCACCCCCACGTGGGATAGCCGAAGGGTGGGAAAATGAGAAGATGCGGTGACGCGGTTCCCCTCGACCAGAGCCTCGCCCCCCAGAACCTCCAAAGCCGGGCGCGCGGCGCGGTTGTCTGCTTCTCTGCTTTTCACATCGTCGACTGTCCGCGCCCTTTGTTGGGTGGTGCGTGACGACCCCCACTCGCGGTTCTCCGAGCTCAATCTGCTCCACACAGCCTGGCTCGCAGACTCCAAGTCAGTGAGGAGAGAGCTAGAACTTCTCGCCGATGTTAACCTGGCCTGGCCGAGGGATAACACGACAGGGGCAAAAGTTCCCTGCCGGCCGAAGGAAACCGCGGCATCTGACCCTAACGCCATGATAACGGCCGAGGTTAAGTTTGACGAGCCCAGCGCGAGAAGCGGGGGTAAAAGCTGGCCGTGCAGTGCGGCCCTGGCTTGGTGGGGGTCGCGGAGCTGCACTGCGAGGGCTCGCACGAGGCGGCACCGAATATGCGCGTTGACGATGCTAGCCCCGAGCTTGTTGCCGGGGACGGCACTGGTCGATTCTTCTTCGGGGTCACCACGCACACCATTGTTTATGTTTGGTATTGTCGACGACTCTAGCAGAGAGAGGACGGACGGCAGGGCAAGGTTGAACAAAAACGATGTCTCCGGCTCCTTAACCTCGGCCTGAAACGCTACCTGCCGGGGCGACACGGCGATCACCCGACAGCTGAGCCTAGCGATTGAGTCGCGATCGCCTGTTCTTGAATGGAAGGGATCTTGCAAAGCCGCGCTTTGATCCGAAGGCTCGTCAAGGCAACCTTCGTACTGTTTATCGACGGCCACAAACACGATCTCCTCTTGGAGCGATGGCTGTACACCATCGCGCTGAGTCCATCCCACGACAGTGCCACAACATCTAGTTTTCACTGCATTCTCGCCGAGTACCATAGTGCTTGCAGACACGCAGATGTTGGAGCACACGTCTTGCAGTGCTTCGTCGTTGTCGGTCGTCTTATCCCGAGCGGACCCCCCTCCTGCTTCCGTTGGTAAAGTAACCGTAGGATGAGCAAGACGCGGAAGAAGGGTCACCCTGGCGCCTAACCGAGGCCCCTCGATGTGACCTCCTCCGATATAGACTGCGGCAGTGGCAGCCCCGAGCCATACCCGCGACTGTGCGCTTCGGTCAGGGCTTGCTCCGCTTTTTTGGTCGTCAGCTGACTTCGCGAGAGACAAGAGTTCCCCTCTGGCTGTTGTCGCGAGACCGTCCGCCAATGCGGCAAAGACGTGCTCTTGCCAGCGGTTCGGCGCCTGCTCTATGAGTGACCTCAGCAGCAGCACTATCTCTGACACCATCGCCGATTCTTGGCGCACAGGGCTCGGTGTTGGTTTGCTCGGCTCATCGGTGGCGTTCGCCTGCTCACCGTCGCTTCCGCGAAAAATTCCATCAGATCCCCATTGGCAGCGCACCAAGGGTATCGAGGGCCCGCCTAGCAACCCGCACAACTGGTCGACAACAGCGCGATCATCAAACTGACGCCCACAGGAATCGAGAGGCAAGGAAGCCCCCCCAGTTTTGGCCCCTGAATTTGCTCTCGCACCGTCCGCTACGCCGTCGCTGGTAGTCTGGTCGGAAGCGCACAGGAGGGGACGCAGCAAACGTATGACAGCTCTCTGGGTGTGCTGGTCAGCGACCGTGACGAGTTTGAACCAGAGGGACAGCCAACGCGGGGACGACAGAGAACCTGCCGCCCGCTGGGAAGAAGCCGCGATTTCCTCGGTAAAGGCGACAAGGCGCATGGAGTAGCTCTCGGCGGCGTGTTGAGCATCTTCTCGCTGTGCCGGAAAACCACCGTCTGCCAGCTGGCGGGCTTGCTCTGTCGAAACATTTCGTGAGTGCCAGCGAAGGTCGCAGACGGAAGGTTTCTCTTGCCGCTGCCCGCATGTCTGGAGAGGTTGTGTGCAAGTCTCCGCCTCGTGTTCCTGCCTGTCGGCACTCCGTATGCTGTGCGTCGAGGCCTGGGATAGCGTCGGGGTTACTCCTTTCTCATCTGTGACGTCCCGTGAAGAGCAAACGTGCTCCGCAACGATGATCCCGTCCAAAGAAATCGTGACAAGAGTTTGAAGAACGGCGTTCCCACCGGACTCATTCCCAGATGAATGCTTCTTCTCGCGCCTTCCGATGCTAGAGTACGCGCAGCAGACGTGAGTCCACCGTCTAGCAGGCAGTGGATTCTTCGAAACAACCCTGTCAGGTTTGACGGCATGTCGGTTGCTGCTGCCCGCATCTTCGTTGTCATTGGCACCCTTGGATTCCTCGCGCAGTGCATCAGCGCGCACAGTCGCACTCGCAGTAGAAGCTGTCGCTAAACCGTGGCCTCTTTCAACAACATCACCTCCCTGCGTTGATTTGATATGCTTTTCCAGGACTATCTCGAGGTAGAACCCGTCCCCGTCGCCTTTACTAAGAGGGGCGGCACCCGTGTGCTCGGTCGTTTTCAGCTGTGTCAAAAAAATCCCTGGACATTCTTCAGATTCACGTAACTCGGTCTTGCCTTCCTTAGATGATTCGCAAGCGCAAACCATCCAGCGCAAACGGGAAGTCGACTTCTCGCTGTGCACAGCCGGGCTACAGTCCCCTCGATGACACCTTTGGCCGGTCGGGTGGGCTGTACGTTCTGGCACCAAAACCCAAAAACTTAATGCAAATCCCCCACCTCCGTCGTTTTCGAGGGCTCCCGGAAAAGTCGGCGTTGTCGGTAGCGGAATGGACGCTGGGCCGACGATTAGTCTCACAGCCCCTGTTTCCGCTAGCAACCCTTCCTCGGCCCGTCTGCTACGTGCAAGCTGCTCCAAACGCTCTTGAACGCGTGTCACTTCGTGAAGCACGACCGATATGATGGCCTGCATAGCCAGCCACCACTCTCGCGAGACGCTGTGCCTTTCCATTTCTGTCGAGCTTGGTCCGGATCGTCCACTACCAGCTGCTTGATGTGTGTGATCAATAGAGCTGCCCCCTCCTCCTCCTCCTGCTCCTCCTCCCCCTCCGCCGCCGTTTGCCTGTCTTGCCCTTGTCGGGGCTGACGAACACACCTGTATGCCGACGACCTTTAAAGCCCTCCACGCGGCATAGTGGACGGGATCGTTCATGCTAACGCCAGCAAGGACCCACGCACCGGATGCTAAAACGTCTCCCCGTGCCCCCAAAACAGCGCCCAAAACTGGCACTGCTGCCACAACCACCGAAAACGCTTCCCTTTCTAGCATCGGGGCGGGTTTCAACGCGCCCGTGTCTGGGCGCACTACAGAGGGGTTCGGGGAAGCTCGACCCGCACATCCCGACCGCCCGTGATTGCTCGCGGGAGTCGAGACTACATGTTCCGTGCGGTAAGACGAAGCCCCAGCCTTCACATCTGCTAAACCTTGAGCGCTGTTTTCCTCGGGGCTTATCGACGCAATGTGGTGTAGGAAGGACGGAGGCAGCATTGTGGCCAGCGTTTGCAGCAGGGGAAGAAAGACGAGCAAAGTCGTCGACTTCCAGACATCCTTATCTTGCCAGTGCCACCCAGAGTTCAGCTGCTTGGTCTCGTTGACCACATGGCGGAATAGCTCGATGAACGCCGAGCACACGAGGCCCGTGGCTGTCGCACACCCCAGCCCTGTCTCGGCGCCATTGAACAGGGCAGATTTAGAGGCACCACCGGTACCCATTCGTAAGAAATGCGCGAGTCGTGCTCCTATCTGCCGCCGTGCGGGTGCAATCTGGACCTCTTGAAGGATGACATGGACAAGCCGGAACCCTGTTGCACGAACCTGGAGGCGGGCACCGGACGTTGAGCAACATGGTACAAAAACACATACCGGGTCACGTAATCGTCTCGATTTCAGGATGTTCTACGGTAAAAGCATTTTGAACGAAAAAGCGTAATTCAGACGTCGCCCGAGGCAAAGGCATGGGACTAACACTCTACGAGCAGCGATTGGCACAAGCAGCACAAGCAGATTACCTTCGCCCTTAGCGCGTGTGAATGCATCCTTGTCTCGAGCGTACCGAGGCCAATTGGGTTTGCCGCAAACGCTAGGAGCGACTCCAAACTAGCACTTCGTGGGGGTAGCGGGAGTTTCTGCGAAGCCACAGCTGCTGACAGCGCTTGCTCCACACGCCCCCTCGCCATATGATGCACAATGCCCATCAACTCCGTTGTGGGCGTAAAGGAGCATGATTTAGGAGTGGCGTTAGTGGGACGGGAATTTCTTGACCACCTGCGCGCCGAGGGAAACACGGGAAGATAGTTAACTTCAACGTATGGGTGACGTGACAGCAACCTCGCGGAACATAGAATACACCGATTCCTAGACGAACGACAATGTCTTCTCCTTTTCGTTTCAAAATGCAACGTACCTTTGTAGTGTATCCGACAACTGTCGACGAATCTGTTGGTCTTCGGCAGGTATGTGGGGGGCGGAGCCCTGACGGCGGCAAGCCGGCAAGTCCGCCTGGCTGCTCATTCTGTAGATGTGCACCGAAGACGTAACGTCAAGGGCGTAGGGCATAAGAGAATACATGGTTTATCATGATGTTGTCATCAATTTTAGTGTGGTTGTGTTTGCCCTCCAACAACGTGCAGCATGACGAGCTTCAACGCGGATAGCTCAGAAACATTCCTATGAGGACGAAGAAAACCAAGCAAGGGGAAAACAAAACATGGGAACCTAGACCTGTACACACGTAGACCAACTCCGTTGTCTACCTGCTTCCGGCTGAAGATCGATCTACTCCGCCTGCTTCCCTGTGCGTCGCTCTTGACGTGCTTGACACAACAATCGCACATATCATATGACACCATATCTCTACCTAAGACTCGTGACTCTTGCTTGACAGCGCCAAATCGGCCGGGAAAACGTTTCTTGCCAAAATTAAGGAAGCATTATATCGAAGGACGATTTCAAGGCGTTCGGGGCTACGCACGGCTCTACGGACGACGAGAGATGTGTCTTCGGAATCCCGAATCCAGTTTGGACGGAAGCAGCGAAGGTGAAGGGGGGAAGGCAGTGGTATAAGGGAGTGCTGCAGGGAGCTGAGAGGTTTATGACCTCCTGGCACAAGGACGAAGAGGAAGCTAGCCGAAAACGAGCGACCAAGCGAGACAACGAGCCTAGCAATAATATCGAGACGACCAAAACCAACGGGACGGGAGGGGTGCGGAAGAAGGACGAATCGGCGAGGGAAGAAAACAAGCGAGAAATGGCGGACCGACTGGCGCGATATGTGCCGGATTGACTCTCCTGGACTATTTTTTTTGTTTTTTTCCCCTCCCCCCATCGCTGCACCATTGCACCACCCCCCCTCGGGATGACGTGTCTGTGCTATCTCTGTGGTCTTGTTTGTTTGAGTGTTTGTTTGTTTGTACTTTTGGCTTGTCTCTTTGTCTTTGTCTTTGTCTTTGTCTTTTTCCCTTCGCTGTTTTTGACCTTTTGCAGTTACACTGCTCGCAGGCCGGGGGTACATCAGTAGCACAGGACCATAGTTCCCTTCCCCCGTATCATGTCTGCGTTTATTCGGTGTGGCGGACTCGATTTGTTTGCCTGGCCGGCGTGAACCCGGCACGGAACACCCCGGCATTACAGGGGCACCAAGATAGAATCAGGGGGCGTATACCCCCGATTGGTGAATGTTGACCTTTCCAGTTATATTTTTACCTTCACATAGCGTGTAGAGGGGAGCGGAGGGCTCCAGACCATCTGTTTTTGACTGACTTTGATCGCTTTGCGGACCCTTCGGGTTCCACGTTTATTTCAGTATATCTTTTTTTGGGTAAGTTAGCCTGTGACCACGGGAATCGACCGCGTCAAGTGCTGGGTTAGTACGGACAGATGGAGGTACTGGATAGAGAGACCTGCACGGCTTTTAATGTGAAGACAACAACAACAACATTATTCGCCACCTCGACAATCGACCGCAAGGTTAATGATATTGTCGTGGCCGGTCCCTCCGTAACTCACCGCATAAGCCCAATCGGTGGCAGGCGCGTGCACTTCAGCAGGAACCGGCAGTTGCGTACGATGGTAGCAAGCGTCGCCGCTGCCGATGCTAGGTCGTCAGTCGCTGACTTCGATCGATGTCCAGGGCAACTTTGACCGCATCCCCCACCACCCGCCTCACCCAAGCTGTGGCAACACGCCCTACCGTCCGCAAGTGCTCCTTCCTCGTCTCGTTCCTCTTCGAGCGAGTCGGCCAGCCCAGCCAGCACTTCGCGCACCTCGCCGGCGGCTGCGGCAACCAGCTTCAAAGTGGGAGGAGGAGAACTCGAGCGATCGAGTCGACACCTGGAGAGAACTGGCACACGGGCTGCATGAAATTTTTCTGTTTTACATCCCTAAGGTGGTACTATCCTTCGAATAACTATTTAAGCATACGACGGTATGCCCAAAGTAGTATTAGGCCTGCTAACTGCACCATTTTGTTTCAGGGGAAATTACGAGGAATTAGTGTGGAATCATTTTTTGTAGTGCCAAAAGGGTTAGTGATACCACGTCAGAATGCCTAAGGTTTCTTGCAGGTACTTCACGTTGCGTGCGGATGCGCTCGCAGTCGTCCTATCAAACGCATACTTTGTATTCTTCAATGTTTTGATGTTCGAAAAGTGTACATAATGCGGGTAGCAACGGAGGAGTCAAGATAAATTCGTCTATGCGCTGGTGTAGACGTCTATCCACTTGCTTGGTGAACATACCCCCCGGTACATTTATACGGCGGGCAGCAGCGGAAGGGACGCCTCAAGTTAAAATCGTCTTTTCGCTGGTGCTGCCGTCCATTTTACTTGCCTGGCAAACGTAGCCGCTTCTGTCACCGCTCCGTTGCACTTAATCATGACGGCGACAAGAGCCCGACCAGCTGCATCAACATCCGAGGAGAGAGCCCGAGATCGCCGACGTCTGTGGTTGCCTGCCGTTTCGTCAACTCTTAAGGCCGAGGCAGGTTGGGAACTAAGCGCCTGGTAGCTGCCCCAGCCCTGTCCCTGAGTGGCCAAGGATGTTGCGTGTAGCACAGGGAGTTGAGACTCCAGTGGTACCGCCATCCATTGGTATAAAGCTTGCGCCACACCCTGCCCGCAGAGCAGGTCTTGGATGAAGCCCTGTGGGCGCCGAGCACCAGACGGAAGGTTCACGTCACGCACGCGAGTCGTGGACCTCTTGTTAAGAAACAATAGACTTTCTGTGCAGAGGGCGCTTTTTGTTTTCGTGGTTTTCTTATTTCGCAGTGCTTATGAGTGATCAAAGTTAAAGCTCTTTCATGCTACTACACATTGTTCAGGATGGTCCCGCGGTTGCCCACGGGCTCCCGGTGGAAGTCCCTCTTTACCAAGGCGGTTTCGGTTCGAAATCCCCCTCCGTTGACCATGGGAACTCCCTTTTTTACCGATTGAGGGTCGTAGGTCACTGCGAGTTCGCTCGCGTGGGCACTCCCCTTTTAACCGCGGGTGGACCGATGGTCATCGCGGATGCCCGTGGTAACTACCTAAAATCAAATCAGCCGACCGTGATGGAATTGTTGGCGGAAAAAGAGGGAACCACACCCCCCTCCGTGATGCAACTGGTAAGCTCAAGCTCGCCCACTAGATACTTGGAAGTATTAATGATAGGCCCTGTTTGTTAACCCCATGTGTCCGACCTCGGTCCGATGTGCACCTCCCTAGGAACAGTTTAGTGGGCTACGCAATACGGCGGGGGGGGGTATGAAACAGTAGACAATGTCTACGTAGAAGCCGACTGGCGCCGAGCCGTCTAGACCTGGAACGGGGAAAACAAAAACAAAATCCAATACAGCGCACATTGTGATACTTGCATACCCTCTGGTCACCCGTGGGCTATTGAGGAACATCTATTAAACATCACCTCTGCACGATCCTCATCCACGATGCTGTCTAGCTGTCTGCCGGTGACTGCGCTGCTCTTCCCGCCATGTATTTCCACGTCCACCCCTGCTCCTCGCCGCACTGAACTTTGGCTTCCGCTGGGCCCCGGTTCGTCGCCGAGTCCCAAGCTTCCGAGCGAGCCCACGGACCTGGTAGAGGCGCTGCATAAAGACCCCTGTCCGGAAAAATCGTCTGCGGACGCGCTGCCGACGAGACCGATGGGGCTTAGCTTTGCCGCGTTGTCGCTGCTAGCGCGGCGGCGTCCCTGGGACCAGCTGTGCTGTGTGAGCTGCGCATGCGGTTTGTTTAGTGACGAGCTCGATGCTGTCTGCTTGGGGCCCGATCTTGGCACAGGGACCATTGGGGAACGGTCGCATCGTTCCTGCACCACGCGCTCTTGAAATGCTATCACCTGGGAAAGTCGATGTGCGATAGTATAGTAGATACCACCGGTTAGATGTCGATGGTTTGTCGGCGTGCCAGCTATTGACCCCGACGCACGAATAACTCAAAACGCTGATACCGTCATTCCGTAGCTGATTTTCTCCATCATCAAAAAAACATTCTCAAATTTCGCCTCCGCCGTTTGGTTGTTGTCTGTCGCTCCGATATCCTAAACGACACTGAGTGGTCCCGCTCGATAACAACCACTAACAAGACCTTACCTCAAGAGCTTGAGGAAAATCCGGGCAGTCCAACTGTGGAGAATTGCCTTCTGTGCTCGACCAGTCGAAGTTTTCTCGGTCGTGGGCCAAAAACGGAGACGATGTGAGCAAGAGATCGACAATATCCTTGCCCTGCTTCTCGTTCTCAGGTCGCTCCGCTCCAAGCGGTTGTTGAAAACGAAGACCCTCAGGGTTTGGCGTATGTTTCATGTCCATTAAACCGCACGCAAGGTCCGATGCAAGCATCGCTAGGGCCTCCTCGAGGCCATTCAGCCAACATGTAGACGTAGGGGTGTTGGACCGTGATGGTGATAATGATGGTGACGATGGTGATGATGATGGTGGTGTATTTCCGCTCTTATTTGATGCAGCAGCACATACAAAGCGGTTAAAGCGGTCCACGGCCCCGATCAAGGGTATCACTATCGGTAAAAGTGCGGAGGCCTGGGACACGCAACCTTTCCATTCCGCGGGGACGGCTGCAACAGAAGTGCACAGCAGAGGAAGTAGTGCCACGAAGGACTTTCTCACGGCATCGACTTCCGCATGACTATCGCGGTGGTCACAGACCCCACCTCCCGTTTGGTCCTTGTCTCCAGCCAGCGCCGTGAACACCTTAACGCTTTCGTGAAGCAAGCGTGACGCGTGGGCAAGCGACAACTCACGGGCAGCGCTTGTATGAGCTTCATTGGCATCGGCGTTGCCGCAGTAGGCTGTGACGTGCACCTGAAGCGCAAGAAGAAGACGAGAGTGGGGACACCCAAACCCGGTTTCTTCCCTCCCGCCCCCCTTTGTATCGCCATTCCCTTGGCCGCACGATCGCTTCACATTGTCTGAAGCACTTGCTAGCCCCCACAGTATATCGTTAAGATCGTCGGCGCAGTAAAAAAGCAACGACTTCATGGCAGTATCGAGCTCTTCAGTGCCGAAAGCATCTGTCGTAATACCGGCTCCAGTTCCAATGTCCCGCTTGTCTACCGTCGATTTATCGCTTCTGAGGGCCCAAGCGACGAGGGCAGCGGCATAGTTTTCCCGGGATAAGCCTTCCACGGCAACTTGCACGAATCTGCTCTTTGATTTGGTAGGGGCAGAGTGCGGCCGCCGAAAAGGTTTTTTGGACCGCCGGCGATTTTCCTTGTTGTCGATATTTTCTGGGGTGTCTTGAGGCAGGAATGGAGAAGTTGTGGTGGAAATGGTTTTGATTATGTCTTGCAACAACCGGACGCGTGCAAGGTTGGACGGAAAAAATACGCTGAAGCCGGCGGTAAAGGCTTCGGCAGCTTCGACCTGGCAGCAGCACACGCAGAAAAAAAACATCGCCAGTTGGAAATATGAAACTCACATGTCGCTGCTCATCACGGTTGCAGTACGTTCAAACATCCGCGACAGTACTCTAGCCTGGATTCAGCGCGTTTAATCAATAGTCGGGGGCGCATCAGTGTTTAGTTGTGGGAAAAACAGATGCTGCAAGCCAGCGCACTTTCGATCGTTGATGCTCGATTTGTCGCACGCACCGCTCGTGTGCGAAGATTTTTATGACAGGGGTGTACCACAAGGACGACAAAGCCAACCAGAACACTGCTCACTTGCACGGCCGCCGCTGATTTGGTTGTCTCCGGGCATTCCCCCTCGAGATCATCTTCTAGGAGTGCCCGTAACGCTGTATGTATATCTTGGATAACTCCATACATGTCTTGGGCCCTGCCGCCCTCAGGTTGGCAAATTTCTCGGCCCAAACCTGGCAAGATAGCCTCTTTCCTACCCGGTGTTACTTCCTCGTCGCCCTTGCTGGTGATTTCGATATTCTCCCTTGATTTCAACGCTGAGTCCTGGCTTATATCGGCCTTTTGGGGTCCTCCTTTCCTTACGTCGCGGTGTGCGTGGGTGCGATTCTCCTCGCGACTTTCTCCAACCCCGCCTACTTGGGTATCTGGAGTGTGCTTATTGTCTAAGCTGTGGAGGTCAGGCGTAGCACCCCGACCGCTATCATTGCAACAGGAGTGCCGCACGGCGGCGACGCGAGCGAGATGAAACAGGTTGACCTTCAACAACTTCAACGTACATCGCCAGACCTCTGTCTGTACCGGTCTCGATGCCAGGAGGATGTCACACGCGCCTGCCAAAGCAGTCTCGTGCTGTGTGTTAGGTGGACTATCCAACTTTCTGGCATCGAGAAAACCACCAGGAGAAGATTCTCCAGGCGAAGAGCTCTCGGGTTCGATATCACCGCTGCCTTTCCGGGACTGCTCTATGCCGTCAAGCGACGGCGATAAGCTAGATGATGCTTGAGCGCCATTCGGCGTGTGAGTCGATAGAGGGCCCACTGAGCTTCCCCTCTCGCGAATCCCTTGTACAAGGGCAAGGAAAGAGCAAAACGCCCCCTTTGACGTATCGACGCAGAATGGGACGACAGACGTCGAAGTTCCACACACAGCACCCAGCGTCTCTGAATTCCCCCGCGGTTTCCGAATCGAAGGCGTAGGCGCCTTAGGTTCCAGGTCCAAGCCCTGTTCGTGTGGAGTATTGAGTCCAAGTGTCGCCAGAATACGATGTCGGTCGGTTCTGGTTGTCGGCGACGAGTCAGCAACGTGCGGTGGGCGTGCCAAAGCCTCCGCTCTTTCCAGTGACGATTTTTCTCTAACGCTCCGCTTAGACCTCATAGCCTGGCGCACACTCCGCTCGACATCAGTGGTGAAGTCTCTTGGGGTGTGGGCCGCGGCCAGCCGCTCGAAATGCCTCAAGAGGGCCACTGCTGTCTCAACTCGACCGACCTGCGATAAGAGCAATTGACAAGACAGGGAGGGTCAAACCTTTCGTACCTGGTATAACGTAGGCAAGCTGTGCAAGGTGTGGAGAGCGAAACACACCTATACCGGTCGCCCCGGTGGTCTAACTGGTAGCTACGAAGCCTGTAGGGCCGGATGTCGAGGGTTCGATTCTCCTCATGGAGGTTTTTATTCTCAAATGACACCGACTGTCGAGAGCGCATATTATAGCGTGGGTAAGCAAAATTCGACGAGAGTTGACGAGGGAAGAAAGTGCTGAAAATGTATCGCGATAAAAAGCAAGGCAAGAACCGTCGTGGGGGAGGAGGGAGAGGAGCCTACTTTGTGACCCCCGGATCTAAGTTACGACTAGGGAGGGAAAAAGACGGAAGTGCGAAGATAATGAATGGGATGGAAAAAAAACAAAAAAACAAACAAACAAAGTGGGTTGGGGGGAAGGTGTTGGGTTGGTGGGTAGACAGGGGATCGGTACGGCGAGTTTCCACATAACGTTAACGTTATAGAAAAACCTTGAAACGCGACTCCGAGAGTTCAGCCCATGCATGTATCACCTATTCCACCAGTATGCGTCACTCTACCGCCCATACCGGTTGGGAAGGATCGTCAGGCACGTTTAGGCCTGAACGAAGCAGCAGGTCGTTGGTAGAATGCCCTCTCGTTTCGTCCTCCTTGTGTACGCCGACTAGCGGGAAACTAGGGTCCGCCGTTGTTGAAGTTAGCCTGACCAATACCATGTCAATGTTTGCTCCCCCGCCTGGGCGCAGAGCGTGCGAGTCCTGTCGATGTCAAAGGATTATGTAGACAGATTCAGTAACGTTTAGACAGATTCATCAATGTTTAGACAGGCTCAGCAACTTGTCAAGTACCGAGTTGTCTGTTAAGCTCTCGTCGTCCCACCGGAAAGCATCAATTTTTCTTGGGTTACTTAACTGTACAGCGAAAAAAACGTGTACGTAGTCGTACCTTCGTCGAAAGGCTTCGGCTTATCAATAGCAACGATGAAAGCGTTGCATGCTGCGCCTTTACCACCATTATTTCATCGTAAACGAGGTCGATGAAACGCTGCTTACCGCCATCCCAACTCCGGCCACTTGACGGGGGATCGAGTTCTCTATTGCAGCGCTTCCGTGTTCCTCGTCAGGATCGCAGCTTGATTCTTCTCCGCTGTACTCGTCTGCGCATGAATGACTGCCCTTGCTGGTTAACCCCCATTTGAACAGCCGACCATCTGCTGTCGTTGCTGCGCTGCAAGTTCTCCCTCCCGCGATATGGCAAACGCGACCACCAGCAGGCGATGCAAAGAATGCCACAAGCGTGGGGCTATGGCGCGGCTCTTCGTAGCGGACAGACATAGACAGAGAAAGAGACGACCGAGGACGATTCTAAATCATGTCTGGGGGGGTTGTAACACCATTTGGTGGAAATTCTGAAGCTGGAATTCACGGTTTTGTCCAAGATGCATGAGTTTTGTCATCGCTCGATTAACAACGCCATCCTGACCCTTGTTTTACTTCTATATGGAAAACTTCGTCGGTACCGTACAGCACGCAACACGTAAAAAGTAACAATATTTACCGCTGTTTGCGTCACTTTCAATGCCTGCTGACGGATACCCTATCATACTACCTCGCTGTGGCGGTTATTGCTTGCCCCCTCTCGTGGAACCTCACCTACGTCTCCATGCCCCAGCTGCCCTCCTCGTCCTGACCCCCATGAAAACAGGGCACCGTCCTCTGTGACAGCCATGCAATGGTACCACCCGGAAGCAATCGTTATCACCGGCGCTGAACCCAATGCATCTCCGGCAACCCTTATCGCTATGATCCCATCCTGCTCGCCAACCACCCCGCCCGTTGTAGCAGATGTTACGGACCCCCCAAGAGCAGGCGGCGCCCCTGTGCTACATGCATCTCTATAGCCTCCGCCGATGGTGAAAACTGCGCCACAGCTAGACAGGGCGAGGGTGTGGTCCCATCCACCTACCATAGCGGTCACCGGGAAATCCTGAAGGCCCTCGATATTCCGAGGGCAGAGCTGTTGCGGTAAAGTCGCATTTTCGACGGCAGTTCAAGGATCGTACAGCCATTTGGGAACAACAGGCGGCGGCGATGGCGGCGAGCACGGTACGAAAGCATGGAGGGGCGAACAATACTGTAAGCACTCAGGGCATTACCTGGTTTCCTCTATTGTTGACAACATGACCGCAACCGCAACCATTTCTCGACATAGCCCAGAGTAAACAGCAGAAGGACGATGTTCCTCTAAGCATGTACCCAGCAGCCAGACATCTACACATACACGGTACGTCGCAGTCAGATGTTTCAGGCTTGCGTGGAGTTGCACCTCAAGAACAATTTTTCCGCGCCCACTCGCACAATGGTTCGTGTAGCCAGGAAATCGATCTACTCAAAGGGATACCTCAAAGAGAGAACGTCAGCGAGCCGTCAAACCCCTCTCGATTGATCTCAACGCTTCCTGTCGAGTATAAAAACCCAAGTCCTGGACCAAGGTGACAATGTGTCACGCGGGAGGGGTATGGCTGTGATACAGTATCATGTGCACTTTTTTAACTTGGCGGCTGCCGGTCGGCATCCATAAAAACCCACACCCTGACAAACGATACGTTGCAGTTAATAATACGCGAGGGGTACTCACCGTGTCCAGGGTGACGAGGTCCTTACGACCGCACTGTCCACTACTATTCTTTCCCCAAGCATAAGGCGCTCCCAGCGAGCAAATGGCCATGGAGTGGAACACCCCACAAAAGACCGCCTCAATGTCGACCCCCTGGAGCCCCTCGACGGGGCAGGGGAAAGGTCGGTCTTCCGTGTGTCCCAGGCCAAGCTGGCCATTGCGTCCACTTCCCCACGAGAATACCTGGTGCATTTTTGGACGTTCTTGTGATCGTGAGGATGGAGGACGCGTGCGTTGTCTATGTCTCACAAACATTCTAGTATATACATCTCTAACGCGTGCCGAGGATGGTTATGGCCGATACAGCATGTCATCTTCCACCAAGGGAGTGCGTATGGGATACCTGGTATGTCGTCTACAGACAAAAAATTAGGGATGTTTAGTGGGAAGTATTGACACATGAAATTCGTACCCGTGTGCAGCATCCGGAGTGCGTGAGATTGCCTCATATATGCGATAAGTTTCGCCCCCCAACGAGAGTTGAGCCTCACCTGGCCGGTCTCGAGGAGTGCAAGAGTGTGCTTCTGCCCGCAGGCGACGTCTGTCACACTTGGTTTGCAAGCCAACACTTGCCACACCATGGGCGTGGTGGGGTGTTTAGCGTTTTCCCTGCTTGTTGGACAAACAGAAGAGGAAGAAGAAGAAATATTGTGACACCTGGAGCAGGTGCAACCAGCATCGTCCATGGCGGCGCAAGCCCTGTCGCCTTGCGACTCTGATGGCCACGCTTGGGCGTGGCTTGATCGATCCAGAGTTGATGCAGGTATCGATTGCCTCGCAGTTGCAGCCGAGCAGCTCCATGTCAGCAGCTCCCCGTCAACTGTGAGTGCTGCGTTGTATGAGGCAGTAGAGTCTACCTGAAACGGCGAAATAGTCGGCGTCCATGAGATTATGCCGGAGGTGGACCCGTGTTCTATGAACATTTTGGCAAGCGACGACGATGTTTTAGTACTGCATGCCGCGCTTGGTACGCGGTGACACTCGGCTGATTGTACTGTCTTCACTCGCGGATACTCGATGGAAGATCTGACTTTGTCGTCATATATAGTTTGCAATGAAAATCAGTCATATCAAACTGTGACCCGCGCGCGACTTTGAACTGGAGTGTCGTTATCGCGACGACTGTTTGACCCATGCGCTTCAACTGGAATGCCTGTTCATCCCGATGACTATATATATTGTACGACAGCAACAGAAAATAGTGTAAATCGCGCTTCGACGGAAGTAACATACACTGCGGGCAGGAATCTATGCAACCAGCGACGTGCCCACAGCGTTCTGCCCGCCGCTCACCTTTATCACTTGAACCCCTTGCAAAGCAGGTGCGACAAATGGCGGTTGTGCGTCGTGGTCGTTGCGGGTGTAACCATCGGCTGGCTGATCCCTCTTCTGCGTTGGGGCATGACAATCGAGAAAAAACTTGGTAAAGGATTGTACGACGCAAAAAAAGGGCCGTCGTCACACGTGTATTCAGTAGGTTTGCCAATGTAACGAAGACAGCGTTTTTTTTTTTTTTTTTTGTGTGTGTCGAGATAACAAGCGTGGAGGCATGGTGGTCCGTCGAGGCCCCCAACAGGAGCTTTCGCTATTCTTACGTGCAATACTACAGCACTCGTAGTACTGTGCAGTACAGTATGTAGTGACTTCCAACAAACAAATATATCGTACTTGTATGATCTTGACGTTGATGCTCCACATCAGTACAAGGACAGCCACTTTACAATATAGTTATGCAGTTATGCACCTAAATATTATGACCGTTTGGATTTACTTATTAATATTATTTTCAGGCAGAGTGGTACAGTATGAAGTTTGGGCCATTAGTTTAAATGATAAACAAACAGTTGTGTTTTTGCAAGCTCATGTGCTTTAACAAAACCATCCCAAGGAACTTTGTTCACCTCGTCCAGAGACAGAAGTATTCCCGCTTGACAGCACTCATATGGCGGCGGCAAGCCGGGATGCTTAACACCAGCGTCAGCAGGCGCGGAAGGCTGCGTCGTCTCTAGTTCCTGAGGGTCCATGCGGCGTTTAGACAGCAAATCAGGACATGATGCACAGTTTCAAGTAACTTTACTCGTACTCGTACATTACAGTACAAGACACCTACAGAAATAAGAAACAGGGAACCTGGTCCAGATTAGATTTCTTATTTGAGAGAGGGTGCTTTCTACACTATTTTCAAGATACCGACTCCCGAATTTCTTGTTTCCCTCTTGCTTTCTTACTATTAATACTAAAATAGCCTGTTTCTTAGTACGTGGGTGTCCTTTACTGTATACCACGTATTGTGAAAAAAACATGATACCAGCCGTTTGGTTTATTAGCCGGGCGCACGAAACCTCCAGCGAATTGAACCTGCACCGAGCACCAATATATATTCCGGTACGTACGTACGTATACGCATGCACTCTTGAAGTATTCACCTTCAGCTGATGCCCCACACCCTGAATAGGACACGTGTTGTCCGCCGCCGGCGTCGAACACAAGAGGAGCTTCACGACTCGAAGGCAGTGGGCCAGCGATCCTTGCTTGACAGCAAGGCCAACGAGTGATCCCAGCACGTCTCCTTGCTGCTTGTCCGACAGATCGTGCTCGCCGCTGAGCAGCTCTTCCGCTGCTGACGTGATCGCTTCGACTACCCCGTCAGGGATTCCTCCTCCAGCAGCAGCAATCCCAAACCCACCGACGTTGCGGCGACCCTCCTCTACCGAGAGCTGATTGTTTGTAGGATTTTGTGGAGAAAGTCGGTGCGGCGACAAAGATAGCATCGGCGTGTTGGATATCATCGACGGGACCTGTCGGATCAGCTTGAGGATTCCTGCAGTGTTCTTGTTCCGTCGGAGAGATCCAAGGAGGCGAAAAAACAGCAAGATGCCAATCCGAGCGCCGAGGTCCTGTTTCTGGTCGCCCTCGCCCGTCGACAGTAGCGCATCCGAGCAGGCCGGCCGACCATCGAAGGCCTCCACTAGATCGGCAGGAAGGATATCAGACAGGGGTTGATCTTGATCTCCCAAAAACTTGAATTTCGAAAGCAACACGAGGGACAAATCCTGCAGTCGTTCAGGGAACGTTCGCGCAAGATGGACACAGTAGGTCGGAGCATTGTGGCAAGGAGAACAGAAGGAGGAGGAGGAGTGCCCATCAACTTCCAGCACCCTCCCGGCACCTTGAGCATGGTCGATGTCCCAGCACACCCGCGCAAGCGTGGGGTGCGGCAGGGCCAGCTTGCCACATCGTTGGCATGCATTGCTTCCGTGGTAGGATTCCGTTCCACAAAATGCCCGACGAGACTCGCAAGACGTCGTCTCCCCTATACTAATATCGGTATGTTCGAGTACATCCGAACAGGACGCGAAGGCATCCGCCTCGAGAGTGGACGTCTTTAGGCGTTGTCCGAGTACTCTGCGGTATAAAGGACGGCAGCAGATGGGGGGACTTCCTCCACCAGTCTCCATGCCTTCGCATGACGACTTCACCCAGCAGTATCAACCAGCAGCGGCGTGTTGAAATATCTGCCTGTTGAAGTGAGGGCCGAGCTGCGATCGAAAGATCGAAAAAAAAGATCGCGGAGCAAAAAATGCACTTTTTGACGGTTTCAAAACGGGATTTTCGGTTTCAAATTATTTCTTCTGCGTTTCATCACCAGAAAGATCGTCGAACCACAACCAAACAAATGCAAGAAACTACCCTGAAACTACTGAAAAAAAACTACCCGGTATGATTTAACTCGTCCGTTGTACATACAGAGCTTAAATGCCGTACGAAGTACTACACATACCAGTACGATGTATGCAGGGGTAAAGAAAGACAGGGGTTAGGCTACATACAGCACACAGCCCTGGCCTTTTGAAAAGCAAATGGTACGTACTACTCGTACAGGGTATGACGTGCTGTGTTCACTGTCTAAAAACTGGTCGAACCTCATGATCAAGTAAAAAAACTGCCGAGATCGGACGGGCCGTTTTGTTTGGAGTGTAAACACAGACTAGACAAAGTCCGTTATTATATTAGGCGGGGGGGTGGTCGATGGACCCAATGTGTAAGCTCCTGTTTGTTGTAACCCGCCATCATCAAAATAATTAGGAATCAATCGTCGGTCGAACCTCAACGAATATTACACTGAGCGAGCGCGCGTGTTGTGTTTACCTTTCCTTGCTGTTGTGCTTTTTCAGGTGTAACAAAGGGGTGGCCCGCAGACCTGTTGTAGTACATACGTACCGCAACAAACATCAAAAGTGCCCGACCGACCGACCGTGATATATGTCAGCCCGGGCCAGGTTGGACTACTAAGGTATGTAACGATGATTGATGATCATTTTTTTGGGTGCCATTTTCCCATCGCTGATGTCGCGTTCTTTTCTTACAGCGGCCAGAAGAAGGCGGAAGGAGTAGTACCTACAGTACGTATTATGCGACTAGACAAACACGGAAGAGCAAGGGAAACCTCACAGGCGGGATCCTGGAACAACAGGGTCCTATTTCTACCTAAAAGGAGGGTATTCGTGTCAAATACGGTAGGTAGTATCTGGTAGTGCCTACCGTGCATTGCTGTAGGTGAAGTAGTTTTATTTGCCGACAATGTGTTCGTGTTCACGTGGGTACATGGGGATCGTTAACAACGCGTCCAAGTATACGTACGTATACGTGCTATATACGTACGGTGTTGTACGTTTTTAAGGTCTCAAAACGTATCTAATCACGTCCGTCGTCTATTTAACGGAAGCAAACCGTGCACTTGCGCACGCCACACTAAACGGATAAAACACTCTTGTAACAGCCACCCACGGACAGACGCAGCGCCACCCACCAGTACAAAACATTACAACGAATACCAACGTTCACATCTGGAGCTTACTTTTCGTCCTCCCTCCCCCTTAAATAGGTCAGTTTGCGCGATGCCCCCCCCCCCCGCAGCAATGGTTCAAATTGCTAGGCAAGCAACAAATGAGTACGCCCCCCCCCCCCCCCCCCCCCGCGCGCTTAAATGGATCAACTTGTGTTCCTCCAGAATGATGGGCATTCTGGTCACATGAAATATTCTACTACCGCAACACGACCACCCGGTACTGTTACGCCCCATGCCCCGGTATTCGTCCACCATCTGGGCCGGGGCGTCCTTCCCTTTCCACCTTCACATCTTCATTACCGGTGGATGATTGGGGGACTGGTGGCCAGGGCAACGCATCTTCCTCCGCCGCAAGACTTGAAACAAGTTTCTTGCCGTCGTATAGCACGTCGACTCGCCACGGCACAATCCCCAGCCAGAGCTTCAACGACTCCGCAACGGCTACATAGTTTTCTGCAAGCTCTAGCCGCTTCCAGTACCGGCGCGTTCGAATAAGCTCGACAGGAGAAACTGCTGTGACTGAACTAGGCGTGGCAGGTAAAACCTCCTGCGCGTCGGTCTGGCCGTTGTTGTTGTTGTTGTCGTCATCGTCTAATATTGTAGCAACGCCTTTGTTCTGTGCAGCAGATCGATGCCCATCCGAGCAGAATACCTGTTGTTGTGGGTGTGGTTTGGCATTGAAAAAAAACACATATTTAAGGTTGCAGGAAGCGACAGCACTGTCAGTAGGACATTTGGGACTTGGGGTGTTTTTTTTTATCGACTCTTGCGCGAAACCTAATAAAACCACAACAATATACTCAAACTATTAATAGTGTAAGACAAGGAATCAGAACCTAGGGCGAAAGTAAGGGTTTGCTAGGTGGTGCCACGCACTGTGTTCGATGTAGGAAGATGTCTTATTATGATAAGACCCCAACGAGGGGTTGCCGGGCGACATCGCCGACCTGCCGGGTGTTGACCCCTTTGGTTGAGACTTGATTTCACTTGATTATAGTATTGGGGGAGAAATTGACGGCGAAAAATGACGATGACAGCATCTGCCGCAGCTTGGTTGGGGGGAGGTTGCGATGTTTAGTAACCACACTGCAGCAGTGAAAGGAGGGGCTGTGCGGCATGGTTGGCGCAGCATGATAGTACTCATGCTTGCTGGGCGCTCCCACTGCAGTAGACGCGTGATATGGCTGCTGCACCTGTCATGGTTTTGGCGGTTTTTTCTACAGTATTGAAGCGTTAATAGTGCATGTGGAGGGTGTCCTGCCAATACGTTTCTGCTACGATTCAAACCGCGCGCGGATTATGACATTTTCTTACTTGGCGCTTTTAAAACCAGGTACGAGGTATCACCGAGCGATTACCAGTTTAGCACTTTTTTCGCTCTGTATGTACTGTACGTCGATGAAAACCTCGGTTGGTGTGTGCTGCTCACCTCCAGTAGTTCCTTCCTCCTCTGCAGCATACCCACAATCTCAACCACGCCACATATTGCTGCCCACAATATGCTCAGCCTGGTCACGGTTGCAGCGTATTGCCCAATTTTTAAGTCTTCACCACGTTGCTTGTTGAACCTGTTTCGTGGCCATGGAGCGCAATTATTGTCTGGAAAAGGGGCAATTAAACGCACGTAGCTTTTCTCCTTTTCCCATACGAACGTGGTGGGAAATCTTCACATATGCCCGGGCTCGACACTTTACGTCACCACTGATGACACACACAGCGTCATCAAGGTGCTCACCTGTCCCGCTCGCCCTTCGAACACCCTAGCAGCGCACAAGCAGACGCGACAAAATACTGGGCTTCCCGAAAGCAATCTTCGAGATGTTCCCTCGTGCCGTGGTCTGTGACAGCTGCACAGAGTTTGCCTTCCAGGGACGCCTCGATCTTATCCGCAGCCCCACAAAAACGCCTGGTGTCCACCTTTGTTGCAATGTCGCAAGAACTATCAGGTGAGGCGCACATTGCATGAAAACGCTAATGCCTCAGTAGTTTCCGTTTCGCGTTTCGATGACGTTAGACAAAAAACAGGGGAGTGACAATGTTGCGACAGGTCTTGTGCGCAGCTGCTTTCGATGTTTCGGAGAACTCGAAAGCTGCTGTAAATAGAGACGTCCAAGTATTTTTCCCGCAGGGTTCTCGAAATTTTGACGAACCAAAGGCTGACATTCCGAATAACAATAAATAAACAAAAAATGTTGGTCTCACCCAACCAAAATCTGAAATCCGCGAAATACAATCGTCACCTTTTTCCAATCCATTTCCACCGGGTGATCTGCATCCTCAGCAACACGTTTCCGCCGATTCCGCTTTTCACGCTGGCGATCGCGAGTGCTGGCCCTTGCTCCAGGCAAGGCCATCATCAACGTGCCGCCTCTGCCTTTCCTCTCATTCCATTCCACGTTGCATGATGCCGGGCTTGCAGCGTGATGTTCGCTGGCACCCTCGGCGTAGACAGCAGACGACGGATCCCACACGCGCGCCCTCCGCGACCTCTCCGCGTAGCTCCTGCCAGCGCGGGGCGTGGGGCGGCGTTGTAGCAGTCGGGGCATCCCGGGAAAGACAAACATGAGGGGTGATGCGATATCGGGGAAAAAGTTGTCTACGGCGGAAAATAAGGGTTGACACAAAGGTATTGGCTGATAGCTGACAATGACCTAGGGGAAAGGGAGTACGAGAGGGCAGGCGACACACCGCGTTCTTCTGCTTTCCTTTCCACCACGGCGGTGAGATTATATTATGAGGAGGATCTCAGTCTGCACCATGCACCAACTAGTTTTGGCTGCTGTTGGTATGGTATTTCCAAGCGCCTATTGTGCACCACGCGAAAGGAAAGCAATCCAACTTCTCCAACACCCTCGCTGTCACGACGAGCCAACAGACCTGAACACAGTATGTCTCTGATTAATCCGGTTCCTAGTCCTGGCGAGCAACCGGTCCTCCAGATCTACAAGGGTAGCTCCGCCCCCCTCCGTCTCCCGTCCGCCCAAATGCCTGACATCTCCCTCGTGCTCGCTTTCAATGCCGACGGCAGGTGTACTGCACACGCGCACAGCGCTCGCTGCCTCCCCCACATGACCCCGTTCGGCCGGGCCATTCTCACGCGCAGCGCCGGCCGTTTCCGTGGCCACCTTTGGTGAAGCTTTATCTCGCCGACGAGAGAGGTGGGACGGACTGGATTTTGTCGGCCTCGATGGCCAGGTGGAGCCCTTGTAAGCCAAGTCCGACGATGGCGTGCATAACCGCGCCCAGAGCACCGTGACCCCGGGTCCACTTCGAACGTTGAGATCCAAGGATTCGCTGCTCGTGCAACATTCCTGCTCTCGCTCGTGCGCAATGCCTGCAGATGGTCTTCCGCCAGTCCCGTCCATGCTCTCGGGAGCGTTGGTAGCTCCAGACGCAGTGGAAGGTCGTTGCGGAGGGGAGCGAAACTGACTCTGGGTATGTGGCGCGGCTGAGTGGGGCCTCTTGGTGTTGTAGCTTGAGATATTCCGATCGCGACTCGACGTCGACGGCGGACCCACCATCGCTGACCAGACACGCTGCCGCCTTCCATGGCCGGTACCTCCAGGAAAATGTTGAGGTGGAGTGTCAGTATACGGCCCAGGGCTGCGACGAGCTTGCCCCGACTGCCGCGCTGGTCCGAGGGTGGGTTCACAACGTGGGAACGGCTCGTCGCTGTAGGCAGAAAATAAGTTTCGCAAAGAGGTGTCCGGCGATTGCGACGCCAACACGCGCCTGGCGCGGGGGCCGACAATATCTATGAATGGCTCCCGTCGACGCGAGGGAGCTGTGTGCGGTCTCTCTCCCCCCCCCCCCCCCCCCCCTTCTTCCCCGCCTGACCCACGGGTTCGCCGTCGCCTTTCGTATCCCTGCACTGTGGCGCCTTCGTTTTGTCCGTCCAAGGTACGCGCTTTCTCTTCCGAGGCGGATCGGAAAGGCGGTCGGTGATCCCGCGGGACAAACGCCTGCCATGGTTCATGTGCAATGTGCCTGCCGCCAGGCCTCCACGGGCAAAACACTTTTTGGCTGTCTGCTGCTATCTCGGCAACCAGCTGCTTCCGGCGCCTCTGGATTTTCCTCAAGCCGTCTGGATTATGCCGCCAACTATCGGGCAGACACTCTGCGCTTTCCCCGAGGTAATCAACGACCTGATTTTCGCATCGGGAGGGGCAGTAAAGAGGCTCTTATGGTCGTAATGATGTTGCGTGGCACCATGGGTGATTTCAACAGGCTGCTGCTGTTTCTAGGTATGACGTCGTGGACGTGGAGATCGAGGGGTTCGCTACAGCCTAAAGCGATACTTGTCAACAGGGCCATGCGTTCGACCTACGCTTCAAGGCAGCCGAATTAGAATCACGACGGCCAATTAGGGTTACTTGGGGGGGAGGGTACGCGAACCATGGTTGAATTGCGATCTTCACTAGGTCAAGACGTTCTTCTTAACTTTTTGCAACGCTCTATTGTTTCGTGAGTTCCGTCGCAAACCTGTTCCTTCGGGTACACATCCGTCGCCGTTCAGTTGAGTACAAAATGGTGACGCCTAGCTCTACCAGTACTGCAGTGCGGCACCTGTTATCATCCAATTATGTCTTCGCTGCTCAATACGAGGGTGTATTCGTGTAAGTACGACATGAGCTCCGATCGACGACTGATTTCCCAACCCACCGCACCTTCTTGGTTTCTTCCTCATCCAAGCCCGCGACCTTTTCCATCAGTTCTTTGTCCTTGCCCTTGACCTGCGTCTGCAAGTTCGGCGGCAGGATATGAGTCAGAGCAGGGTAAGAGTCAGAAGTGCTCAAACGCGGGGTGTAATACGACGAACCCGGTAGCAGGCGAACATCAGATGCACACATCAGTTTACGTCTTTGTCGTCATGGCATATTGATGCCCTCAACATTGGTCTATCCACCATGCCCTCGCGGTAATGTGGCAGCACATGAAACGGCCCAAGAGTTTCCAGCCAGCGACTATTCTGGCCCGAACCGTATCCGATACGGTACCATTTTTTTAATTAATTATCGTTCTGTGAGATTCGATGCACAATTCTTCAAATTTTCTCGCTCATCACTGTCAGAGTTTGCTTTTGCTCGTTGGCCTTGGGAACGGCAGCAACGCTGATCGGACCATCCCTTACCTCAAGAGACTGCGCGAATTTATCGCGGATCTTTTCGGGACTCTCCACTGGCCGTGCCAGAGTCGAGCTTCGCCCCCTGAGGTCGCTCTCTCGGTCGACGGCCCCCTTCTGCCTATAGACCCCAATCCCAGTCGAGCTGCAGGCGGCTTGTTCCTCGATGCTTTGAAGGGTAGTCGGATCGGTGTTCCTGAGCACGTTCTGCAAGTCTTCATCTTTCTTGGAAATAGCAGCCACGAAATCGCTGTGTGCGACCCGGAACCGCTGCATAGCCTTGAATCCGTACCTGTAGAGAAGCGAGCAGGGCGTTTTTACAATATCTAATGTGGGTACGAAGCCCGCGTCGGAATAAACGTCCCAGTACACCGTTCCCGTACCACTATACTCGTACAATTTGTTCATTTCGGAGAGCTTCAAATAACGTCGGTTTCGGCACCCCTTCCTTTATACGGGTACTTTTCGTTCGAGACCCTACTGCAAGACTGTTCACAGCAGTAGACGTTTCGAGGGGCAGTCCCGAAGGTCGATTTTTTCGAACGCTGGATATACATTCCCTTCAAAAGCACGTCCGCCGCTATGCGACATTACCTCATCTGTTACGACCAATGCTTTGGTCGCCGCCGATACCGCTTCTCTTTCCAGTAGAGACTACGGCTTTGCGCCGGCTTCGAGAACAAAACGGTCCATAGTCTGCAGTAACTATTTGTTACGTCAATCATCTTCATTCCGAGAAATTTCCCAGGCACGGTCGGGGTGAGGGTTGCGGCCAGTGTTTCAAGTCAAGCTTCAACCACTTTCCCCTAATACTGGGCCAAGGTTTATACAGCCGTCGCTTTTTTGATGAACGGTTTTCGACGCACCTTGAAGGCACGCTGAACATGCTACACCCCACTCACGTGCGCGTCCTCTCTTTCTGCTCTTCGGTTCGGTGGAGCTCGTTTGAAACCGGCATGCCTTCTTCCGGGACGACCCTGCCGTCGCTGTCGTACGCTCCCGGGTAGCGGTGCTCCGCTTTCATGAACTCCAACTCCGTTTGTCCCTAAGACCAAAACAAAACCAAGCCAGGAAACAGGTCAAGTTGGTCCCGCAAATATTGTGCTTGGTTGGGTTGGCGTGGACATCAGAACACCCATAAGACTGCTATTTTTGTGTACGCGCTTGATAATGTTTATGATGTTGTTCATAGGACTGCTGTGCTTGTGAACCTCAAAGGCGTGGAGCAGGCGAGCTTGGGCCAGGAACCTCCTGCGATGGTATCGGGTATTGCCCCACTCTATCGACCGTTTTCCTATCCTTTCCCAACGCCCACCCGTGGGGCCGTTGCATGCGTTATTCACCTTCAAGAAGGCCGGGTTAGATAAGTTCTCCAGCAGAGCCAACGTGTGCGCGTCGGCGACGTGCTCCCTTTCGACGAGGGTGGACTGGAACACTCGGGCGTTTCTTTGCGCCGCCAATCTTGCCGTGAATGGCCGCCTGAACAAAACGTTTCCAAGACCACAACAATATCGGCAGCGTGAGTGTAGATATCTCCGGCTATGATAGTGAACGCAAAATAACAAAGTCGCGGTTCGTCGTTGTTCTACAGAGTCGACCTGTTACCGGTACACTTGTATAATAGCAAGACAACAATTCCACGACACACCCATCGGAATTTTTAAATAAATCTCACATACCACATGTTAGGTTCTTCGGCTGCGCTTGTTCCCTCCCGAGGGCGTGTCTTGCTTTTCTTGAAAGGCTTATGTACCGGCCCGATGGGTGCTCGCCTGATTACATCGTCGCCTGGACCGGCGTTCCAAGGGCGATGCAAAGGTGCATGCTTAGCTTTCGTCGGGCGGTCGACGTACCCATCGACGTAAAAGCCAAGCCCTTTATCTCCCAGTCTGAACACATACCCGTCCTTAGCACCGTCGAACGATTTGGAAGGGAGAAATACTCCGCCTTGGTTTGAGTCAAGTTCAGCACCACCGTTTTCTCCGGCTGCTTCTAGGACGGGCGGCTGGGATTGCTCTGGTGAGGATGGAATCACGGCAAGGGCTTCAGTGCCATTCCCCTCTCTGTAGGCCACATTCTCGTCCTCAGCCGGTACAATATCTGCTTCTTCTGGAACCCCCCCGCCCCCGATGCTGCCCGAACCCCCCTCAGCTTCATCTGAAGTTTCTAACCGTGTCCCAACCCCATCCACGTCGACCTCTGCGACTACAGGTCTTGTTGGTGCTGTTATCCTATCAGCTGTAGACGGCTCAATTTCGCCGTTGACGCATGCACCCATTGCGAGAACCTCGGATGACCCCGGGACGTCCTCCATGCTGACATGGCGCGGTCTTGTTCGTGACATTTCTTCGCCTCTAGAGCCAGAAAGCTCCAGATTTTCCTCTCCGGCGTATGCATTGGTACCTTCTCCAGTACCAACTGCTGCCCCTGCACTTGCGGTACATTGGTTCACCGGTCTGGTCGCCGGTAGCTTCGGTTCAACGGGCGGCCGTCCTTCATCGTCTGTACAACAAACAGTTTCCAAACATTGGCTAGAGCCGTGCGCAACCGCAGCGAGGACGGCTACTCTGCAATCTGGATTGCCTATCGGCGGTAGAGCCGAGCCTTCCCCTTCTTTTTCTCCTGTACTTTCCGTACAACTGTCTCCACCATGGTCGTGGTGGGCATCCACGGCGCAGAGTGCCTCCTTTGAAGAACCTCCTTGATGCTGCAACAATGCCGTACTCGAACCATTTGCTGCGTCGCCCGACACGAGTGTTACGGCTGCCTCTCTAGTTGTCGCATTATCTGGCTCTCCCGCTAGCGGAGACGCGTCTGCAGTAGTTCCCACCACAAGCGCAGGGGGTACACTAGGTTTGGAGTGGTTATTTTCCCATTCACGACCTTGCTCGGTGTTCCCCTCCCCAGGCAAGAGAGTCATGGCATTTCGTGCCTCTCCTGGCGGCCGCCATGGTTTAGCTGCTTCCGAGGAAAGGACGACCGCCGAGACGCTCTGGCGCAGTGTAGGCAGAGGTTTCGCCTCGTCAGGTGCCACAGGTGCTAGGAGTCCCCCCACTACTACAGAACCATCCATTAGACTATCTGGCAGAAGTCTGGTTGATGGCGTTCAGCCGCCCTAGAGACCTCGGGTCGGCGGTTCCTCGGCACCGAAACGTTCTCTCCTACATACACCTGTCCGCGTCCCCTTTTTGATACGCACATGCAGGATATCGAACTCCATCGTATCAACGTAGGCAGTGGTATTCCATACTTTCTGTTGCTCAGGTGCCTTGTACGGAGGGCACGGGCAACTGAAGTACAGTAAAAGTAGCACGGATGCAATTGCTCGAAGGAGGTGCTACATCAGGGGCAGTTTTTTTTTCGATTGGTCGTTTCTCCGAGGCACTGACTGAGTACGAAAATGACGAAAATCATACGCCGTCCACGTGCACCAGCGAGGGCGAGGAGGGGAGCACAGCAGATGCGGCGAGTTTACGAGGAGGAAAAGCATCGATATCTGCGGTATCCAATCCGAAGGCCGTGTACGCCGCATGCAACCGAGCCGCAGCCAAGGTTGAGCTGGAGATGTATAGATCGTGCCTGCACGATTGCGACGAGGCCATCAGGATGGAACCCTTGTGTCTCCGGGCGCACTTGCTGAAAGGTTAGCACCCACGATCCTTTTTCTCGGCCGTCCACATCTTCAACAAGTTTTAGTTCAAAGTTTTAGATTTTACTTGGTTCACCGAACGAAGTGCGAGTGTCCCGAGTATCACTACCAAGTACTCAGGTACCTGGTCGAGACCTGGCAATAGCACATGTACTTTGTACCTATTAAAATAGTACACGGGATATATAGACAGCAGTCGGCACCATCTGCAACGAGTGCACCGAGAAACGACTGGTATCATAGCTTGGCGTTAGTTTCGTCGTTTTGTGGGCCATTTCACTTGAAGCCTCAAACAGCATCCCAAACTCGATGCAATGACGCATGAAGCAGGACAGCGTATTCTTGACCTCTACGAGTATGTGCTCTTATGTACCATGGTATATACATACCCGCTGACTGCTGCTGCTGTGGTGTCATAAAATGATGCTGCCCGGGGCGGCACAGAGTTTTCACCTGGTTAAATACATACGATTAGTACGTCGTATGGTATGATACGAGTGAAGCATGTATCATACCATACCTGGTACCAGGTGTGTAGAATGCATGAGTGCGTGATACTCGAGTACGAGGTATACGAAGTAGTACATCATGTTCGAGTACTAGTATATTGAAATTGACAACTGCACTGCTGCCGTTGCTTGAAAGCGCGTACCCTGGCATTTCCTATGTAGTCTACTGTACCAGGTAGCTAATTTTGGCTCACTGAAGCTATCTTCGAGCGCTATGAATTCGTTTGAAATGTTATAAAATCACATCGACACGTGAACCTTTCGAACCCCAACCTCAACCTTCAATGTTGGATGCGCTCAGCAGCGTATGAAATAGGAGGTACGTATATACATGCGTAGGAGTATTCCCGCCCGAACTGCCGGCATATCAATACCGGTACCCAACACCGTACCCGCCGTGCCACTGCACCGCTTGCGAGTCAAGGCGTGAGACTTGTGACAAAGTTGAACCTTTCTCGTCCATCTGAGGCATGCGGCGCAACACCGAGGCGGAATATTGGCTAGACCTTTGGCAGAGAAGGGGCTACAGTAGCAGTGAACATATCTGACTTCTGTCGAACATATAATTGCACCCAGCGGGAAGATCCCAGCCATGCCTTGTCCTCCCTCTCTCTCTCGGCGAAACCTCTTTGGTTTTTGGTGTAGGTCATCCAGTGCTTCTGGTGGCACAACATGCTCGAAAATCCTCTCGTGGTTATTTTCGGTTTCTTGCCGCGCGGCTGCCGTCGTGTCTTCGTTCGCCCTCTTTTTTCGTGTTTTAAGGACAAGCTTTCCAGCGTCTGGGCAAGCCCGCCCAAGCCCGTCAGGCGTTCGAGGCCGGCGTGATCGCTGGAAAGGGGGGAGGAGATGTGCTGATCTTCGTGCAGCTAACGAACGCCCTCAAGCAGCAGCATGTGCCTGCTTCTCCTGCTCCTGTTGCTGCTGCTGCTGCTGCTGCTGCTGCTGCTGCTGCTGCTGCTGCTGCTGCTGCTGATGCTGCTGCTGATGGTATAGAACCGGAAGTCGCAACTGGACGTGGTCCTGCGCCGATAGCCAACGCTGCCAGCGGTAGCTGCCCAGCCGGCGATACGACGAGCCGCGCGATCACCCCAACTGTGCAGACAGAGCTAGCTTCCTGCCCTGAGACGGATGAGAGGTCTCGCCGGCAACAGTTGTTGGGCGCCGATTCCTCGCCGTGCGAAGTGGTGCCCGAGGAGCCAGCACCTTGCGCGGGTTCTGTTCCTGTGATAACAAGTCAGGGTAGAGACGGTAACAGCGTGGTGAGTGCTGGAGCTCTGATTGCTGAGGTTTCCACCGCAACCCAGGAGGCTTCCGGGGAGGGGGGAGAAGCCAGCGACGAGGAAAGGGAAGGCGGAAGCACCGAAGGCGTGGAGATGGTGGTGGCTGGGGGGGGAGAAGAAGAAGGGGAGGGGATAATGACCGCAACAGCAGCAACAGTAGCAGCAGGAGCCGCGAAGAAAAAGAAAAAGAAGAAAAAGAAGAAGCGCAGCAAAGCCGCGAAGACGACGTGGGCGGGGGAGGAGGACGAGCACGGCCATCGCCTGACTCTTAGCGCCAACGCGGAAGGGGGTGGGGTGGTGGTTGATGGATTGTCGGCTGTGCTGGCCGCGAGTAATATCAGTCACTCGCTGTTGGAGGCGGCGAGAGCGCAGCTTTGCCACTCCGTCGGAAATCCAGACATCGATAACCTCATCGCCTTGGGGTACCTCCAGGTATGCTTGGTATCTGGTACCTGGTAAATTATTTAAGGCGTGTTGCCGAGATGCAGTTGCTGGTGTTATTCTCCTTGCAAGTATCACGATGGTGGGAACCGTTGTTTATACCGCGCGATCACCGGATGATGCGAGAGTGTTTTACGTATTAGAACGCCTGATGTTGAGTTGCCTTTGTTTTTGTTTTTTATGTTTGCAGGGATTTTAGATTGTTAACGTGTATTACCTCGTACCGTTAACCTGGTGTGCCTCTACCAGCGGCCGATCCAGGCATACCGTCCACCATAACCGAGCTGTACCAATAATGAGGAATGTATGGCGCTCATTTTCGCTTTTCCCCCTCTGCCTGGTCGGTGAAAACTCTTAGTGCTCCGTCCCGGCATTGTAGGGATGCGAGGGTCCATGGTCATACGACTACGGCCATGCATGACATGAGTACCCCCTCCTCCTCCGCCGCGCTGATGATCGCAGGTGAACACCGGCAACTACCGCAAGGCCGTAGAGCTTTTCCGCGGCCTGCTTTCCATCCGGCCTGGACTTGTTGGTGCCCACCTCGGCCTCGGTAGCGCGCTGGCTCTCTTGGGCGGCATGGAGGTAGCTGTGGCGTCGTTCAGCTCTGCTATCGAGGTGAATATAAAATGGAAACAAGGGTGTGTTTAGTGGGGTATGTACTCTGTGATACCCGGGTACCAAACTTGATCGTTTTGGTCATACTCGGATAGGTACCCTGTTACCAAAACTGGTTGTTTTGGTCATACTCGGGTAGGTAGCCAGGTACCTAATCTGGTTGTTTTGGTCATTCTCGGGTAGGTAGCCGGGTACCAAATCTGGTTGTTTTGGTCATACTCGGGTAGGTACCCGGGTACCAGACCTGGTTGTTGTGGTCATACTCGGGTAGGTACCCGGGTATGTACGTATATACGAAGCACTCTAAACACACCCTTGAACTTGTTTCGTTGTGGTGCTGTAGAGTCGGTGGCCGTGCGTTTCGGTTTTTCGACAGCTATATACGTGACAACACGCCATTGTCGCTGTTTTGTTTTTGCGTGTTGGTCGCCCAAAGGCCGATCGTAACGTGCCAACGGGTTGTCATTTGCATGAATGCGCAGATTTTTGTTGGTCTTCTCGTGAATGTGATTTGTTTTCGAGATGTACATTGCGTGGTGCCAATTTTCTCGCCGTGGTGCATGCCTACATTTTCTTGAAAGTGCACGTACTGTTCGCCTGTGTTACGGAAAAAAAGGACGTTCACGGTCATCCTTCCAATACGAAGTCGTACCTCCTCGAAAAGCGTCGTCTACTCCGGGCCCTGCGCAGGCTTGGATGCGCCTTTAGGCAACACTGATACGTACCAGTACCACCTTGGTAGCAAGTGCCTGGTATATGCCTCAATGCCTCGACATGTTTCACCAAAACTCGTTCTGGCTGCGCCTTCGCTGCAGGCCAGCCCGCTGGAGCCCGACTGCTGGAAGCGACGAGGACAAACCCGCGCCGCCATGGGGCACGTGGTGGGAGCGTTGAGCGATCTGGACCGGGCGGTGGAGCTTTCTGAAGGCGGGGAGCCCGACGTGTTGCACCAACGCGGCATGGTCTACCACAAGGTCGGCTGACAAAACAGAGCCTTCCCTCGTTTCGAAGCGCTCGGTGCCATGAGCCGTTTACACTTCGTTCATTTGTAAAAATGATAGCCGCGACACTGCGAAGAAGGTGGACGGGAAGCAACCATTGTTTTTTTCGACGGCGAGCGAAAAGCCCAATGGAACCGTACGATTATATTTATGAGTCACGGGTAGTTTTAAGGCCTGGAATACTAGAATTCTCGCGGCATGTATCGCTCGTTCATGTACTACGTTGGAATCGAAACCTTGTCTATATCTCTTCCCGCCGTGCATGTTTGCATTCGATTTGACGCCTTAAGTCTTATGTTTATCTTTTATCTGTCTCTTATTGTCTGTATCTTATTATTGTTTTTCTCCATCTCTTACGTATGCGTACCTTCGTCTCTGTTTCTTCATGTTTGCTCCGTGTGGTGGGTGCGATGATCGAAGTTGAGGTACTTCACCCGCGCGGCGTTGGACTTTAGCGAGGTGGTGAAGTCGAGCGTCGACGCCAAAACGGACTGGAATATGATCGGCTTGTGTCGGGCACAGCTCGGGGAACCCGCCGCCGCCGAGAGCGCCTACCGCCGAGCGCTGTCGATTGACGCCTCCTTCAAGGTAAGGATTACAGCACAGCAGTGTAACAGTAAGAACAAAAGGGCTTTGCATGAGAGACTGCCATCAAATGATATTCCGATGTCGTGCAGTACGTAGCCCTTGATTGTGTATGACGATGGTATTAATAGTTGAGCTGTTCACGGGTTGGATCTAACCTCGCGGGTCAGGTCGGGTCGGGTCGGGTCGGGTAATGGTGACCCGACCTGATCCGTGAGGGTTTGAAAACCTCCTGACCCGACCCGACCCGACCCGACCCGACCCGACACGACCCGACACGACCCAACCCGAGCCGTGATATTTGGAAAAAAATCCCGACCCGACCCGCGGGTTGGGATCGTGACTATAAGGAAAAGTGCTGATTGTTGTGATGGGAGACAACGGTTTAACCCCTTGACTGACCCTAAACACAGTATAATAAGGTCAAAAGAAACCTTGATGCGCCCGAAAAGATCGCTCTCCTACTGATAGCATATTTACTTATAGTGCACGGTAGCTCGCTTTCGACGGTAGCGGCGTTTATTGTTTAGTAGGCTTGCTACCGCCTGTAAGGCCGCACTCGCGGGCTGTCCCTCGCGGCTGCGCACTGGGCCGAAGCCTTCGAAGTAAAATCGGGTCAGCTGTTCGCCTCGCTTGGGATACGAAAAAAAACGTAATTCCGGCAAAAGTTCGGCCGCATAATCGCATCAACCATATGTCACTGTTTCTCAATATTAGAGTGACTCGTTCGCCAAAATGGGGTCCATTGGTTCAAAGGGCAGGCTCCCAACACCATGTACTCCGCTGACGAAAGAGATCCGTGGTCGCTTGGCCACCTTGTTCTTCTTCGCTTTGGCGTCGGCGGCAGGAAGCGTGGGCCAACCTTGGGTCGCTTCTCAGGGACTGGGGGAAAGGTAAAGAGGCGCTGGTTGCGTTTGACAATGCCATCGTCCTGGACCCGGCCTATGTGTATGCATACCACCTGCGCGGGGAATGCAAGCATGGGATGGGCGACCACAGGGGAGCACAGGCGGACTTCTTAAGGGGGCAGTTTTACGACAGCCAGGTATGATGTTGCATGTGTCATGTCAACTCCTCCGGCGGCACTCGCTCGTCTTTCACTTTTAACATTTTTGCGTATGATGGAATCGCTAGCTTTTGCCCCTCCTGGCGTCTGATGACCAGTATGAGTGTTTGCCGGGGTTCCCTGGTTTATCTGGATGGGCGTTTTTTCTTTACGGCCGTGCAGTACGTAGTTTGCAAGGGTGTGTTTAGTAGGTATATACTCTCGGGATACTCGGGTACGCACTGGTGCATACCCGAGTACACACTGGCTCATACCCGAGTACGTACACCCTGGTACATACCCGAGTACACCCTGGTACATACCCGAATATGGCCAGAACAACCAGGTTTGGTACCCAGGTACTTGAGAGGGTACCAAGTACCCTACTAAACACACCCTTGCCAGGTTGTAGCTCGGTGCAATGGTAATGGTTACATCACAGCTTGGATTTGGACATGTCTCATTGCATTGTTACACATATTTTTACACATTGTATGCCAACGTTAGCCACTGCGAATTCCCTTTTAGAACTGGAGTCCCTTTTGGGGACCTTTTACGTGGAATTAGTGTGAATTATTGGTTTCTGCGCAGTGCACTACTAAAATGGTCAAGTCGCACACATGGTATCATCTCATATCATGCCTTAGTGAGTTAACCAACTGTTTTGACTTGATTGTAGTACAGAGGGAAGAAGTGTCGAAAACAAACGAGAATTACAGTTATAGCATCAATAAAGCCACACCAAGCAGCCCGGGCTACTCGAGGTAGGGGATAGGGGATGTATCAAAACTACAATAAAATGCGCGGAATTTCCGAGATCTCTGACACACGTATATAGGGCGACATGATATGAGTCGTACTGCTGCGCGCTCCCTCACTATACAGTACAGCAATGCGAGTAGAGGATTTTTCTAGACCGCACCCCCGACATGATTTGTTCTTGGGCACTAACTACATTATAATCAAGTCTATAATCAGGTCAAAACATTATTGTTTTTTGGTCACTACATTATAATGAAGTAAAAAAAAGGCTAGTCTAACTCCAAAATAAACTAGACACTACCGGCACTTGTTTTTGGGGGCAACCTACTTGAAATTAGCGTGGGATACTTTTATGTGGGATAATTTAATGTGGGAGAATTTATGCAGTAGGAAAAGGTTGAAGAACTTGATCGCCGGTGGGGTACACAAGGACACACGGGTGTTGAGCGCGGTTGCTGATGTTCCTCGCCCCCGACCCCCATTGCAAACAAAAACGTGTCCCGATCTCGAACTCGCCCTCAGGATGAGCGTTGCCGTTACATGGCGGCGCTGTGCATGCATGCCAGGGGGCAGCTTGACGAGGCTGTTCGCGCCTACGACGCGCTGCTGTCCCTTAAGCCGGGGCACCAAGCGTGGTACACGAGAGAGTGCTGCGTGTACTTGTGGGCGAACTTCCGGCGACCCTGGCGCGATTTTTCTCCTGACGCTGAGCTGGACCCGGAGTTCAAGGTGAGGAGGAGGCCGTATATAGGTAGTGTGTTTTATGCGTTTGAGCAACATGTACTCGGCTGGTTATGCTGCTCATTAGATCCGGCTAGAGCCTCTTGTTGCGCGTGTGACTCCTGCTGGCTTTAGAGGCTGCCAAGTTAAATCACCTTTTTACTCTCATAACCCTTGGAACTATATCCACTGGATTTTTTAAGGAGTTTTATTAAAACGTTGCCCCAGTTGTTGAAGGGGTTATTAGTCCAGAGCAAGGTGGAACGAGGGCTTGGGCATGGTGGAGTAGTGATCGCGTCTCGGTCTTGTCGTGGAGACCGCGCGAAACCGCATTTAGCACTTCCTTTGGCACTGCGAGGCTTTGCACACCTCGGACAGATATATCATACTGATATACAGATAGATCATGATCTAGATGATCTAGATGATCTACAGATATATCATCTACAGATAGATCATCTACAGTAGTTCCTCACCTTCCGCTGTGAGACGTTGTGCCGGATATTTGTGTAGTACATATCTAACCCAGAGTAACCATGCACTACATATCATGCGGATGGTACGGGTCCCACCCGGCAACATGAGCTAAACCGTACCAAAATCGGGAACATACCTATTTGCCTTGATCTAGATCATGAAGTGGGAATAATCGGTATGATCGGTATGATCGGTATGATCTGTATGATCTGTACCGAGGAGTCCGTACCATGCTCGAGCCGTGCGATAGCGAAATCACAACCGGGCGGGTGCACGCGCGTCGGCAGTGGCACGTCGGCGGTCATGCGTGCTACGATAGGGCATGCCCTCTATGGCATGCGCCTTATAGCATGTCTTATATGGCATACGCCTTATAGCATGCCTTGTACGATAGGGCATGCCTTATATGTAGCACGTTTTCTGACTGACTAGACTATTAGTATACTCCTCAGCTGAAGAAGTACCCAATAAGGTTCGCCTTATTTCAATAAGTTTCGTCTTATTTCAATCATGCATAGCCCATGGGGCTGTCTGTTTATTGGATTAGCCGGGGGGTTTTTCTTCTTCTCGAAGCCAGGTTTTTGATGGGGTATTAATAGTATACTAGACTAATGGTACTACTACGGGGGACCATAGTAAATAGAACCAGATTTTGCTAGTAAAAATAGTGGAATATGTAGGTTTTAGTGTATACCGTAGGTCTTATTTACTAGTGTTTACTATGGCCCCGCGTAAATAATGGTATATAGAGTATAGGCCTCAAGCGAGGAACCTCAGCAAAAAAATAGCTTTAGCCTTACAAGGCAAACACTCCTATTCATAGTCAAATGCCTCTTCATACGCACCATCTTTACCGGTTCCCCCCACGTCTGCACCATGTCCCGGTTCATCCATAAAATCCCACCGCAGGAGGGATGGTGTAAGCGGCACGACCCAATGACCCTCAAGCGCTACAAGCGACATCTCAAGCCTACCGGCCGAGGCGCGCACGTGTCTCTTGCCGAGGCACGGGCGCCAGCAGCCAACTCCTTCCAGGGGAAAGGCGAAGGCGGAGGAGGCGATGCGACCGCGGCCTCGTCTGCCTGCTTCATGCGGCCGGCTGTGGCTGACAGTGTGCTCCGGGCTGCGAGCCCTGTGGGCCCAGGCATCCAGCTGAGGTGTCCGGGTTTCCTGTCCAACGCCCGGCAACACCGCATGTTTGGGCTGGCTTCGCTGGAGGTGGCTCAGCTGGTGCGAAGCCACTGGGATAGCGTCAAGGTCGGGGGAGGCGGTGCTATGGTGCGGGAAACGGGGTCGTCGGCCTGGCGACCGCCGCAAGGGGGCCATGAGGCACCGAAAGGGGGGCTGGGGATGCGTCCTATCGGATACAGAGACGTGTTTGATGTGGCGGTGCGATGGAGACAGCTCTCGGAGCCGAACGACCCGGTGTGGTGGATCGACCGCCTCACGCCGGAGGCGTTTCGGGAAGGGTTTGGCCTCCAGACGCCGATGGTGAACGGGCAACTGAAGGTGACGGCCTGGACGGATTATTCACCGTTTTTTTTTGTGATGACTTACGTTACCGAGCGGCGTTAAGTACATATATAGCGGCCTCTTCTTCGTCGTGATGGGTGGTCACGGCAAGCTCGGTGAAAAGGAGCCTAGTGATGGTGAATGGCATGGCTTGATACAGAGACATAGTCGATCATTTGGCGCAATGTCTCTCGACTTCTCAACTTGCTGGGCGCCCACCTATCCATTCGTTGACGATAGACCGCTTGTGTGCCCCCCTCCTCATCCCTCACATCCACGCCTCCCGAGACCCAGTCCCGGCGCCTACTTATCCCACGGGCCGCCCTCTTTATCGCTTGTATCCCCTGCCGGTACAACGCTTGCGGCATTATTAGGTGGTCCGATACCACCCGTACTGCCAGATGGCGCTTGACTTGATGAAGAAACTGATGTGCGAGCAGAGCGTGCTTGACGACGAGAAGAAAGCTGCCATCAGCCACCCGGACGCAGGGCTTGAGGAGCTGTACAAAGCGGTGGGGCACGACCACTGGGTGGTCACGCCCTGTGAGCGTTCGAGGCAGGGAGTGGGCAGCAGCGAGCGCTTCATGGAAGGGTGAGGTGCATCTCCTCAGACTCACTTGCACTGCACATTTCGCCGCTGCAACGTATACACTTGTATGTAGTGTAGTGCTCGTACCGCGCAAATATGGTTGGTGACTGTAGAATGGTTGATTCCCCGTAGAAAGATTGGTGAAGGCGACTGAAGGACGTATTGCGGCTTTTGTGGCAGCGTTCCGCTGCTGATAATGTGACACTGCAGGACAAGCGCTTCTTGCAGCGTCGGGGCTTGCTGCCAAATGCGTTCAGCGGGAAACAGAGATGATGCGTGATGCGAGTCGCTTCGTCCACATGCTGAAAAAAGCACAAGCTCAGCGTGCACTGCACTCTTTTTTTTGTTTTTTTTGTTTGATTGCAGTTTTTAGGCAGCTGGGGCGTCGCAATCGCTGCAAGAATCCGAACAGCACCACGTTCCCGTACCCCTTGTGGGGCCCGCGTACACAAGCGCCCGGAAAAGTTGTTTAATCTAAGTGCCGTCATGGTTGGTGTGAGCCCGTAGTAGTCCGAGTGTGCCTCGCTGCGCGTGCCGTACAACCTGTTGCATTTAGATTGCAGGATTGCAGGTGGGACACTGAATTCACCATGCCGGTACAGGAACCGAGCAGCCTAGTCTGACTCTTGTGGCTGACGCCATGGTCGCCATGTTGTTTATTCTCCTGTCCCTTGAGGGCCACCCTTAACCCTAACTCTATTCGTGCTGTTGTGTCTTGCTCTTCACGATAACCGCTGCTGCTGCTACTCAGGACGCGACTGACCATTGTGGCAAGCACGCCGGAGGGCTTCGAGTTCACGATCCGGACCCCGGGAACGCCTGGTCGATGGGTTCAGTACGACGAGGAGATGTGCGTGGTGTGGGGGAAGCTGACCGCCGCCGTCTGCAAAAACGCTAACAACCCGGATGGGTCCGATGAAGGGAAAACGGAGGACGAGGGTGACGACGTGGTGTGCGACCTGATTTTGGAGGTACGATACTAGTCTACAGTCTACAGCGGTCCCGAGGGAAATACACACTATTACGGGGGGGCATAGTAAACACTAGTAAACATTAGTAAACACTAGTAAATAGGACCTACGGTAAACACAACATATATATTTACCTATTTTTACTGACAACATTTGGTCCTATTTACTATGGTCCCCCGTAATATTTCACACCTTGGACAGACAGATGATGGTCTAAAACGGCTATTATATCTACAGTAGATTACTTAGTTACTCACCTGCCAATGTGAAAGGTTATGCATGATCTGTTGTCGATACAGATCAAACCCAGGTGGAAGCATGTGCTAGATCATGCAGATCATGCGGGTCCCAGCCGGTAACATGAGCTAGATCATACCTGGTATGATACAAGGTCGGGACTAGATCTACTGTAGCTTGAAAACTCTGGATCGTCCTACAGTAGGTGTGCAACGTGGAGTTGCAGAGCTTAAATCAGATCAAGGTTATAAAGCTACTAAGCGCAGCGCCAATTAATGGCATTGGCCCGCTTTTCTTAAGATGTTCATATTTAAGGTTGGATGGAAGCATCGATTTTTCTGGAAATATTTGGACTTAAGTAGGGCAGCGGCCAAAAACAGGTACACCTGGTCACTTGGAAAGCCACAAACAGGAACACTGTAGAACCGAGTGAAAACGGGTATCAAACGAGGTACGTAGTAGCAGCGACAACAGAACATGAAAAAATGTTTTTAGAAAAATACAAAAAATACTTGTCCAGACGTTCTCCCGAAGGTAGGAATTGCGGCACCCCCGCTCTCCTTTCAGATACGGCAGGAGGGGTTTGTGAAGTCAGTTTTTGGATTTTCTTCTACGCAAACACGAACAAAAAAAAGGGAAGGGAAGGAAATTCCCTTTCTTTAGTGTCAAGTAAAAGCATTTTTCCGGAAAAAAACTACTGCGCAAACACTCTAATAATGCAAAAAAAAAAATGCCCCGTCCAACTCCTTTCTTTGCAGGTATTCTACTTCTGGGTTAATTTCGGTCCCCTCAGCCGAGGTAGTGCAGCGTGCGGGTACACAATCCTGTCCGGGCTAATGGCGGCCGCAGGATGGCGTCTCACGGAGCCTCTTCCCGAGAACGTTCAGATGGACTGGGAGGCGATTCTCAGGCCCACGCTGGAGGCCTTCATGGAAAAGGCGCGACCGTGGCTGAGGCGCTCTCGTAGACGAGAGGACATTTTGGAGGGTGTCCCGGCGGTGGCGAACGCGTTTCCGACCGCGTTGGAAGCCACCAAGGCACTCAACGGCCCGTAAAAAAAAAAAACTCGACCAACCTTGTAGCATTTTGTGATGGCTTGCGCGATGTTGCAGATATTCTCACGTTGTGAAGGGCGCTCGCTCATCTATCGTAGGGACGTGACGGCAGATTTTTCGCGATCGGTGTTTTGAAGCTCCTTTCTGGTGTGACGTATACACCTACCTGTAGAACTGCAGTAGTAGCAGTAGGGTATGATAGGCTGGATCGGGTGGGCGCTTTCGAATCGTGTTATATATCAGCCAATAGCGCTTCATTCGTGGAAGTTTGTATTATGGTATTGCCTCCGAATGGAACGCATTCGCGAGCTTTTGTACCTCGTTTCTTTCTAGTATTTTAGTATGATTGCAGCTGGATCGTGTGCCTACGAGCTGTGTCAGCCAAGACTTAACCCTTAGACTACTGAAAAAAAAGTTTTCCACACTAATTCCAAGTAAGATACCTAAAAAAAATGGCTGCAGTTCTTCAGGGGGTAACTCGTGAGCTTTTGCTCAGTATGTTTTTTGTATACTATTAGTAGCAGTAGCTGGATCGCGTGCTTACGATCTGTGCCAGGCAATAGCGAAATTGCGGGCAGAACATAACTTTCTCGCTTGAGTAGTGCTCGTAATTCGTAGTCAGTAAGTGTTTGTTGGTTTGGGGGCTTCACAGTGAGCCGTCAGATCCGCCTCCGTTTTTTACAGGTTCAGGTTATTGTTTTGGCCCTGCGAAAGGGGAGTTCATTCTAAAATACGTTTTTTATAGAGTGTCTTTTGACGATTTTTGTAGGATGGTCTTTGAGCACCCAGAAGCGCACTGCGGCTGGTTTGGCTTGGTGGCGATATGTTGATGAAGGGCAAGATTGTTCCGTAAATCGATGACGGTTTTCTTTCCCCAAAAGGCCTTCACCAACACCAGCAAGCGTAAAGCACTATGTGTGCTATATATACGTCATGATAATCCCCTGGTTTTAATTGAAATTCGGTAATGGTGCCATGATACTTACTACAATGGTAACCTTTGTGTGTATGGTGTAGTGCGCATAGATACCGAGGTTCCGAGCAACAGAACCAGAAGCAAACACGACGATCACTGCCGCCATCTCTACGTACTTCAGACAACCCATGCTGCCATCGAGACAACAACTACAGCAGTTACTCACAAGGGTTCGATGGCACAACACGGTGTCGATCGAACATCTACATAGCCGTCGCACCATAGCATTGGGACACCCATGATCGTCTTGAGTCAAAAGCGCCGCCAACCAGTCCTCGCCGGAATTATTCCACTGCCACTCTGTAGTAGCACTACTATACCAGCTACCGCTCTCTATTTCGCAACCTCAAGTTTGCTCCCACTCTGCTGTGCACACCCACACCGCCACGAGTGGAACGCAAGGAACAACGAACGAATCTATACCCCACACACAACAAAGGCTTATCCTTACACGTACGAAACGTCACCTTTCCCCGACCCACTCCCCGAATACTTTACACCTGAGTCACCGTCCCCTGTCCCCTCATCACTCTCCCCCTCCTCATCCCCCGCGGGGTTTGTCAAGTCTTGCAACTCGCTCTCAGCTCTAGCTTGGATGCCCTCGGTCGCCTTGCTCAAGGCTTCTCTCTGGGGCGGGTCTTGGTTCTCGCTTTCTTCTTCGTCTTCGTCCGGCGTGGCGAAGACATCCGTCACCTGGACTAGGCGCGGGGGGGGGGGGCGCGGGCAAAGAATTACCGAGATGGCCTGATTGATTGGTGTACGCCACTCTGGTGGGAAAACCACGGATCCCAACGTGATAAAAAAAAAGGTGCTGTAGGGGTGTCGGAGTGACACATCCCTTCAGACTAAGGCCCTCGCGTTGGGCGGGCTGCTAGGTCACCATCCGGTGAATCGACGCCTTTTGGTGTGCAACTTCAAATTTGAAACAATGTTTAGGAACTGCACTGCAAGAAGAAAGTTACTACAGGTGCAAACTGGCGCGAATAATTCGTCAAGAAAGAAACCAATACCGTATTGGCAACATCACCAGTCAAAGAAAGCTGCACCGTTTGGTGGGTGGCGCTTACCTCCCATCTCACTACCATGGGTAGCGCAAGGTCATCTCAAATACTCAGCGCACTGCTATCAAAATAACTCGCACAGTGCTACGAATCTAAAGAACTAGCGCAACGCTATCGAACGCACCCCGCAAAGCAACCAAAAGTTTGTATCTCGGCAATGCTATCAAACGCACCTGGCAGTGCTGTCAAAAGCAAAACTATCAGACGTCACCTCGTAATGCTACCGAAATCCCCTGGTAATGCTATCAAAAGAACCAGCGCAATGCTATGACATCGAAAGGGCAGCGTAGACGCCATTCTTGTATACACAAGTATTACAAAAGTACCGAGTACCGCCGCTGAGACAACCGAAGAGAAAGAGGAACCCGATGGGGTTGACTGCGGTAGCAGGGCTTTCCTGTGTTTCGATGACATTGTGAGTGCGATCCTGGCCAGTAGGGCATTGATCCAGCCTGGATCATGTCACATCAATGTTCGATGAAAATCGAGGAGCAGTGCTAATGCTAACAATGCTGAACCCTCTGCCCGATGCCGTTATTAGTGAAGGCAACTACCGGGGGGGGGGGGGGTACTCATGTTGTGCACGGCCGTAGTCATATGACCATAGACCCTCGCATCCCTACAATGCCGGGACGGAGCGCGTTGGGTTTTCACCAACCAGGCAGACATTGCTTGCACCAAGCGCGAAACGCCGTGAGGTATTGGGCGAGTCGCATGGAGGGTGAGCTGCATCCTGCTAAGAACCGCCTCTGAGGCGGACTTGCATATGGACGACAGCTTCAATGAGTTGATTAAATTTCTGGTGTGGCCACTTCCGGAGACAGCAATGGGTTTTACTATGTAACTGCCTCGCGGATGCCTTACCATATTAACACTACGTGATACGACCATTCCCCTTGTGCGGAACAAAGGTTCTCCACCCCGCAACTACCGGGGGGGGGTGTACTCATGTCGTGCACGGCCGTAGTCATATGACCATAGACCCTCGCATCCCTACAATGCCGGGACGGAGCACGTTGGGTTTTCACCAACCAGGCAGACATTGCTTGCACCAAGCGCGAAGCGCCGTGAGGTATTGGGCGAGTCGCATGGAGGGTGAGCTGCATTCTGCTAAGAACCGCCTCTGAGGCGGACTTGCATATGGACGACAGCTTCAATGAGTTAATTTAATTTCTGGTGTGGCCACTTCCGGAGACAGCAATGGGTTTTACTATGTAACTGCCTCGCGGATGCCTTACCATATTAACACTACGTGATACGACCATTCCCCTTGTGCGGAGCAAAGGTTCTCCACCCCGCACAAATGATCTACTCGACCGCCAGCTTTGGTGACCGCCAAAAAAAAAAAAAACGGCACCCTGGTTGTCTAGCTTACGCAGCGAGTGGCGTGTTTTACAGCGTCGTTGCCAACCGACGCCAACCCAACCTATAAATATATCATATACTTATAGGGGGGGGGGGGGAGGCATCTGTGACCAAGGCTTGTCCAGAAGGCTGGAAAGTGAAAGTGATGGATTAAAAAACACACACAGACACACAAGTAAAATAACGTCATGATCATGAAGGTTCTCACCTCATCGTCACCCTCCTCATCATCATCGTCCGCCGCAGCCACCACTTCCTCTACAGCCACCTCACCAGCGGCCTGTCCAAAGAAAAAACAGCAAAACAGCAAAACAGCAAAACGGACGAGTACGGGCCGTCACTATCGAAGAACTTTCCCGCCTGATTTTCCTCTTTTTCTTGAAAAAAAAAGGAAAGAGAAAATATTTCCCAAGTCAGGAAATTTAAGAGAGGGTAAAAAAAAAGTAACGCTTAGATTTCCTCTTTATTTAATACCAGGTAGGACCAGGAAAATCAGGAAAACAATACTCGTAGGGAAATCAGGAATTTTAGGACAAAAAAAAAAAACGGCCCTAAGCCAGTGGTCGAGGACGCCTGCCCACATAAGACACCACCCCCCCCTCCAAAAAAAGAGCCCAAACGGTAAGCACGCTTCTTGTCCCTGCCTTTTTCAACGCCATTCGGCACACGCACGCTCCCGGACGTTTCCAACGGCATTCTCTGCACGCACGCGGCTACCTCAGGAATGCACGTCAATATTGTTTCTTTTCGTATGTTCATTGCTGAAGATGGTCTACAACAGCTATTAATAGTAGCCCGATGCCGGTATGGTCAGTATCAGTAGGTCTTACAATGTCATATCATACCGCTGATTTTTGGGGTGATTTTTTGCCGCAGAATGGACTATAATTGACTATAAACAGGCGTGGTCCGCACTTCGGAATCGTGGTCCGCGTTTTATACTATATTCGCTCGATGCGAAAGACTCGTACAGCTATTAATAGCAGCGTTTCTGGACCGTTTCTGGCCCGGTTTGGGTCCGGATGAGGGTCAGGGATATATGGGTCGGGTCTCACGCCCATACCTCGATCCACCAGGAAGCCAGGAAGTGCTCCCTACTTCCTACTCCGCAACAATATGCAGTTAGTGAACAGCCTACCCCCTAAAAATTCGCGCTATGTACAGGTATAATATTGTAACATTGTAACGACACCACGATACGCAGGGTGACAAAAAACCCGGCAAACTGCTGTGTACCAGTGTACCAGTGCACACCCTGAAAGCCATCAGAGTGCAACAGACCCAAGGACAAGGGAGAGCCGTGGCTGTTCCTTGTTTTTTTTTTTCCATGGCCTTGACCTGCACTGCGCTGGAAGGCGTAGTATATTCTGGTGATATAGTAGGCTACTAACCCTCTTGGGACTTATTTCGCACACAGGAAAAATGACGGTTACAGCAGTAGCAGTAGTAACGGCCATTACGTGATTGGGGTATGATATGATATGATACAATGGTTGGTGTTCTATTAGTAGTTACAATGGTTGCAATGGTTGATGCAATGCAAGGAGTCACTCGTGTGGCACGGGTGCATCATGATCCTACCCGTGCTGCTGGGCTATCATAGGCGCTCAGGCTGCTCGTAGGCGGCCGACAACACCAAAGCCATCTTTGTTCTGGTCGCTATCCCATCCCTTCTAAAGGGTCTCTTGGAAAGGGTCCCTTGAAAGGGATCCGTCCCGAAGAGGTTAATAGCGTCTCAGCGTTTTTCACTCAGGCTTGGAGGCTTGGGTGGCGAGTGTAGACCGGTAACATCAAACGCACACAGGCAGTGGGTGTGTTGTCTTCACATTAAACCCGTTCTTTCTACCCAGCTACATCAGTACACCCAGTGTCTGTCCTGATTACCACCAACGTACTATTCTATATATATAGTTGTACGGGCGTGTGGATATAGAGCATGCCCAAACACAGATGCCTCGCTGCCCTGCTGCTCGTACCTCATCCTCCTTCTCCTCCTCATCCCCAGAGCCCTCAGTTGCGGCGACGGCCGACACGTCCTCCGCTGACCCCAGAGAGCGTTCCTTGCGGGCCTTGAGGAAAGCTTTCGCAAACCTTACCACCTTCTTCGCGCCGATAACACCCACGGTGGTAATCTGCTCTCGAGGGGCATGATACGACAGTTCGAGCACGACACAGCCGGAAAAAGACGCACATATGACATTTTTGCGGTGCGTATTTTTTCTCGTTATTACTAGACAGCTGGAGTGTCTACAGTATACATACCAGGTAGTACGTACCGTGCAACAGCATCACCAAGCCTGAAGCAGCAGCAATCAACGAAAAAAACTACTGTACGATGAAATGTGAGATGTGAGCCGACCGGGGCAGCGTAACGGCCACAGCAGAAGTACGAATGACATGAATTCACAAGAACCTACCGGGTAGACGTTACGCGTCATGGGGCGATACGCCTATCTAGACAATGTTACGGCATGCATCGCGCACCGACCACTAATAAAAGTTACTATTAATAATATAATCGTAGCTTATTTCAACCCCATTGGCGCCCAGAGATGAGACAACATCACTAAACACATGAGATATGCGGTCGTATCAACTATCAACTATCTACGAAGTAAGAGTACTGGGAGCGCTGGGAGTATGAGCAGTACTGAAGGCCCAAATACTGCGCTGGGAGTATGAGCAGTACTGAAGGCCCAAATACTGCGAGTACTGGGAGTATGGTCAGTACAGAACCCCGAGTACATGAAGTATCCGCAGTATCGAGTTGCCAAATGCTTGCAGTACAAAAGGACCCGCAGTACAGAACCTCGAGATACTGCGAGTACACAAAGTACTTCAAGTATTTTTTCTCGAAAATACTCTAGTTATACTTCCAGGTAATGGGAGCATCTGTGAAATGTGAAATGTTATAAACGCCAGTCACATACTCCCAGAACCTGGGAGTAATGACGGTCGAGTCTTTAAAATGATGCGGATGCTTTTAATATACTTCAAACTCCGAGTATACTCGGAGTATCGAGTACATTTCGTACTCGGAGTACTGAGAGTATTAGAGTACTGGCGGCCTGAACACTGCGAGTAACTGGGAGTATAAGCAGTACTGAAGGCCAAAATACTGCGAGTACAAGGAGTACTGGCAGTATCGGACCCAAACTTGGGAGTATTGGCAGTATCTTTAAGTACAGAATCTCAAAATACTCCAAGCACGAGCAGTATTCCGAAGTAGATGAAAGCCCAAATACTGCGAGTACACGAAGTACACGAACCATTTTATCTCAAATACTCCTTACTCTACTCCCAGGTACTCGGGGCATCTGTGTAGAATTGATACCAGGTACGTACGAAGTACTGAATACTGAATACCAGGTAGTAATACTGCTGCACCGGGTCCTGAACGGCAATGCCGACTGCCGGCACTACTGGCATGTCAGGACGGTAAGTCTAGATGAGTGAAGACAAACATATCAAACTTGGAATGTGCTGCGCTGGGTATACGGGGCTGCCAAAGGAGTTTCATCAGAGATCTCGAGAATTTTTCATCAGAGATCTCAAGTTCGATACCTGGTAGAGGCAATTTCGTAGTGGTGGGGCCTGGAAAATCGTGATTTAGACCAATCACAGCACAAAAAAAATCGTAAAAATCGTGACGTAGACCAATCACGAGCAATAAAAAATGCAAAAATGTCAATCCCGCCGCCGAACGAAGCACGGCGGTGCGCACGCAGAAGAAGCGCCTCACAGAGGTTAGAAAGCTCGATGGAGAGAGCTTGTTGGAACTCGTACGAGTACAACGGCAGGCTGTTGTTGCTGTGTTGTTGCTGCTGCAGCGTGTTGTTGCTGTTGTTATCGTCGCAACGAGAGTGGAACGTACGTACTCGTATCATTCTGCGTCGGGGGTGCTGATACCACCCACCACCGACCACCCACCACCCCTTGGTGGGTCATCCGTGCCGCAACTTGCTTTTTGGAACTCGTACGAGTACAACGGAAGGCTGTTGTTGCTGTGTTGTTGCTGCTGCAGCGTGCTGCTGCTGTTGTTATCGTCGCAACGAGAGAGAGTGGAACGTACGTACTGGTATCATTCTGCGTCGGGGGTGGCTGATACCACCCACCACCCACCACCACTTACTTGGTGGGTCATCCATACCGCAAAACTTGTTTTTTTCAGGAAAAAATTCTGCCAGATGATACATATATCCTTCATGCTCCCACGCATTGAGTTGGTTTCAACACCTTCGATAGCCCTACACAAGATTGTTCGAATGAGCCTACTTTCATGCCGAGGTTCAAACTGTAGCGCTCGCGGTGGCCTCGCAGCAGAGGGCACATGGCCGAAAACCAAAACTCGAAAAATTGAGCAACCCCGTAGCCCGAATCGAAAAAACCTCCGAAAGACTTGTGAAATCTTTCTCTTTTTTTTCTTTTTGTCCCAGGCCCCCCTACTAAAAAAGTGCCGCATTTTGACTGTCGAAAATCAAAAATATCAAAATGTAAAGAAACGCAGGAAACAATTCCCGTCCGCCAGTTTTATACGTAGCTGGTAGGGAAGCCGACACGCCGACTTTCGATACTTGATAAAATTGCCGTACGACTTCCTTTGGGGGCAGACATCGGCAAGCTGGTGGGCACGTTGGCACACAAGGGAGGGGGCGTGCACGGGCACTTCACATGTCGGCACCCTGCTTCGGTTGCACGTTGCACATGCGCGGAACGGACGGTCGACGTTCCTTTTATAGACTACCAGGTACACATCATCGTGCACACCATTATGTACCAGGAACAACAATGCGCCGTATCTTAGCAAATCATATGTCAGCTTCAGCTTTAGTCCTGCCACTCACCACGGCGACTTTGCCCAGCATGATCGCGAGAGCCTGGGGCGACCCCTGCTCGATTTCGAGAGAGTCGGCGACGTCCTCGGCGCTGTCGTCAACCTCGGGCAGGGCTTGCTCGACAGCTTCAACCACCTCCTCGGCTTTCTCTGCCGCCTTTTCCTTTCTCTCCTCCAAGGCCTTCCCGGCGTCCCTGGTAAAAGAGAGATAGACGGATAGAGCACCGTAGAGAACCGATCGGAACGAAGCAATGCGCGTGTCGGGTTCGATATTGCGCGTCGCGACGGTGTCACCCTGAAACGAAATGCTTGCCTCCCACGGGCTCCGCGTGTCCGATGAAGCATCATGCGCCGAGAGAGCACGACTTACTTGTCGCTCGTTGCACAAGCGACCAGCAGTTCAACACCAAGCCCCAGAAAACATTTTCATGAACGCAGGACAAGGAAACGTTGGTGGTGTTCAGTGCTGACGAGTCGGGGATTACAAGAAATTCCGACAACCCTTCACGTCGGAACTAGGCAATGCCTCAAAGGCCTGTGTGTGTCCCCGCGTGCCAAACCTGTTCATGGCCTTCCAGTCACGGATGGGCCTGTCCCTCCCTCCGGGGGCCGCAACAGCCAAAGTCGATGATCGAGAGGACCTGCCTGTCGCCCACGCGTTCGCGTCCACCACAGTGTGTTGGCTCAGGAGCAACACCGAGCAGAACAATGCGCGGGATGCGCGGGCGTAGTCGGAGGAGCGCATGGTAGGTACTCGTCGTTTCCAAAGGGCTTCCTGCTGCTGCTCGTTGCTGTGGCTGCTGTGTTGAGGATTCTTACGAGACACGGGGTTTTGTAGGTAATGTTTGTGCGTTTACGATTAGGGGTCATAGACTTGCAGGTATTTGTTGATTTTTTTCGGATTTTTTTCAACTCGAATCCTACATTTTAGAGAGCTGGAAACTCTCTCAGCAGTCGCTGCTTCACATCCCAATGGCGATAGTCAGCCTCCCACAGCTTATCACGACCTTCGCCATTCATATACACCCCCCTGTAGAGAGTATTTGTTTCTGGTGTACAGCATTACATATCACCATACTGGCACCATAGCTTATAATTGGATCATTTACATTTCTCACGTACGTACCAGGATTAGGATTTATTTGGCTGTTCTTGTTGGCGTGAGGAACGGCTGAAAATCCAAAATCCGGCCCAAACCTTCAGACAGAGAGAGTGAGTGGTTTGGCGTCGCGAGTGTTGCGAACTGGAAGGTGTTACAGCAGCAACAACAGCCTGCAGTTAAGTCTATGCGCGTACGCATATTTTCGAAGAACAAAGGTGTGCGAGGGCAGTAGAGTCTTGGCGAGTCAAAGAAGATGCCACAAAACAACAACAAACAGTCGATGATGGTTCGTTTTTCACTCACTCGTATTATGCTCCAGCATTATTTATTTCCTTGTTGCCGTTCAATAATAAAATAAAACAATCTGTCAAGGGTATAGGGCCGAGTGTTTTAAGACTAAAACCTATTAGTATGGTGTCAGTCAAGGCGCTGTCTGTCAAGGGGTTGGGGGTGCTGTGTCGTGGCATCTTTCGTTCGAGGGCGGTGGGGTGACAGGGAATAGGAGAGGAGGGAGAGCAGAGGGGGACGGAGGAGTGAAGGGTGGTAGGGATGGGGCGGAGGCGCAGAGGGAGGGACGGAAGGCGGGAGAGGGCGAGCGAGGGAGGGAGGGAGGGAGCGAGAAAGCGAGACTGGGACGGAGGGAAAAGCCTTCGCCACCTGATCACTCCCAGCACAGATAAATGCGTAACGCTGTACAAACATGAATTTCATTCATCCGATTTCACTTGAAATTAGACTTGTCAAACATAATTCCCGCTGGCCTCGGGCGAGCGATTGCTGCTGCTCGGCCCGCCACTCCGTTTGGGATGCTGGCAGCCAACCCTGATTACTTCACACACAGGGCACCCCATTAGGTATGGTTTGGACCATGACGATCGCCTCGACCTGTTGTGTGCGGTGCGGGTGTAGCAGTTTTGAAAGAAATTTGTCCGTGGGTGACCTTAGACTGACTCGCATGGGACTCTCATGGGACAGACAGACAGACAGACAGACAGACAGCTTTTTTTATTCGGTTCTAGAAACAACAAGTTACACTTGTGGAATTAATGGTACGTCATAACGTAGTAAAAACCGGGCTCGAAAACATTCCCGAGCGAGTTCCAAAAAAACAAATTGCCAGCCTCAACGGCATCATACTCTGCTTGGTACTTTAGATGATGGATAATTGGCGGATGTCGAGAAACTGGAAGCGTTCCCGATGCTGGTCCTTGCCCGCCGATCATAATAAGATGATAACTTCGTTCGAGTAGCAGAGTTACGGGCGAATTTACACCGGATGCATTTTTTTGTTTTCAAGTTATTCGTACTACATCTATGTATCCGGAACCTGCCCTCTACAGTAAGTATGTTGGCACACGCGACACCGTTGGCGCGCATTCCCGCGCCACCCGGCATGCGAAATGGACACACGCAACATGCGGCTAAAAAAAAAAAAACACGCACCGCCCAGAGTCAATAAAGCAATCGTGCGATATTGCGCTAACTGACTCAACAGGCGAACGAATGAATGCTGCTCGCTCTCGGGTCCTAACATCGTTCACCCGCCACCTGGCCCATCTGTGTTTTTGCTTCCGCCCGTTACTACCACAAAAGAAAAACAGACTTTCACAATAAAGGCAGCCCGTCTCTTGTCCCCTCGGGAAGAAGGACTTCCGGTACACCACTTACACACACGTAAACACGATAATATTCTACCCTGGTACCTACTAGACAATGGTGCTGGTGATGCCTACGGCAGCATCACCAGCCCGAGGTGGTCTTTCCTATCAACTCGTCAAAAAAAGCTCGAGCCCATGTGCAGCTTTCGACATAATTCCTGGCCCCGGTTACCCTAACTGGGGAGGGCTCGTCGTATCAGCCTCAGACTTGCATGTCGGGAAAGGCAAAGCACATACATACAACCAGCGCGTTGCGTCGAGGGACACAGACACCACGGCCACGGCTTCAACCCTATAACCCTTCCACGAAAAACAACCAACCCTGCTTCTTACACCCAACCTTCGGGCTTCAACTTTTCCCACCCAAGATATTCGCTACGTACGCCAACCGCATACAGGCACACAACCCCGAGGGCTGCACTTAGGCTCTCCCCGCCACAGTCGGGAGTACACCGGTGTTCCAGCGCTGCACTACCGCGGGTTCGAGCTTCCCCCAAAGTAGGAGCAGACGGTCCGCGGTTTCTGCCTTGCTCCCGCCCGCCACCTCCGCTTGGACCTATCGAGATTCCAGGATTCGCGTTGGCGACCAAGACGGAACAGGAGGACAACAAAAAAGCAGGCGGGTCAGAAATATACACAAATCGGAAAAACACGAGCGGTGGGGCGGTTCACAAAACCAAGTTGTTATGTAACTCGTACCAGGTACGTACGAGTACATGAAAACATACTTATTTTTGCTACTCGTGTACTCGCATGGCGCACTGCTGCGCGCCCAACAGGCCTGACTGGGGTAGCGGCTGGAAACCCGATCATTTACATGTTAAAACAAGCAGGTGAAACATGATATATAACCCCCCCCCCGCTCACCCGTGATCGGTTAGCTCGGCAGAAGGCCACGAACCCGAGAGGGGACCCGCTCCCCGCCCCCGCTCCCGCTCCATCGTGCGAGCTTTTCGAGAGCTTGCGTTTCTTCGTTGGTGTTGAGATACCCGCCCCGCCGTTAGCCGCCTCCGCGCTGCCCTTCACCGAGAAGAATTTCGTGATCGGGCTCTTGGACTCGCCCTTGTGCTTGCCGGACGAGCTTGACTGCGCAAAGCGGAGAGGAATACGCCACACGGGATGCCACACGGTGGTTGAGTAAGCATGGGATGACAAAAACACAAAAAGCTTGGAAAAACGCTATGATATCCGATAGACCGTACGTTATTGGCCAGCAGGTTATCAGCTATCAGCTATGTCATAGCGGTGAAGGGTCATTGTATTCGCCCACCGACAATATCCGGCTCAAAATTTGATCTCTCATCGTGCCCTAGAAGGTTTGAAGAAAGCATCCTACGAGTATGGAAGACGTTTTACAAGCTCTCCGCCACACCAAATTATAACCGGCCATCTGGAGTTACTGCGCTGCTCGCTGCAAAGCCGGACGTCGAACGGTGCGCACCAGTACTATATCATCGTTAAACTGCCACACCCAGTCGCGTAGTAGCCACGCGAAACACAATCCCTGTGAGCAACAATCAAATGAGCAGGGCATGTTACCCACCTTGCGCTTCTTCCCATGCGAGTCCGATCCGCCACTTCTCCGCTTCGCCGCCAGCGCAGAGAGTACCGCGACCTGTCTCATCAGCGGGGGAGCAATGGATATCCGACAATCAGCATACCGTAGACGCGAAAAATGCTGCCAGAGAACGAAAAAAAAACTAAACGAGGGAGAGGCCGAAGGACCACGCTGAGGCAAGGGAGACAAAGTGAACAGCAGTGTGAGGACATCCGGCGAACACCCGACTCCGCACGCCGCAGGAGCTCAAGACCGTCGCCAATCATCACACCACCGATTCTGCGCGCCGGAGTAGATGAGAGGCGTCGCTAATTGTCATACACCCGACCTGCTTCGCTGCCCGAGCATGCGAGCAACGTTGCGGAATTTGCCCTCCGTCCGCTAGAGCGCCACACGACACCACCAGCGATCGCTCATGGATAGGGCCCGCACGAACACAACAGCAAACCTTACTGGCGTACAGCAGTCTATTAAACACGCCTGTTCGGCCCAAGGCGAGGCGAGACTTGGGCAAAAGGTGCATAAAGTACAACCAAGACATTTCAAGGGCGCTTATCCCACTGCCGTAATAGCACTACAAAAACACACACATACAATGATATGACTTCCAGAAGCACAGCACAGGGTGCAATGGCTCGTTTTTGTACTGCACGCTGTATCTACGAGTACAGGAGTAAAGCTCGAGCTTGACGAGAAAAAAGCTCACCTCTTCCGGCACGGCTCCGTCGTAGATGGGCATGGTAAGGTATTTCTTACCCACGTCCAAAACCGTCCACTTAGACCCGCGGGACGCCTTGTCTCCAAGCATGCTACAAAACAAAAACAGCAACAGACCGAGGTTTTCCGTACAGCACAACGCGGCGGGAAGCAAGTAACATACTGCAGTGAGCAACGCGCGGTCGAGGGCACCATACTATATCTCGGGTATGTCTGGTATCTCGGGGCTCCATGTGCTGCAAACGAAGCCCCGGAAGGAGGCAACATGAACATTCTTCACATTTCGACCCGACAATTGCGTCGACACAACCACACGCAGCAAGGGAAGACTAAAACTTGCGAACGCTACGTAGCGTGACTCGTTCCGGACCTCACCCCGCATGGACCATCAACAGGGAGACCGAACAGAAAACAATGGGCTGGCCTGGCCGTGTGCAGTAATTTACATACCAGTATCGTAGCAGTTCTTGTATACGGGCGCCACGAAAATTATGAATACAAAAGGGACACCATCACACTCAACACCACCGTCACGCTCTCGCTCTCACTTGACAGCCTTGCCGATGGACACTTGGGTGAAGGCCGGGTGTTTCTTCTGGAATCCTATGAGCATGTCATCCTTGGAAGTCAACTCTGCGGTTTCGCCACGAAGGGAGGGAGGGAGGGAGGGAGGGACGATGACGGACGAAAAATGTCACGCATTGCGGCGCACAGGGTGCCAACACAAGAATCGGGGCGTAGTGCTATACTGCTGCAGTCGTATTTCGGCGCGCCTGGTAGCGTCGGGAGACCACCTATTTAACCCCCATTTGGAACCTCAAGAAGGAAAAAAGTGCCCCAAAAATGCCGATTGCCGATTATAGTTACAGCATCAACACGGCCACACGAAGCAATCGGGGATGCTGGGGTAGGGGATAGGGAATGGGGGATGTGTCCAAACTGCAACATGGTGAACATCGTAGGGACATGTAAAGTACAGCACGCGCGCAATATGACCATATACTTCTACTCTTAAACGTTGCATGCTCTTGTTAATAGTAATAAATAGAAGGTTGATAAGAACGCACTTGTCGTCTTTTTAGGTCGCTATACCCAGGTCTGAATACCTGAACTAAGCTTAACGAGGGGAGATGCGACAGCGAATAATCCGGTTCGGCCAAAAGCACACAGGCCCTGCAGCTTTTCAGGCGAGTCACGACTCACCTCCTTGGTCGATCATTCGCACCAGCTCCGGGAACAGCGTCGTGGGCACCGCCAACCCCGGCTTTCCAACAGTCTTTGTCGGCGTTCGCTTGCCTTTCGAGTTTGTCCCCTCCCCAGCCGCCGGAGACTTGGGGCTCTTGGGCAAGACCTTGCTCGTCTCCGGCTTGGTCCCGTTGGAACTGCCGTTGCCTTTGGCCTTCTTCTCGCCCCCCGCAACCCCGTTAGCGGTGGGTGTTACAGCCGGAGGCGTTTTTTTCTTGCTGCTGCCGCTACCACCCCCACCACTCGCGCCACTCGGCGTTGGCGCCGCTGTTGTTGTGGCCGATGTCCCCGATGAACCCTTGCCGGCAGCAGCCTTCTTAGAACCGCTGGGGGACGTGGATTTTTTACCCCCAGCACTGGGGGATTTGCGGCCTCCGTCCCCTGAGGACTTCTTGATGAGGCTCTTGGTGTTCAGCCCGGTGGTGCCGATGCCGGCGGCCGCGCAAGCCTCCAACAGAGCCCTCACGTTGGGGGTTTTGAGGGACACTGCGCCGGACTTGAGGCCTTCCGCGATCACCTGCGGCGTGATTATGATAGGTAAAGGGCATGAAACGGTTAGTCGATTTGCGTCACTGCTCGTCGTCGTGCGCAGGGCGGTAGACAAGAAACAACGTCTCCAGCCGCTGTCTCTTTTGCTGGTTGTTTACCTTCTGTTCTTTTTACCCTATACTTGGTACCTGGTATGTCCTTTGCACAACCTGAACACAGCGGGTTGTCCATTCAGCCATACAGAGTTATGCACGCATATAATGTATCGTACGCTGTAACACCGGAGTGTTACGCATTCCGGCTACAGTGGCGGCAGTTACAGTCGTAAAATACCCTGGACTACATGGCACGATTCATGAGAAAAGCAAAGCGAGCCAGCCACCGCCACCACAAGAAGCCGCACGTCCAACATTCTTCAAAGTATACACCACATATACAACCAGCACCCAGCAAATCAAAACATTTTCACCTACTCCAACCTGTTCCCTACTCTTGAACATTCCTTGCCATGTACTTTCTTCACATTGTCCTTGTTTTCTCCCAGTTATTCCCTACTCTTATCCCAACTGACTACCATCGAGCAAAACGAACACCATCATGTCCGGTATCATAAGGAACCTTCAGGCACTAATTAAAATACTCAAATGGTCTTGACATTTCCGGCCAAAGATGTGCAGCACAACTACCCCATGAAACCCCTAAACAAAAGCACTACAAGACAGTATCGCAACGAACCTCCAAATTCCGCTGCTTGCTCTCCGCTTCCTCAAGCTCTTGGTCGGCCACGTCCAGCATGCTGTTCGTATGCCGAAGACGGGCCTGAAGGACGTACGAGCAGCACGAGAGTAGGAGCGGTAGTGGGGGGGGGGCAAGGTCCAACGCCAGCGTCAGAGGCCAGCCGCTAAGACAGGAGCAACAACCCCCAAAAAAAAAGGCGGCCTATCTTCCGAAGCCCTATATACCCGAATAGTTATCGTGGGCTGGCATGGTATACATGCAAAGGATGCCTCGTGCTTGAGAAGGGAGGCATACGCTCTGTGGGATGCCGGCGTGGTGCTACTGCTGTTATACACCTGTCAGTCGGCAGTATGTCACGATTTATTACTACTGTAATCGGTAGGTGCCGTTAGCTAACTAGCTGACTGTAGTCAGCGAGTCGGCTGGCGAAGCCAGCCGATGGCCAGCCGACTTGAAAGCGAGCCAAATCAACCCTCCCTGGCCGAGGCCTCCCCGCCCCAAAAAAAAACAGAAATTGTATCCCTTATTGAACAACCCTTTCCACAAGTATGGAAACCCGATAAGTCGGAAAGTCGGAACCTCCGGCAAACGACTACTGCAGCTATTGGTCAGACTGATAAATACTAATAGTTGGTGACCTAAGTTGTGCCGACCCAGAGATCTACCAAATAAACAGCGGAACATCTGCAGCAAAGGCAAGGACACGCGTCGTGCGCACTGCTCGTATCCTACAGCAGCACACCTTGTACTCGTCGTCCTCCTTTGCCGCAGCGGCCTCGTCGCGCTGCAGCACCGCACGCTCGTCCATCTCCCTCTTTGCTTCCTTCTTCATTCGGTCTTGCAGGTCCTGCAGAGCGCGTCCGGCACGATAACGGAACAACAACAGCAGTGTCACACAACAGCAATAATCGAGAACGACCCGTGGAACGGTCCACAAACTCAAACGCACCGAAAGCCTAAAAAAAAAACGCAGGTGTGGCAAAGGCAGGGGACAATCCAAACACTAGAGACGGAAATACTCCGCGTGTGTCGAGCACGAGGAAACCCTACGAGAAACCTCCGAACTTTCGACTGACACACAAACCACAGCAGGGGGACGTTTCCTCAAGAGGTATTATAGGGATGTGAGTACGGCATGCCTTGCATGTGAATAAGGCATGCCTTGTCTGGACTTGACGGTACAGCAGTATAATCGTAGTGCAGTGTAGTTAGTATAGTAGTACGAGCCACAAACGCACCATTCAGATACACAACGCAATCAAACTCCGCGAACTGCCGCAAGTAACGTAACTGTTGTAATACCTATCAATACTCCTACTAATAGCCAACACATGCCAACTAATGACTATTAATTGTTGGCGACAAAAAGCCATCCAATTCACAGCCTTAGCATACTACCAAGAGGGTTTACGCCTACAGTAGAGACAAGCACGTCAACCCCAAGGGCCAACCAAACACGGCGATCTATGAATAGCAGCGCCCTTACCCGAGACCCTGGAGCAGCAGTCACAACAGTGCACTTCACACCTCGGACAGATAGATCATCTACAGATAGATCATCTACATCATCTAGATCCTACTGTAGACTGCCGGTATGAGATGTTGTGTAGGATCTGTATCTAGTAGACATCTAACCCAGGAAACCTGTCCTTGATCATGCAGCTAATACGGCTCCCACCCGGCAACATGAGCTATAGATCATACAGATCATACAGATCATACAGATCATACAGATCATACAGATCATACAGATCAAGAAGTTATCTGCCCTGAAAGATCTAGGCCATGATCTATCTGTAGATGATCTGTCCCGAGGTGTGAAACAACAGTGACAAAACACTCCTTTTAACGACCCCATTGTCTTCGTTCTCACCAGGAGATACTTCTCGGACGACTTCATGAGCTGCTCGCAGTGCTTCCCCAGCGCGCTCTCCGGCAAAGAACGCAGGTAGTAGTCGAACGTGAAGCGAGGTGACGCCAGGATGCACGCCCTCACCTTATGCCAGTTCCCCCACCCGCACCTGATAAAAAACAGAACCAGGGTATGTATGATAGAAACAGCAGGCGCACACACCATGAGTATACAGTTACACGGAGCTGTCGCTACGTGGGGACTCGCGAATCAAGGTTTTTTAACTGTCGTCAACATGTGTGCGTCGGTCGGAGAAATTTGAGGATCGTAGATCTCGGCCGCGACGGTCGTGGCATCGCGGTCGCGGAATCCGGCTTCAGCCAGCTCGAAAGGGGTACCGTACCTTCTTTTTGGAGAGGTGTAAATTAGAAACTCGTATTCGCTCACTTTCTCGCAATAACACAAAAAGGCCGCCAATGACCGTCAAATCTGCGAACGGGAACCATTTCTCACATCTAGATTGGAAGGCCGGCCGCCAATATCATCAATCCAACCTTGAGAATTGAGCATATATTGTACCATTCATCATGGCAAATAAATCACAGTCTTAATCTTCATCACTGAGGGTGACAAACCAACAAAACAAACAGCAACAACCTCAACCAGGTCCGAAAAAAAAGGATTACGCCCTAAAACGCCACGAACGATTATATAGCCGGTCACAACGGGAGGAGGATAAAAAAACAGGCACGAACTGCAAAACAAACTAAATTGCCATCAGACTGCTAAAACGACAAGACTCACAAGTGAGTGAGGCACAGCAGATATCGGTCCTCGGCCTTCGTCCACTCGCGCTGCAGCTGCATCCCCGCCGCCCCCCCCCCGGCCTGCCTCTGGTTGATGCGCACTTCCGTGTTGTTCCAGGCGTCGTCCACGTTCTCCACGAGGTCTTTGGTCGCCATCAAGTACCTCGTCGTCTGCACAGGGGTTTCCGAACCGGGCGAGGGCGCAAGAAAAGGGGTCCAATAAAAGTATGCTGTAATTAATACCATTAATAGTATACGAGGAGACCAGTACGTTTGGGTGCGTCAACACTTTCAACCTTCCTAGTAGTGCACTGTACAGAAACACATGTATCCCACACTAATTCCAAGTAAATAATCCCCACAATGGCAGTGCAGTCCAAACAGTCCCTAAGGCCTAAACGTGCCTAATACTCCCTAAACCGCTTATAACGCCTCTTTTGGTCTTATTATGCTGGTTTTAGAGTAGGGGCAGTCGGCCAAGGAGTAAAACCGCGGCCTCCTCGTGCGTACGAGTACGTAGCATCTTCGGTCATATACGACCAATGTCTGGGCTGGAGATTTACGCGCCAAACGGCCAGCCACGGCACCCACACCCTCCGCGATATTTCGGTACCTCGATGTTTTAGATTTCAGACAGCTGAAACGCGGGTTTCGGGGCCGCTGCCGTACACATGGAGCCGTCTAAATGCGACCGCTCCACCTCTCAACAAGCAGCGACTCCTTAAAACCAAAGAAAACACCGAGTGACGAGGAACTTGGAGGTACTGTAGGTTCTCGCGAAGTATTCTAGCTCGCGCCGAGCAAGCGATCGCTCCCTCCACCCAGAAATCTCGCTGCTCCTTCTCCAACAACCATGTGTGGTGTGACAATTTTACAAACTTACCTCGGCGAGCTTCTTCTCTCGATTCTCAATTCGCGTCTTGATGCGCCTCCACGCCTCCGGCGTGAATGTCTTGGGCCCCTGACGCCAAAACGCCTCTCCGTAGCGAACAACCTCTTCCGCCGGTTTGCCCACCTGTGCGCGGCGCACGCGGGAAGAAGCGTCAAAACACAACACAACAAAAATCAACACCACCCTAAATCACAACGCAACCCAACACGAACGCAACACCAACACAACACAACTCCACATAACGTAACACAGCACAACACAACACTACGCACAACCAACAAAACACAAAGCAATACCAACACGACGCTAACACAACACAACGCAATAAAACACCAACACAGCACAACACCCACAGTCACGCTTTAACCTGCCAACAAAAAAACAAACACGTATAACAAACGCCTGACGACGCGGATGTAATGCGGATGAAAAACATCCGCACTCAAAACACACCGGGTCTTGTGTCAACCAATAGGTATGTTACCGGTCTGTTCGCGTAAACCAACCAATCAGCATCGCCCGACCAATGCCCCGCACTCCCATCTTGGCAGGCCGACATAACACACAACACGTCCATCACTCACGAAGGGCGCCACAAGCACAAGTCGGTCCCTCCCGTAGACGGCCATGCCGTCGATGAAGCTGTAAAAATGGCTGCGCGTCCACCCCGGGAAGCCTTGAGCAATCAGCTCCTCTCGCTCCCGTACCTGGTCCGGCGGCAGCAGCAGGCTCGCGATGTCCTCGCAGTCCGCCGGAATTTTCCCCCGGTCCTGCATCACCCCGCAAATTCCGACGCAATCCGTTGAAAAAACGGTTAGTACTTCGTACCAGGTAATTGATAGCAACAGTTCCCACTCCATGATCTATAAGCAGTAGACCTTTGAGGGAAGATACACTCCTGATCTGTATGAACTAGCTCATGTTGCCGCCTGGCAGCCGTATCATCTGCATGATCTAAGACAGTTTTTTTGCGTTGGATCTGTATTATTCAGATCCTGCACAACATGTCATAACGGCAGGTTAGGCATCTAGATTATCTACATCTATCTGTAGATAATCTGTATGATCTGTAGATGATCTGTTCGACGTGTAAAATAATGTGCACTACAAACCAAGCGGTGGAGTAGAGACACAGCAGTAGTACCTGGAGTGTCATACCAGGTATGTCATACATACACCACACACTGCTGTTTCCCTATAGATATCGAGGCGTTGTTTATGCTGTTCATATTAGCCTCGAAAGTTTGCATGTCTGATACTATTAATAGTACAAACTAAGGGGCGGCTTGAAGATAACACCTGCAGTATCAAAATACACCTAGTTATCGAGGCTTGATGCTGACAGGTGCGTCCATCAGCACAAGGTCAATTCACACATCGATCCCCCACCCCCCCCCCCCCCCCTCGCCCCCCACAAACGCCTTGCTCTTTCCCCCCGCGCCAGCAAAAATTTTTTCAGTAATTCGCCCCCCCCCCCCCCCCTTCTTCTCCCTTCCGATTTGTTATCTTCGCTCTTCTATCTCTCCCTCCTAGAGGTACCTCAGATCCTAACATGGTCACATAGCAGGCTCTCCTCCCCCCCTCCCCACTACGGCTCGTGTCTTGCATTTTTATCGCGACAAGACTTAGCTCTTCCCTCTTCGACTCGCGTCGAACTGCGAGAGCGAAACTCAAAGTTCCTATTACATATATTTTTACGCATATAAATACCTTGAGAGATTTGAACTTGTCCTGCAGTTCGTTCTGGAGCTGTACTATCCGCGGTCGGTCAAACATCTGGTGGTCCTTCATCTGAGGCAGGTCTAGCTCCTTAGGCAGCTTCATCATCATCTTCTTCGGCTCTGCTCAAAAACGAGCAACATTATCACCACAGGGGAGAGCGAGGAGAGGGGTCAAGTCAACAACAGTCTTCAGAGGCCCCAAAGCCGGCGATGCTGCTATGAGCCCGGGTCGGCGAAAAAAGCTTGCGGTAAAAGCGCAGAGAAGGGGGGGGGGGGGGGGNGGAGAAGGGGGGGGGGGGGGGGGGGGGGGGGGTGTACTCATGTCGTGCACGGCCGTAGTCGCATGACCATAGACCCTCGCATCCCTATAATGCCGGGACAGAGCACGTTGGGTTTTCACCAATCAGGGGGGGGGGCGGGGAAGAGGATGCCACTAGCATCAGAAGCGAAACGCCTACTTGGTAAACAAAAACCAAACGCCAGAGCCACATCACTAAAAAAATTACCCAGTATGTCGATTCTGGGCACCACCGAAACAAGCGACTCCGAAGAAGCGTATTTTCACCGTATACAGTTAGTACAACCCTGTTCGGACTTGGATGTAGCATAGACAAAAAAAATTACGGCTTACATCGTCGGCCACTACTTCGGTGGCTGGTGAAAAAATACCCACCGAAGAACAACAATGCACACGTCTGACAGATCATCTACAGATAGATCAAGATAGATCCTAAGCTGCCGGTATGATATGGTGTGCAGCATCTGTCAAATACAGACCCAACCCAGGAAACACGCCCTAGACCATGCAGATTGTACAGCCCCCACTCAGAAACATGAGCTGAATCTCCCTATATCCTGAACTATCTAGATAATGAAGTGGAAATCGATGATCTGTCCCATGTGTGCAACAATACTGTTCATATAATAACACAAAGGACCCGCACGCGCTGGCGCAGCACGATCCTACTCGATTAATACGTATTTCTACTGCTTCACACCCTATTTGTTTCTGAATACTATATATTGCATGTATTACTATTACTATAACTATAACTATAACTATATATGTTCCCCCGTAATAAAGAAAGGGAATAATGAAATCGGAAATCGGTACCTGCTACCGAGTATGACGTAGGGTACGACACCGCAAAGACTCATGCGGCATTACTATTAATAGGGCGTGATAGCTGGGCACAATTTTCCCCAGTAGAAAATTATTTGACGTCAGCAACACGGAAACCACGGCGACGTTTACAGTGCGCGAGAGCGGGGCTGCAGAGAGCGCCCAAGGGTAATCAAGATTGGGTGTTTTTCTACACGAGGGACCGGGGTTTCCAAGAGAAAAGCATGGCCTCTCACCGACGCGTTGTTGGACCGGCGCGTAGGCCTTCACCGCGGCCGGCTTCCTCTCCCGCCGGCCGATGTCGATGAACCCCGCACGCATCTGGTCTCTCAACTTCCGGTCGCCGTAGTTGATGCCTTCGAAGTTCTGTTCGCAGCAACGGACGGGATTCAGGGACGGGACATGGGGGGGGGGGGGGGGCGCCAGCCTTGGTAAGCGCCAAAACAGAACAAGAAAAAAAAACGGTACCCTGGTTGTCTAGCTCACGCAGTGAGAGGCGTTTTTTACAGCGTCGTTGCTAACTGACGCCAATCCAACCTATAAATATATCATATATTTATACGAAGGGGGTGGGGGGATTTTTCGTTTGAAGGTTTTCCGCTTTGATTGTTGCGGCGTTTCATTGTTTTTGGTGTGTTTGGTGCTTAGTGTTTGGTGTTTGGGTTTTGAGTTTTGGGGGTTTCGGTCTTGGGTCTTTGGTTTTGGGGGTTTGGTGTTGGGGCGTTTGGTTTTGAGTGTTGTGTGGGTGGGGGGGGGGGGGGGGGGGGGGGGGGGGGGGGGGGGGGGGGGGGGGGGGGGTCCCAATCAGAACCGGTTACAAGCAATCGTGCATCAGGTGCAACAAGACACTAACCCCTTTGGGACGGACCCCTTTTAAGATACACAAGGTATATATATGAGGGATATAAGGGATAGCGACCAAGACAATGATAAGCTTTGGTGTCATCAACCGTCTAGGAGCAGCGTGAGCGCCCAGCAGTAGGGGTGTATAGGATCATGTTGCGCCTGTGCCGCACGAGTGACTCCTTGCATTGCATCAACCATTGTAACCATTGTAACTCGGACACCAACCATTGTATCACATCATATCATCCCCCAATCACGTAATGGCCGTTACTACTACGGATATAGCCGTCAATTTCCATCGTCATGTTTCCCTCCTGAAGTCCCATTAGGGTCAAGCCATTTTGCGGGCCGCCGACACGCGGGCCCAACAGCCCCTGGCGTTTCGACGGTGGGCCCATGATATATACCGATAATACTCATGCTGTAGACTACCACGAGAGCAGACTGGTAAAGTATTGCGCCGCTCGTCACCCCCACTTGACGCTGCGACACAAACTGAAGTACCAAACAATACTAAAGTATACCCCCACCACGCATGCCTCCACCATATACGAGAGAGCGCCAAAAGGTTTGGGGAAGGGCAGCTGACACATTGACCAAACGACATCCAGAACGAAAGCCCTACTCAATACTCGTAGCGTCCTCGCAAGCCCTACTCAATAACGTTGGGGCGTGGTGATGATGGGCTTCGTTACACTACCGGCACAGCTGCCAAACACCAAAAGCCGTCGAAAAGCTAGAGGAAATACTGTACAAGTATACCTGATACCTGGTATGCTTTTTAGTTTATATAAGCATATACGAAGCAGCAGGTATGCTGCTGTAACAGCGCGTGAGTCTCACGAGGGGCACCCTGCAAGACCGTCGAATTTTTCTGAAGGCGCACTTCGCACGGAACGTCCCTCTAAGGATCGTTGGAAGACAAAACCAACGACGACAACGACAACAACGGCAAAGCACCGTTGGAAAGCAAAAACCAACAACGGCAAAGGGCCGTTGGACAACAGCAACAACAACGTCCAAGAACTAGGGCTGGGCACTGGCACAGTATGTACTGGCAGTAGTAATCTACTGGCAGTATCAATCTACTGATTGACCCTGCCAGTATATTTGCCAGTAGGTTTTTTCTCATGTACGTCCAAGAAACATGCCATATTATAGTACGGAATCCCACCAAATGCGTTTCGGAAGGAGAGAGAAGGGAGAGGCAATGTACTGCTGCAATCCAGTATACGGGTTGATTTTGACGACAGAATACATCGCTACTGACTGAGTCAGCCAGTGCCCAGCCCTACCAAGAACCGTTGGAAAACACCAACCAATACGACACCAACACCAACAACAACAAAAACGACACCAACACCACCACCACCAACCACGACAACAACAACAATCTAAAGTTGGAGTGGCGGCTGCCTGTCCCAGACGGCCGCCAGAAACACAACAAAAATATCCCGAGCGTTGCCGTGCCAACTACGCCATCCAACGCCGCAATTAATACCTGCACGCCTGAGCCATCATCAAAGCTGAAGTCAAGCATGTCTCCCTTCTCCGCCACATTGAGCTTGGCCTGCATGTCCTGCGTCTTCTTCGCCCCCCTCTCCAGAACAGCATCCAAGTCCTGGTCCGACATAACCGTGTCTTTGCACCGAAACACGGCGTCCGCTCCGAACCTGCAAACAGAGCCCAGCCCCAGGTGCAACACCGCCGCCGCCAACGCCGCCGCAAGCCAGCGAGGCAAACACTTATCAGACGTCAGGTCAGTCAAGGTCAGTCAATGGGAGGGGGGCCACCTACACCAGCAGAAACGGAAGGAGAGGGCTACTCTACATCATCTGCCGCGGCATCGCAAAAAGTTGAGTCATCCACTCCGACGAGTTTAGCCCCCACGATTTGTGTGTCCAGACGGCCGGGTGCTCGTACATACGGGTGAGGGTACGTAGTCCGACCGAAAAGACGGAGCGTGGCGCTTACAGCAGCATCACAGGGGCTTCCCTCCACCATACCAAACAACCCCCCCCTCGAACAGCGCTGGAGCAAACGTTAAAACTGAGGCAAAAAAACACCATGCCGGCGTTTCCCCCTACATGGATCGAATGCTAATTCCAACACTGAAAGTGAAGCTCTAGAGCGACGTATACACAAAACTACCAATACGAGGGAAACTAGTAATCAGAACCAAATATGATGTGTGAACATAAGGGGGTACGAAGTACATGTTTTTGGGGTCCATCGTGGGTTCTGATCACTACAACACTAGCCCACCCGTAATATGAGTATGAGTAGGAAGAGACGATAGAGGCTTGGTTCAGGTCTTTCGGGTTGGAAAATGGCAAGCAGGTTCGCACCGCGACAATAGGGACACAACATCGACCCGGCTTCATGCAGCCGGCACGAACACCACCGACAACACAACATTACCAAAAAAATTCCTCCCTTCCTTCCCTTCCTTCCCATCCTTCCCTTCCCTCCCTTCCCTTCCTCCCACTCCGCCTACCTGATGGCCGCGAGGAGCTCATCCTTCTCGAGCTTTTTCTCCCCCTGCAGCATGCCCCGCTGCACCACCATCGCGTCTAACTTCAGCTTCTGCTGGGCGCGCTCCACCACCTTCTCCTCGATCGTGTCCTCTGTCACCAACCGGTAGACCTGACACATAAATACAAAATTCAACCAGTAGGTGGGAGTGTCGGTACAGCATGCCAAACATTATATATATTAATACATGATTTGCCGCGGAATATGCCACGGGGTGTGCCCTTCCAGCCGTCTTGCTCGAAAACCGCATACAACTTTGTCCCCAAAAATAAGGGACATTTGTAAAATGATACCTGGTATTCAATACAAACGGACATAGTGGTATGCCTGGTAGAATATATCATGGGGTGTGACCGACCGTCGAGCTGTGCTGATCGAAAACCGAGACACCTAACCTGACCTGGCCTGGCCAGCCCAAAGCGGAAGAGAAGCGAACGTACCCCTCCCTTCACAGGTCAACTTGAACAACACAACGAGTCTGGCAGCGAGGAGTAAAGGGCATGACACGACACGAGGCAACGATAGCCCCGCACATCCTAATCGTGCCGCGACAGCAGCAACAAAGCACGTTGCACAACCTACAGTGGCCAACCTAGAAAACGATGTCGAAGCCCTCAATCGGACGGCAAGACCCCACGAAAAAAAACAGAGCATACCAGTCAAAGGTCATCGGGAAACAACCCCGTTGATGGGCCGTGAACGTCCCCGGTCGTGTGGGCAACGCTTGAGTTTGACGTGCACATACAGAGGCGTTGTAGCGGGGAGGGGGGCTCACCTTGACCGTTTTCGTTTGGCCGATGCGGTGACACCGGTCTTGAGCTTGGAGGTCCGCCTGCCACAACATGAAAGCGAGACGGTGTTCATTTTTTTTTTGTACAGAGCCAGCAGCCAGCAGCGGGAGCACTCCGAGAGAGGCGAGAATCTGGTCGAATGGAGATACTCCTCAACAAAAATGTCGGGAACAAAGAGGGTGCCCTTCCTTAAAACGGCTTCCACTCGGTATATAGCATACCTGGTACTTCGTACCAGGTACAGTATAGGGTCAGTGTTCCTGTGGGAGCGAAACGGCCAAACCCTTCGTAAGGGGTCCGGGGACAAGAGGTCCATGGCTAGCCCACGTACACATCACAGCCACCGCGCCGAACATAGAAACCGTCCCAGAAAAACGCCACCGAAACAAATATCGAAACCGACCCCATCCCCCCCCCCCCCCCCCCCCCCCGTCCCTCTCTCCTACCCTCGCACCTGAGGGTTCCAGTCGCTATCGTACAAAATGCACGTGTCAGCGCTCTGCAAGTTGATGCCGAGGCCGCCCGCCCTCGTGGACAGCAGAAAAACGAACTTATCCGAGCCCTGAATAGTGGTGCGTTAGTGGATGATAAAAAACAGAATCGCGCCGGAGGATGCACGAGGGAGCAAGGAACGGCGACACGGAAAACAGAGCGCCGAACGGAGCGTGCTACGTGAATAAACGAACCGATACAATTGAACGAGACTGGGTCCATGAAACGCAACCAAGACCTCCCGCAATACAAGCAAACGCTAAAGCCTCAGCCCAATTTAACCCTTTCTTACTTTAGTTCCGTCTCTTGCGGATTTGTTTGTAAAGTGGTATCACTCTGGATGGAAACGTATTAATTGTTTGGATATCCATGTTACTACCTAAACGGTCCTTAATCTTTCGACCATAGATATACCATGGTATAGGCTACATCTCAGCGGAGAGCCGCGACAAAGCAAGAGCGAAGGACATTAAATAGTCAGGCAGGCTGGCCTGGCGAGAAGAATCAGCTTAAAACGTTGTTCTTGAAACACTACATACGTACTAACGCGTCAAAAAGAAAAGCCGCAACACAACCACAGCGCCTGCGAGCCGAACAACGAACCGGGCGACATTGTAGCAAACACGACGCCAACTTTTGCTTCGATCGATTCACGACGATACACGAAATCGAAACGAAGCAAGGCATAAATTTGAGGCGTCTCGCGCATCTTAACCTATACCTAGTTTTTCGTCTTGAACTAATTTCGCACGCACTACAGTGCTACCGGGGAAGGAACGCTAATAGAAGTGGAGGCTGCAAGGACATACCGGTGCGTTGTACTCTTCGATAAGGTCCTGCCTCGTGTCGTGGGGAGTGTTACCATCGATGCGGCAGTACTCGTACTCTGAGGGAACGGAAACAAGAGCGACGGCGGCGGGAGCGCGGCACGAGACATGCACGGCAAACGTAAGTCGCAACACGCGGAGCTTGGCAAGAGGCAGCCTCCAGACAAAAAAATCTTGGTGACAAGGCCGCACCCTACCTCCCTCTCCGGAAACGACCATACCTGTCATCGAGAGGCCACCGCCTTCATCGAGGGGTTCCGCGTCGCCCCAACCAGCCGCTGATACAAAATTGACCCCAACCATTTAGGTGGGTCGGCGTATCGGGGTGCAGCAGCCGACACCGAGACAGAGCCGTGCCGAAATCAGCGACCAACTCACGGGCTACTAGATTACTCGTGCTCACCCCTCATGTGCATCAGGTCCTCGAGAATGTCCATCATGCGGGTCATCTGGCTGAACACGAGGACGCGGTGGCCCGCAGCCTTCAGCCGAGTGAGCAGCTTATCCAAGAGGATCATCTGCCGAGCCATCGGTCGATCGTGCAAGGTCCCACATGCGCAACGTCAGAAGTCGGGGCGCAAGATTGAGAGGTGGGAGTGTCAGACATCGTCAGACATCCCATCGGCTCTCCAAAAACACGCCGGGGTCAAATCCTAGCTTCCCCCACGCACGCCTTCACAGAAAACCAATCCAGGAGACCCGCATGCAGTCTCCAACCCGCTTCGAGGTTCATCCGAGAAGCTCCTGAGTGATCTCGAATCCGTACGAAATGCGGCGACACAACAAAACAAGAAACAAAAAACTGCCCCATCTCTCCCAGCAAAATTTCACCTGATCTGTTACCAGGAAATAAATATTGCGCTACGAGCTACATTACAGTACAGTCAGTGATATATACCACTGTGGGCGGCAATATAAGGATCGTCGGGATGAAAATATCAAGACCAAACGGTCCTTACATTTCGGTCCACATCGGTACCAGGTATAATACGCAAAAAGTAGTACATGAAGTACTGTTCCGTAAGAAGTTTTTCGTAATTTTCTTCACCTTCCCGCAGTTTTCGACGAGGTGCTCCCCCATGGGGTCGAGGTTTCGGTCCTCCGTGTTGGGGAAGAGGTACGGGTGGTTGCAGCACTTGCGCAGCTGCATCACGATGTTCAGGATAGCGGTCCGGCCCACGCTAGACCCGTTCACGGTGTCGATGTCGCGCATCAGCACCCCCTTGTACACCTTCCGCTGGACCTCCGACATCCCTGATCAAAACGGCGTGTGCGCGGGAAGAGGTGGGGACACGGGGATTCCCGGTATAAGCCACCTATGAAAAAAAAAGCGGCCTCTACTGCAGATACTGCAGGCAGCTGGGAGAGGAGGTCACCCCTTGCGTGACACTCGAAGCTCGTCACCGACGAGGCCCTAAATCGACGACCGCAACAATAGGTTGCAAGGAGCGAGGTGTTGCGGGGGTTAGGGTGTCTCGCGAGGTTGCCGCAACCTGGCGACGACCACGTGCCCTTGCGAAAGGTTATCTGTGCGTGTCACAAGCGAGGCGTGGCTCTTCTCCTGCAAGCGTTCGGCAACGATAACGCTGTCGGGGCACACCTCATGCATGCATGCGTATGGCATTCAGCGCCACTCAGCGCTCTCACCTGTGAACAGGATGGTTTCTTCCTTCGGGGGGAGGGACTTCTCTACCTCCTTCTTCAGTCTCCGCAGCATGAACGGCCTGCAACATCGAGGCGAGAGAGCGGCAGCAATCAGGCAGGACGGCCAAAGCACGGTGCGTCAAGCACGACGGTAATCCAAGACGGGAATTTCGAGTAAGACGCCGAGCACAGCGTGGATCCTGCAAAAACGCACTCCTCCTTCGGCAACTACTGCTGGATGATCCCCTACACAGTAAAAGGTCGGTGATAGCTGACGATGGCAAACATTTTTGGACTCGCACTCCTGTAACGAGACATCTCTGCAATGATCGGGACGGTAGTGAAACACGGTTATCCATCATATTGCTATCTTAAGCTGGCCGAGAGGTGACTACCGAAACGTCAAGAGAACGAGCAGCGCGAGAGCTACTCCTCTGCAGTAACGTACGAAATGCACGCTCGTCCGGGTGTACGCATACCTGAGGATCTTGTGCAACTGCTTGATCATGTTCTGCTTCTTGTCGGCGTCGCCCACGTTGAGGTCGAACACCTTGCTGAACGCCTCCGAGTCTTTGAAAACCGAAGGCAGCAGAAAGTTCAGCAGCGCCCACAGCTCGTGCAGGTTGTTCTGTACGCCGAACCAAGCGGGGCACAAAGGGCAGCGACGCCGACAACGAAAAAGAGCATGTCAAGTGACCGCGCCAATAGCAGTCCACATTCCCACCAATCTCCCACAGACAAAAAACGCCCCACGCGACCACTTGCAGCCGTGTCTCGCCCATTCTCCCGTCAGCCCCAGGGCACCGACCCGCCTCCAGCAAACGTTGGAATATACTCTCGCAGTGCTTCCATGCAGTACTTCCATTGTTTGGGGACCGACTGCACGCCACACCCGACAGCGACATCACGAGAGGTCAGCGAGAAACGCGTCGGACGAGCAACCGACCACAACGCCGATTCTACCACCGTCGCCGACTCTTAACCCCCAACACGGCACCACTGCCCGTAAACCTTGCCGCTCTGCCCGTCCCTTTGCAGACAGCAACGGTCCAACAACAAAAAGCGACACGTTCTATCCTGTTCCCACCCTGCGCAAGATTCTGCACACTACGCCGTGATGCCGTGGACACTCTTCTCTGCGATGGCGGTGGCAATGCTATAATACGTGTACGGTAGAGCCGATAGCGGAAAACAAAAACACTCGCCTGCAAGGGGGTTCCAGTAAGCAGAAGGCGGAACTGCGTTGTCAGCTCGCGAACCGTCATGCTGAAGAGAGACGACTCGTTCTTGAGCCTAATCGATGTCAGCGGTGCAACCGTTCCAGGAGAGGCAGCGGCAACGGCGGCACAAGACACGGAATGGCACGGCACGAGTACAAGCAAATGAGCGATGCGAAACGACGCCATGCGAGGCGATGCTATGCAGATGGCATGCATGCCAATCAGACGGTGTGACGCTTCTGGTCACTGAAGCACGAGCATGCACAGTGTGGCGTGGCATCGTCTCGGCTCTATCAGACAGCTTCGGCCGTAGATATGTATTTTCCCTCATCTAAAAACTCCCAGGACTCCAAGAGGGGTGCGTGCGTCCACGCAAAGCACAGGGCAGGCCAGGCCAGGACCAACATAAGCCACAACCGAGTGCCAACAGTCTACAGTCTACAGCGTACAGCAATACAGAAGGTGGATGGACGGCCGACCCATGTTAGCTATAGAGCAGTGCTCTAGCCGCAAGCCCTAACCTTCTCTCTTCCCGAGTTCAATACTCCAGGTGATGGGCTATCGGAGCGGGAGCACAACGACATGGCCACCCACCCGACACTTGCCATAACCAACACGGACACCACACCAACAGTCCACAGCAGTACGGGTACCGTGATGCTACGGTTAGACAGTGGACGCTTGTCGACGCCCACCTGTGAGCCTCGTCGATGATGAGGTACCGCCATCCGATCTTGTTGAGAGCGGTCTTCTCGATGTTGGCGACCTCGTACGTCGTCAACAGCACGTCCCAGTTGCGCTCATGCTCCGGCGCTCCGGGCTTCAACTCGTCCCGGATGATCGCGATGCGCTCGTCCTGAATGCATCAAGCCAAAAGTGTCGCGGGTCAGACGAGGGCACGCGATGAGGCACGCGTCGCCCACATGCAGGTCCTACTCGTAGCTATATTATTATTACGGAGGACCATAATAGATAGGACCTACGGCAAAGACAAAAACCTGTATATTCACCTCTTTTTACTAACAATATTTGGTCCTATTTCCTATGGTCCCCCGTATAGGTCAGGGAAAAACCGTTCGTGGTTTCAAAAGGGTAGCAGGAAGCCCGTCTTGCTTGCGACCACGGGCGATAGTATGGACATGAGGTAAGACGATGAACCAATATGATACGTGAACATTTACAACACAACAGCAACAACAACAACGACAACACCAACAACAACCAACACCGACACTAACATCAACAACAACAACAACAACAACACAACGGGGAAGGCGCATCACCTTATTGCCACTCAGGCGCAAGATGCGGGTAGATGGGCAGAACCGCTTGAACTCCAGCTGCCAGTTGCCGAGAACGCTCTTCGGCAGCAGGATCAGATGAGGCCCATTCACCTATCGCGTTGAGTCGCGTCGTGTCGTATCGTGTCGAAGCGGGGGTGCAGCGGGAGCAAATTTCACTGGTCAGGTTTCTTACTCGCTCTTGGCAGCCTCAGTCCGTTCGCAAGAGCACTATAGCCCCACTCACCGCGAACACTGCAAACACCATAGTCTACAGTAGGCAAGGACCGGAGGCATATACCTTGCGGAGCTGTGGCTGTAGGGTGGGCATGCCAATGGTACCGGTATACTCGTATATGTATCAGGCATCAGAGACGGATGCCGTGCGAGAAACGAGCAGGGAACGCGAGATCAACTATCTACCGACGGAAACACCATCGTTTTTCGTCTAGAATTCCAACCCCATGTTCGGACTCGTGCCGTCACGCTCAATGACTTCTTACTACTGCTGTAACACCAACCTCTCTGTTTACAGCAGCAGCAGTGTCTATAAATATCCGCTATTAATAGGAGTAAGTCATGATGTTGAAGATTGATTGTACAAAAAAGAGCCCAGGGCGCCCACTATGATGATACTCCTGTACAGGTACGAGGTATACGAAGTAGATGTATATATGGCCAAAAGGAGTCCTCAATGTACATACCTTTTGAAAATCTCGCATGTAGGCGAGGATGCTTATGCTCTGCAGAGTTTTGCCCAAACCCATTTCATCCGCCAGGATCCCTGCGCACAGCAGTGGAACACGAGCGGGGGAAGTTTTGACGAACTGCCTGCATCTTGCAATATAGAGACCCCCACAACATATCATACTTCCAAACATCTCGCACCATGAACAAGAGATTCAACCAAGTGATACCAAGACAATAACTCGACGGCACAGCCAGCAGTTCCACACGTCGACAAACCAGCATACCACAAGAGCCGAGAAAGTACGCTCGTGCATCAAGCGGAACGAACACCACCGACATCGCAGGGCAGGCTACATTATACCTGGTACAAAAAGACGCCATCCAAACCCTACAACGCCTTCGCCGACTAAACAGCTGAGGCTTCCCGTATCGTACGTATAGAACTCTCGGGCGTCACAGGAAAAGTCTCAAAACAATCCCCGCGGGTGCTCACCGTTGGTCCCCTGGGCCTGCAAGTTGATCATCCAGTTCAGCCCTTCCAGCTGGTAGGACCGCATTGTGCCGCCCGAGATAGACGGCGGCTGCTGCATGAGGTATGTCGGAGCCTTGTCCTCTGCGTTGGCGTCCACGTCCAACGCTTCGTCTGCCGCCCCCCTCCCCGCCTGCCGCCGCTTCGATGGGCTCGCGCCGGCAGCGGCTGCCCCCGCGCCGCCCTCGGGCTTTTTCTCCTCCTCATCATCATCGTCGGAGTCGCTCAAGACCACGCCAAAGTGGGTTGCGAAAATGTCCGACTGGCGGAGGATGTATTTGATCCTGCGGCGACGAGGGCGAGCGAGAGAGGTATCATAGAGCGGGGGGTGGGTACTCACGTCATGGATGGCTGTAGTCGTATGGCAAGGGGGGGGGGGGGGGGGGGGGGGGGAAGTGTAGGCTTCTTCCCCAGCAGAGATTGTTCTGGTTGGTGAACAGACCGGGGCCAGGAAACAGCACCCAAGAGGTCCGTCGACTTAAATGCGAACCATGGAGGAAGTGATGCCACGGAAGCTATGAACAGTTTATTACAGCAATACTATTGATAGTCCTGTCATATCAACAAACCCAGCGACCGGCATTACAAGCGAAAACGATAGTCAACTTCGTAAACATGTCCATGACACCGACAGGGGTGCTGCTGCTGCAAGGTCTCGTCGACAGCTATTGTGTGAAAGTGGTAAATCCCGCCGCACCAGGCAGGGATACAACCTGGAACGCATCAACCCTTCTTCGCCGGTTTGTTTGCCGGGGGGCAAATGTGAAGCGAGAACTTACCGAATGCATGGTGAGCGATCGATCGCATGACGACCCTCACCTCTACTCGCCTATTACCCGCAACGATGCATCAAAGGCACATGCAACGCCACAGCAACAGCAGCAAAAAAAAAAAACACGCGTCCGAATCTCCGACGATACAGATCCTGACCCATGGCATGCGTGTGTTCGGTACATGCCCACGTGCGGTGCCCCCCGACGCCGACAATTGAACCCCCGCGTCCCGACCAAACCACAAGGACGGGGGGGTCATGCCCCGCAGCCCTTGCAGCCCGCATGTGACCGGTTTCAAGCTCACGGTCGGCGACAATCTACCGACTGACTGGTGCTGTAATTGTGCCGTGTCTCTCTTACCCGCAAAGTACGAACCGCTGCTGGTCTGTGCCGTCTGGAGTTTGAAAAGGATACGTACGTTCAGTTGACACATCCAGCAGGGAGCTCGTATCCCCCCCCCAGCCCCGATCCGCATCCGACGTTTCAAACCCATCATCTCCCGCCCCGCGTACCCACCTCTTGCGGGCCATGGCCGCTGCCGCCGCCGCGATGCTATTCTTCTGTCGGTCGCTCTCTGCCTCCGCGGCAAGCCTGGTCGACTTCTGCGAGTCGCGCTTGGCTTTGGCCAGCCTCCTCACCTCCAGCCTCTCCTCGGACATGTCCTCCACCCGGGTAACCTTCCGTTCCTTCTTAGGCTCCACGGCCGCCCGTTGCCGCATGTAGCCCTGGGATGCTGGATCCGCGTTTCGAGCATCGCGGTTCGCTGCCTGCCGGGCCGCGACTTCCGCGTCTCGCGCCTGGCACTCGAGCTCGTGGCGCTTGCGATCCTCCGCGGACTGGGCTTCGAACTTGGCCCGGTGCTCGTCTGGGAGGTCGCGCCAACGGCGAGAGATCTCTGCCCCTGCTTGCCCGAAGGCAAGATCGGCAAACTCGTCCTTATGGTTGTTGTACTGGTGACTTTGAAAGTACGAGTACGCCGAGGTCACAGCCTTGATCGGCCCAGTGCATCCCGCTGCCGGCGTGGCCATGGTGCTCACCGTGCTCACTGTGAAGAGAGAAAGAGAGACGGCTAGCTTGGCTCAAGCCTTGCACTCGAAAAAATCAGGTGTGACCCGATCACTCGATCTCGATCAAGGCAAAAGCAGCGACAACAACTGATGAGGGTGCCGCTCTTACCGTACCTACACCAAACAGAGGGGTTCACCCAATACACCGCCGACGAATTTGAATCTGTCACCCCGGATAGCCGATTGCAGGCTCCAGAGCTTCCCAGCAACTCGGAGCCCTGCGCCTGCGGGATTAGGGGAGGAGGTTGGGCAGGGGTTGTTGGCGTCGCGGACACACAATGACACAAGAGCTTGCCGGGCGCTCGGAGGGTGGGGTGGGGTACGTTGTTTGATTCGGCAGGAACGAGCAGACACCGCACAGCAGAACGGTAGCACCCACATGACCCAGACACACCGCTCGAGAGGCTGGTTCAATGAGCGCCAAGCCCCGTCCAGACGGAGGAGGTCTCGTCTTCCGCCCTCTTCTATTCACTCCTCTGGTAGCCTACTCTACGCGCGAGTCCCGCGCGTACGAGCTCCTGCCGGTGGTTGCAAGGCCTACGGTAATTTAAATTTCGAAAACGCCACGTACTATCTGACCACTGGAGTAGAACCAACCGACAGCGCCAAGCTCCGCCTCTCCGCTCACCTGTGGTGATTCTCGCGGATCTCCAGCTCCTCTGTGGGTGTGTGGTGGTTCTCGCGGGCTGTGTACCCCCTCACGCTTTCCTCAAGACGTGAGGTGCCTCTGAATAACGCCTTTTACCTGTGAAACCTGCGGATCCTCTCGGTAAAAAACAAGTTGATTTTTGAATTGAAAAAAATATGAGAAGGGCAACGTCTGCCTTTAAATTTGGTTTCATCAGGGTAAGGTTCTCAACGCGCCTGCTTCCAACTACTCCTCCCCCGGTTTATTTATTGGTTGCAAGTTAAAGACAATGAATTTGCACTGGGGTCGCTGTTGTTCCCGCAGACAAGAAAGCTGATCGACTGAAATTCGATGTACGCGAATTGCCGCGCGCTGGAATGTACCTTCGTGGATATACTGAAAGAATATTACTTGTTGTATGCACGGGACCGCCGCGGTTTTTGCGCGGTAAAAGTGCCCACCACGACGTGAAATAAAAATACGGTCGGTAGGCTTCATACCTGCCAGCCATTCCATGTTGTTTTGGTGAACGGACCCTGAGTGACGCTGCGGAAGAAGTACCTATGACAGTAGCTCTATGGATAGCCTGTAGAGAGGAGAGAGGTATGCTCTACCGTCCACCACGATTGCTGTTGAAGCTGCGCTGCACGAGTGCTGTGATTGAATTATACTTTTTTGTCGAAAGAAGAATATAATCAAGATAAGACCACCCAAACGTACGACGTACGGATAGTAGAAGTCAGTAGCATAGACGACGTTAATATCATATGACCCGTGTCCCTCTAGAGTCTGCTCTGCTGCTTGCTGCTGCGGTTGCTGCTGCTGTGTGGCCGGCTGTATGTAGTCTGCTGATGGAAACACAGTATATACTTCGTGTAACCTACAGAGCTATTCGTACATACTACAAGTACTACGTATACGTACTCGTACCCGGGCGAGCAGCAGTAGGAGTACATTACCAGGGTATGAACAAACGCCTTTAGTGTTACCGACGGACGGACGCCCCCCGCCCCCCCTCCTCGTGCATAACAATGCCGACCGTAAGTACAATGATAGCTGTAGCACCAGGTAAAAGTGGTACCAGTGAGCTTTGCCCATATTGCCTCTCGTCATATAGAGCTATGAATAGAGAAAGAGCATGGCCTGGGTCCGTGGGTGCGAAGGGCAATAATGCAAATACTTCACGTACGTCCGTGCTCGGTGCTTGTCTAAAACGCAGACTGCTACATACGTAATCATCTCGAAAGGGTACCCAAGGACTACGAGTATTCGTACCCTTGGGTACAGGGGGCATGAGTTATCGTTCTTCGCGATCATTGGTGGTCTATCATTTGTCATAAATAAGAGGAAGCGCATACACGCGCAACCACACCGCGATCACTCGATACGATGTTTGTTTACGTTTTGTATGAAACACCACCTTGAAGTTGTTACACAAAAGGACTGACGCACTCATTCGCAACAAAAATGGCACTTGGTACCGGAAACATCGTAGTTAGAGAGCTCTACGAGTATAGATCTGGACTCTGTGACCATGGTGTAGTTAGTGACTATTAATAGTGTATGGTATACGTACTATGTACGTACTACAGTATTAGGGATCGATTTTTTTTGCTCGAATCATTTGCAGCAATTCGACATGTTCGGCTGTCATCAACGTTTGTTTGGTCGATCGATGGATTAGAACAAGATTGATATTACGGGTTCATGTGTGAGCTCTACACCCCCCCCCGCGGTGCTTCGTCCACGTGACATTACAAAAGCGCGGATAGAGTGTTCCTAGATGAACTCGTTTGCGGTTGGCGGCATGGTCGGTGCGCCTGCCCGTTGCACACGCTGGAACCATGAGCACGTGTTGCATCCAACGTATTAAATAAATGCAAGCACACTCCACGGACATTCGGCACACTCTACAGTCAGGCCAGTTCCCTGACACCTCTAGCCCCCCCCCACCCCACCACCACCTTTCCACCCCCCACCTCCCTTTCCCACCCAGTCGGACAACTTGGCCGGAATTAATGGATGGCCACGAATAGTATAAACAGTGTGCGTCCAAGGCCCGCCAGTTGCCAACACTACAACTTTCTATTTTTTACAATACCTTACAACGAGAGCGACAATCTTCCGTGTGCGCCATGCGTGGCAATTGGTCCCGAGGGGCTAAGGCGCCTACTAACAATATCTCAGCCAGCCATATCCAGTCGGAAACTTATCGGTGCTGTTCACCAACCGCCATGGACCACACGCCAGACAAGGTCCTAAGCCCACGCAAATGCTTCAGCTGGTAAACCCCGTCGATGAAAGTCTAATGTTGTGAACAATCACACCTCTCGATCTATTCAATAACTTCAACTCGATACGCAACACCAGTACATCGTGGGTGTGTTTGACTTGCTGATGCTCTCAGGGTGGTACGTAGCTGCTTGCCCAAGATCACCCACGGAGAACTTGTACGCACGTGCAAGACCATTCAGATTGGCAAGTATTTTGTTTACCATCTGGCACCTTGTTCCCATTTGGTACTTTGATCCCACAGTGGGCCCATCCCCTTTTGCGCCCTGCTCCCACTTCTTAGTGGTGCAGAAATATAATCAGCCCCCCGCAGAAGCCGCCGAAGGTTCACCTGGCACGTCTGATTTGGTGCCACGTAGGCCATACATATTTACAAGGAGAACTGCTATGCATACAACCGTATTGAATTTACGTGCAAATCTGAATAGCCTTGCACGTACGTGCAACTTCTCCGCCGCTGGCCCATAATCACCGATGATTGGTGGCCAATTTCCTTTCAAGGAAGGGTTATCATGTTCTTCGCCAGATCCCTCACCTGCATTGCGACCACCACGTACAAGCGATCGATCAACGCACAATTTTGCGCCATGCACGACAACCAACAAGCATAGAACGGCGCCCATGTTGAACAGGCAAGGCAGCACACCCTTGGATTTTGAAAGCCGGGCCAAAATAATGAAACGTTGCTAGCGAAAGGAACTACAGCCAAGAAACCATTGAAACGTCGATGTCGAATGTGCTTTTCTGTTAACGATACAGCGGAAAATCGCGTGAGACAGGACGACCTTTCGTACCGCAACTGCCCACACATACGTACATGTGTTATGCTTGATTTGCTATACGTACACGTGGCAACTGAACCCTAGATATCGTTAGACGACATACTGGGTTCGTAGCAAGAACGCAAACAGTCACAACACAAAGCGAAACTGACCATGTTCTTGTGGTGAGCCTCCAGGGTACCCCCACCGATTTCCAGGAGCTTAGCGTCTCTCCACAGTCGCTCCACTTGGTACTCGTCACAGTACCCATATCCTCCAAGGACCTGGAGCGAGCCAAGAACGAAGAACAAAGAAGCAACACGAACCATGCTTGCGTGGGTGATTCGCCAACGCTTACGCCCTCGAGCTCATGTAAGCAGTGCGTCTAAATAATATCTGGGAAGACGTAAGGGCTCTGCAAGGAATGCTCGGAAGACTATAGCACCGGTGCTGGCAACATAAAATCCATGGGTCGTAAGGACTATAGCACCGCCCCTCTGCTGGCAACAGCAAAAATCCATGGGTTATATAACCCTAGTAGAATTAAACCACAAAAAATATCGAGTGGGATAACCTGTGCAGTTGGAGAAGTGTTGAAGAGAAGCAGCGGGACGCAGCGTATGAAAACTGCACATACATACGTGCGCGAGTACCGACCCTATGGCCTACCCTGACTGCCGAGTGGTCTGTGGCGATGCAAATGGAACAGAGAGCGGCAGGGATTCCAGCGCCTCGAAATCAAAGCGGACAAGAAGGTGCCAATCACAGATGCTCAAAGAGGTATACGAGTAGACTACTGTACAATAGTACCGGTATACTGTATCCGTCAATGCGTGCATGCGTGTTGTACCGCAAGCCCACCTGCATCGCCCTGTCGGCAACGTTCTTGGCCATGGTGGTGCAGTACAGCTTCGTGCCGTCCGCGTCTAGCCCGTTGCCTACGGAAGAGAGGTCCAAGTTTGCCGCCACGCCGTACACGTAGTGCTTCCCCGCCATGTACTCGGCGTACGAGTCCGCGATATGTTTTTGCATCTACGATAGACCAACGGAATCAGGGGAGGGGGGGCGAGCGTAGTGATCGCGGCCGTCATATTGGAGATTTTCAGAGTTCATGGCGGTACACGAAGCTCCCACACATCCCTTGCGGGTGTTTCGACGAGTTACTTCTCCCAATAAGTGTCCTACTGCTGCTTGCCCTACCGTACTCATGTGGGTGCAGCAAGAGAAAACGTGTAATCTAAGACAGCGTCACACATAGCTTCAGCTTGAGGCAGCGGTGGGTGCTTCTACTTTGTCTACAGGAGCTACCAGCACTGTCTGTACGCATAGCGCTCTTGGTCTTTGATTTGACCTGGTATTGATAGTAGAAACGTCAACAGCCAATGGGTATGTACACCGTTGTGCTGACCTGTCCGAAGTTGTTAATTGGGCTGCCAAATGCGTGTCGCTCCTTTCCGTAAGCGTTCATGGCCTCGATGCACCGCCTGCGTCATACAAGCGGACACGTGGCAAGGTGAGAAAATTCCACCAGCTCGCGGCGCTCACACAAACAAAGCAACCGTGATTGCCAACTCACGGACCCATATCAGGGCGCGGTACCACGAAGCTCGTCCCCGATTATCCGCCCTTCCTACTCGTCAAGGATATACGGTAACCTTTAACGCCGCTCTCCTATCCTGATCGTGGGCCGCCCTCACCTTGCAATGCCGAGACCCATGGCGGCGAGGGTGACACGCTCGATTTCAAGGTTGCGCATCATGCACAGCAACGCGCCGTTCTCGCTTCCCACCAGATTCTCCCGGCCCACCTGTGGAGTACAAGGTAAGTCCACACCATCAAATTATACTTCCGTTTGCACGTAGCTGAAGCGTGTGCGCGGCAAACCAGACAAAGGAGGCACATCCTTTGGGGGATTACAAACGAGCATTCCGCCTTTAATACAGCTGAACCTGGACACAACCGCTGGCTCTGTAGTCAACTCGGTGGATACACCGACATCCACGGGCACGGGCCGGAAGCTACGGTACCCCACTCGCACTTGCCTCCACACCATCGAACACCAGCTCTGCTGTCATGGAGGCCCGCATGCCACACTTGCCCTCGATTTTCTGGCCGAGCGCGAAACCTGGCATGCCCTGCGCGAGCACCAGTGCAACGCCATCATCCCACAAGGCGGCGACGCTGACAGTTGAACAAAGGGCCCATCGCGTACAGCATAATGCATAACCACAGTTTACACCTCAGACAGATCATGCTCTATCTATTTATCTACAGTATATCATTTAGTTCTTCACCTGCCGTTGTGAGATGTTGTGCAGTATCTGCATAGTACAGATCCAACCCAGGAAACGTGTGCTAGGTCATGCAGAATATACGGGTCCCACCCGGTACCATGAGCTAGATCATACAAGATCGCCAATAGATATTCCTTGAAATATCTAGATCACCAAGTGGGAATGATCTATATGATCTATCCGAAGTGTGAAAGCAACTATCAATAACATTTTATCTTTCCTCAGCAACAAGTGCCCTCCCCAGGACGAGCCTGTCGTACGCAACACGTGTTGCTGCGCCACACGAACACACAACTAAAAGGTATTCATAGAGGTGCAACAAAGTCCTCCAACCCCCCTGTCAAAGCGTATCGAATCGGTCGATTCTACTCCTGACTGCCTTTCAACCCTTTTACGACTGCGAAACTGATTTGACTCTAATCACTAGTAGTCTGTCCCCAAATACTAAAGAAAAAATGTCAAGGGGGGAAATCATGCCCTCACCCCACCCAAAACATCACAGTTCGCGTTTCTCTTGCCTTCTCGACGAGGAACATGCTGATGTCTTGGCGTCCCAGGCCAGTCCGAGCATACACGAGGAATACGTCTCCGGTGGTGCGGCCGTCTACCGTGCCGTTGGTGATCCACATTTTGGCCCCGTCGATCTTGAAGGAAGATCCGTCGGGTGAAGCTACGGCTTTCGTGGACATGCCGAGGACATCGGTGCCTGAAAAGGTGGGACCCACGCGTGCACTAGAACGAATGAGACCCTTTTCTTGCAGCTATATATGATGCTGTTGTAAAACTGACCGCACCGACATAATGAGGCACGCGAGCGTGAAGCGTGAGCCATGTTTTCTTGATTTTCTAATCGAAAAATATCCTCTTCATAGCGGGGTCACATGCGCCTTATGTGGTACCTGGTATATCATAGCAACACTGCATGCTGGTACGTAAACCTCCGGATTCGAAAATTCTTGCTCGATAATTTCGTCCAGACAGTTGGAGCACCCACGTGATTACCTGCTCCAGGCTCGCTCATGCACATGCCCGCAATCGTCGTGCCGTCGCAGGCAGCAGGAAGGAATCTAGACCTCTGCTCGTGCGAGCCGTTCTGGTCCAGATTGTTGACGAACAACATGGAGTGAGCTGCGCGGGAAGGCAACAAGGGAGGATTTGCGGGTTTAGGTTAGGTCGGCGGAAGTTTGGACAAAAAAACGGAAACGGTAGAGCGCACTGCGCGATGTTTGGTACTGTACGATACATAATTGAACGTACGAATGGCATGGAATGTTCGACGTTGAGGTAGAGAGGGAAGCTACAGCGTGGGTTCCCCGTAGACAGCAATAACCCCGTGTACAGTCAGTACCAACGTAGACTTTGCCGAACTGTACCGTACGGCGTCTCAACATCAGCGATTGTATATATACAATACACGATGGTAGGCAGCGCTGCCTTCTTCACCATGCGCCTTACTTTTTCCAGCAGGGCGTCTGCTACGCCAAGCACACATCAGTACCCCGAGCCGTGAATAGTTTTCCTGGCGATGCACTTGCCTAGATACGACAGGCAGCACGCAGGGTCCGCGGCAGACAGCTCTTCGTGCACGATGCAAGCCGCCGAGGCATCCATCCCCGATCCTCCGTACTCTGGTGGCACCGTTACTCCGAGGAGACCCAGCTCGCCCAATCGTTTGAAGATATTCGCGTTGAATTTTTCCTCGCTGTCAAGTCGGGTGGACAAATACAGGAAAGTAAGTACGTACTTCGAGGTATGCATAGTTGTTTCCCCCGTGTCAGACTGAGAAGCCGGTTCATCAGCTGTACATGGAGCCGACACACAGCCGGCAGCAGCATCATCAGCGGGGCATTCGTACACAGGGTGTTGGGGAACGCTGACTAAAGCGAGAGAGACATGGTCGCATATCCGTACACAGTAAGTATGAAGCAGTATCATACATACTGGTGTAACGAAATTCGATGAACATCGACGAGCAGTAGGAACGCTGAACCCTACGCGCGATGAAAATGAAAGCAACTATGGGGGGGGGGGGGGGGCACCTGTGACTACGGCTTGTCCAGAACACCGCAGGGGTAAACCTCCTACGATCTGACTTGAAAAGTACAACAAGCAACTAAACTATGACGAAAAAAACGCCCGCCTGCGGCTCCGCACATGCCCGTCATGGAATCGGTAGACATATGATGTGAGTCGGCAGGCTTTCACGACTTGTAACTAATCGGTAGGCGCCGTTAGCCAAATAAATGGCTTTAGTCGGTAAGTCGGCTGGCGAAGCCAGCTGATGGCCAGCCGACTTGCCGACTTCTCAAGTCAGGCAAGCGAAGCGAGCAAGATCAGCCCTCTCCTACCGAGGGGGCCCGACCCGAAGAAGAAACATGTATATCGCATTCAACAATCCTTCCTGCAAGTGTGGGAACCCAATAAGTCGGATAGTCGGCACCTCCGGCAGACGACTAACTATCCATCCGAATGATAACTACTCGTACTGTAGTTGGTGACTTAAGACGTGCCGACTCGCAGCTCTAGAAACCTGCCTTGAAATATCTAGATAGTGGCATGGTAATGATGTACGTTGTACGTGCGTAACATGTACCAGTATGATATTTGTATTAATAGCTCGGCCGCCCGAAATTAGCAACGAGCAACGAAGATGTGATATGATAGTGTATCATACCTGTGTCGACAAAACGTGCACGGTCGTAGGCATGCTGAGTGCGTAAAACAGCGACAAAATGCGAAGGCTGCCTCAAGCGGATGCCAGGACCTCGGGTGTTCACAGTAAATCTTGAGGATTGCACCTCGTGCCTCGTGCCTGTGACAACATGAACACTGCGGCTGACTGCCTGTACTGCGCTACTGCGTTATTATCTACAAACTTCAACTTTGAATTGCAGACCGCCAGTCAGAGTGTTATATTCCAGCTGAGCATGCTCGTGCTGTACCAGTAGTACGAGCTACGAGTACAACAACCGAGTCAAGCCAAACCAAAGCTGGCGAGGTCATCACTGATCAGAGATTACGGATCAGAGATCACCCTCCAATTATAAGCATCCCTCCGCGAAACGGTACTGCTGGGTATCCAGCACAAACGCACCGGTTGTGCTCCAGCGCTTGTGGGTCGACCTCGTTTTCCACGAATGATCGCACCATTTCTCGAAGCTGCTGATGCTCCTGAACCATGCCGCAGCAGTACACCAGGTACGGTACCAGGCACCAGGTAAACCCGAGGAGAGAGAAAGCGGCGTGCGCGGGCGACAAGGTTCGAGAAAGCATAAAAACATAAGAAAGACGCTGTGAGAGACCCTCATGACAAATGCTGGTTCAGATTCAGCTTGAAGTACAGCTCTCTGCTACTTTCGCTGGTGGTGGCTGACATCCTCCGTGATCCTCGCACGCTTGGCTATGTACGTACTGCTGTACCACGTACAGGTACCGTACGTATGTTATCATCTGAGATGGTATGATACAGCAGGTATCATAGCCCGCAAGATGCAAGATTGAAGATTGAGGTTGCTGCTTTGACCAGCAGGAACTCGGTATCACGCGTCAACAACTACTGTCGTTTTGCTTTGCTCGTTCAGTATACTGGGAATATCATACCGGACCTCTGAAGGGTTGAACAGGTCGATCTTCGGTCGCCGTGTAGCTTCATCCCCTTCGCCATGAGCACTTGACAAGCATCTCCGCCCGGTTGCCGAACGAACCACAGCAGGATGATTCAGTAAAGTTGAACATCGCGAGCGGCGCGAACCTGACACGATTATTGACGACAATTTTGCTGGGATACTGCGCAGCATCCTGACCTTTATAGCGTGAGTTGTCTCGGTACTGCAACTGATGATGTAATACTGTACACAAGGGCACAACCTCTCTGTAGGTGGTCTGATGTAGCACGGGGTAGCACCGTTCGAAGGTTCGGAAATCTGCAATTTGTGCTGTCTTCTCTCTCCAGCTCTGTTTTTAGATCGGGTTTCAGTACGATTTGGCGGCGGTATACAGTTGGGAAACAGGGGAAGAGCCAGTTTCCAACAGCGGGCACAAGCAGCGCACCTGCGTTGCAGTGCCCACAAAACCAAAAAAAAGCTCTTGACACAGAGACTCTGGAACCACACCTGCCCCGTTTTATTTTCCTGTAGGACATTCCGTAGTTCTGCTCTAGCTCCGAACTTTCCCATTAATCCAATATTTGGCAAGGCAGATATGAGCTCCTTGGTGCACTCCCGTGAGTGTGCCAAAGCGACAGCAATTTCCGCACCCTCCTTCGATGCGGACCTCGTCGCTGAAAATTTAAAATGTGGTTCCACGCGCTTGAATTTGTGGATGCCAGTACTGTAGCCAAGTCTTTTTTTTCCCTGCCGCCGTAGAACGAGCTCGTGCTCGTTCTACAGCAGATTTTTTTTTTCGAAAAGTACCTCGTGCTCGTTTTACAGCAGGAAAAAAAGTACTTGAATAAAGTACGAGAAACATCATATTCAAGCGGCTGGAACCACATTTTCAAACTTCAACGACGAGGTCCGCATCGAAGGAGGTCACGGAATCGGCTGCCGCTTTGGCACACTGACGGGAGTGTACCAAGGAGCTTATACCTGCCTTGCCAAGTTTTGTATTAATGGGAAAGTTCAGAGCTAGGGCAGAATTACGAAAAGTCCTACAGGAAAAACAACTGGGGTAGACGTGGTTCCAGTATCTCTTTGTCAAGAGATTTGATAAAATCGTGTTTTTTTCGTGGGCACTGCAACACAGGTGAGCGGGCAACTAATGCCGAGCTAACGTAAGAGTGCTGTACTGCTGCTGGCATGCGGTGATAGAGAAGGCTAGAGCGGTATCGGATGGTATTCTTGGACAGAGGATGTTGAGAACTACATACACACCAAGTATTTGGCGATTTCATTGACGGGGAAAACGCCAAAATCAGGTACATATATTCATATTCCATTTGATCCAAAAAAGGTAAATAATGAAACCAAGTATAAGTTCACATGCCAGTGTGGTGTTTATGGCCATACGATGAGAAATAGAAAAAAAAGCCCATTTATTATTTTCGCCCAAATTTTCTATCTCCCTCTTTGGTCGTAACTCAGACCCGGGGTCAATAAGTAGGCACGTATCCTCCCTCCCCACCGTAGATACGTGCCGTGCATTTTTATCGCGAGAAGATTTCAGTAATTTCTTCCCTCGTTGACTCTCGTCGAATTGTATAAATACATAAATACCTACCCACGCTATTACGGGGAACCTATGGTAAACAGGACCAAATATTGCTATTAATAGTAAAAAAATGGAATTATGTAAGTTTTTGTGTGTACCGTAGGTCCTATTTACTATGGCCCCCCTGTGAGGGTATTACCGCTGAGCTATAGGGGTAAAAGATCGATCAATTACCCAGCCCAGGGTAATCCTTATAACACTCTCCCCCCCTGTGAACGGCGGGATATTTGGGACGTCGGTACCGTATACGGCCGTACGTTGACCTACCCGCTTCATTTCGGTACCTGGGGAACCAGGGAGACGTGTTTTTTAGGGACGCACACGCAACAAGCGTTTCTGAAAAAAGAAACGTTCGAAGTGAGATTCGAACCCGTGTCCTCGACGACGTCAAATGTGAGGGTATTACCTGCTGAGCTACTCGTATAGGGGTAAAAGTTCGATCAATTACCCAGCCCAGGGTAATCCTTATGACACTCTCCCCCCCTGTGAACGGCGGGATATTTGGGACGTCGGTACCGTATACCGTAATAATAATAGGCGCTGCGTTGGTGTCATTAATTTGAGAATAACATTTAAAATCTTCACATGTACGGAGACTCGAACCCTCGATCTTAACCTTAGCAGTCATCATATTGGTTAACTGCTAGGCCACCGGGGCGACCGGTCAATGCAGGTAGTTGACGACGTAGAAATACATATCATACGAGTGAAAAGAAGAGCGGATCTTGCTGTCTGCACAAGATCGAAAACAGACGCATGAGACGTTCGTAGACAAAAAGGTTCACTACGTAACCGAAGCGACTTCCGCGCAGTGCTTGGTCTTGCCTGGATTTCCATCACGCTGGGGTAAAAGCACCAGTTTCCTATATGGCTCATTCTGACTTCCTTGAACCGAGCCACTACGACGTACCGTCTATACGAACAAACTAACTGCACTACTGCTGTGAAGGCCGTTTTCATCAGTCCACTCGTATCAGCGAGGAAGGCCATACCAAAGTCTCCTTCCCTGACAGTGGCATCGACTGCATCATCATCAGAGGACAAGACATACCGTAGGTCGCGTCTACCGGCATACAATAACAACTCCAGAGAAATCATGTTGATCACGAATTCAGTTGGAAAGAAAGGAGGCAAGAGGGTTCGAGGAGTACGACTCCCAGCAGCCACCGGCCAGGCGGTCCGCGCGCGTGGATCAGGCGAAAGCCGCGGCGACTCGCACGGCCGGCGCTAGTGCGGCCACCACGCTCAACCGTGAGGGAGATGGTGGTTCCCCGACGCAATATTTGGTGCCGGTAGAAGAGAACCCCACACCCGTTATGGGTTTTCCTCCAGTGATAGCATATTTAGCAGACGCGACCCCCGCGCTCCACAAGAGCGGCCGGGCGGGATCGCCGGCCCCTCCTGCAGGTAGTGAGGGTGGCGATGACGGTTTATCAGTTTCCGAAACAGCCGCCTTCCAGACGAGCCCGGTTTGTGCATGACATAACGCCTCCGACAGGTTTGCTGCATCTCTGGGCGCAGTTAGCCCAGGTCATCCACACGGCACGCCACGATGACGACCCCACACGCGCATATACGCCCATGCCTGCACCCCCCAACCACCCCAAGTTCGCGTCAGTTGCTCGGAAGGCCGTAGAGATCACGTGGTAGAGATCACCCCCACCCCCGTGGAGAAAGACCAAGGGAAGGGGACGGGGAGCGAGGAAGACACGGGCGCCGGAGAGCCGACGACTCCGTTCTTTGTCGACCCGTGGGACACCATGGGGGACACGAAGGTACGCCAGGACATGATAGAAACATTGCAGGCTCTGATCGAGGGGTTGTCCTTTGAAACCAGGCGTGGGGTATTAAGGGTAGTGCCCGAGGCGTAGCACCAATATAAAATTCCAACTCAAAAGATTGACCAATCAGAAAAGTGCGGGCACGAAATGTCTCTATTAATGTTCGTAGTTCGTAGCTACTGACGCCGGCCTTCGGGGAAGCGATCGTTTCCATGTACAACATGTCCCATGTCGATGCGCGTGCCCCTGCCGTCCCACTCCGTTCACCCATGGATGGTCAAGACATGGTACTATAGAAGAGCGAAAACTGCAAAAGGAGGTGTACGAGCTTGTCGCGAAAGTTGACGCGGAAGTAGCGAAAGATGGCCGAACGGGCCGCTTCCGTGTCGGACATTCAAAGTAACGAATAAAAGTGGCGCGTGCCTGCACCCACCGCAACCCCCCGCCCAATGATAAACACGTACTGGTTTACCGCTCCGGTGCGTAAGGTATCCGCTTCCTCCCCCCGCCACGCCCTACGAGCACCGATGCCACTCGTTCCCTGTCGCCCCGTAAAACGCTGATTTTGCACCGGGATGACCGCAGCAGACACCCCCAGTGCGGCAGCCTTGAACTTATGCCATGCGGAGAAGGGGGCGAAGGAGCATGAACGCCTGCAGAAGGCGGCCAAGGCTCGCAAATAAGATAAGCGTAACATCCTCGATAAAAAACGTGTTTGGCTCCAGCGAACCTAAAGCAACCTCGCGCGGGCAGTAGCCATCAGGAATGATGAGATTTTCGCCCGCAACGCGGACGTGCGTCAAGCCGAGCTTGCCGTCAGGCAGCGCGAGAACGAGTACCAGGCGAACATTGTCCAATAGATGGATCACTCCCGGGGCATCCGGGAGGCAACCCATTATTACCCAAAAAGACCAAAGGTCTGAGGGGAGAAAGCTCCTCCTCATGCGGGACGCACTACCGCCAAGACCCGGAGTGCCCAGCTGTCACGATATTGCCTGCAGGTCCAGCCTATCAGAGGGAACCGGGGGGTGACGGCAACCATCCGACCGCCTGCGCAAGTGGTGACGGCGGCGGCGCCCTCCCGATCCCCAGGCTTCGACAACACAACCAACTTCGCGCTGTCGAAGCCCGGTGATGGAGCTGGCGCGGCTGCCGTCACCACACGTGCAGGTGGTTTAGCGATTACAGTCGCTCCCGGCTCCTTCTGGCGGATTCGGCCTGCAGGCATCACCGGTGCTCCGGGTCGTATGGCAGGAAGCGGATCCCTCCTGACCAGGAGCTTACCCAACTCGAAGTTGTTAGCCTTACGTGAGGCCCCCGGCGTGCCGGGGCAGGTACTCTTAGGTTTCCAGGCCGCCCAGGGAGCACCCATTGAGAACATCCCGCACAATGACGGAGGAAGTTTTGTTGGTTATAAGGGATAATCTACTACTCTACTCGGTCAGCGCCGACTAAGCAGAATAGCAGATTGTCCCTTTTGACCAAAAAAATACCTGGTATATAGTTTGTGAGCTCGGCTCGGTCTCGACATTGATCTCTGGGGCGAACCTCTCGCCACGCGCTACTGGTCAGAATATAGGGGCCCACCTTCCCCTTATTCCACCCAGAAAAGTTGATAATAGCCGAGAATCGAACTCACGAATACAAATTATTGGCTAGAAGATAACATTAGCGACTGAGTAGAGTAGTAGGTTATCCCATGTGACCAATAGGTTTCAGTACCAGCGATGGTCATGGGTGCGGCTGGAGGGGCGACGGCCACGGAGGATACGCTGCTGGTGGCAGGGCGACCACCAACATGGGAAGTGAAGTGCACGCAGACCCCAGGGGGGGTGTGCAGGCAACGGCGCGTCCCGCGGCCGCAGCAGTATTGATACTACAGTAGGTCGGACCGCGACAAAACTCAAGACTCGAGTTTAAACAGACTTAACATATTTTCCACAGTGACCACAACGTCACGGTTGGAGACGGAGGGGCGGGGGTAGACTGTGTAGCCTGGACGCAGAGTATCAAACGCTCATACGCCCGACTAGACACGAGTATTCCTGTCGCTGCCCGCAACCTTGCGTTTCGACCGGACCACGTCGTGTCTATTTACTTCACGCTCACTTTGCGCAATGCCGTTGAGATTATATGGCTATATAGCATGTGACGACACCCTAACGGTTGGGTGGACTAGAGGGTGGAAGCAAGTCTTAGGGCGCCAAGTCCTCCGCTCGGTGCATTCGTTTTCCTCGCATGCGCCGGCCATGAAAACCCTGGTGGCAGACGCGTTTGCAGAAAGAGGTATCCTGTAACCTGTTGGATGCCGGGCAGAGCGGGAAGGGTGCCTTTAATCACACCCTCTGCGCACTACGCAGGGCTTTGATTAGGGCCTCCCCTGCTGCTGTCATACAGACCCCGCATTTTGTTTGGTTAAGGAGGGCAAAGAAATCTCAGAGTTCCTCGGCGAGTTGAGGCTGTTAGTAGTGTCAAATAATGGTGTGTGGGCCGGGGAAAGCCCGAAGATGGGACGATGCAACTCACCAATAAGACGAGCATCGGTGATCAGTTTGCATCCCTCAGCACGCGTTTTTTTGCCGACAGGAGCATGCGACCGGTTCTGTTTTCAGACGGGGAACGTTTGCGGGTTTTACGGTTTAACGCATCGTGCCGCCGCTCGACCGTCGATCGTCCGTTCGCTCGGCTATTGGTTGGAGGCTTTGGGCCGCCTTCGTCGATCGCCCCGTCGCCTGCTCGATCATTCGCTCGGTCGCGCTGTCGCTTGCGCCCTGCCGCTTGCGCCCTGCCGCTCTTGTTTTACGTATATATTAATGCTTTACGACCCGCGTGAGGCCATCAAAAGGATGCAGCTCGCAGAAAAATGGGCCCACGCTGCCTCGTTTGTGCTGACGGCACGCATTTTGTAAGACACTGGTATCATTAAGGCCATGGTGGAACTTATCCACCCCCAATTCCCAGGTTTTCGAGCGACTCTAATCTCTAGATATTTTTTCGGTGCAGTCAGTTACGTCGCAGTACTGACATGCTGCATTTGGACCTTCGGCTGCCTTAGCAGAGAAAGGGTGTGGTCTTAGCTCAGTGTTTCATCTACAGCAGCTTGTGAGTCTCGAGATTTTTGACCCGCAGGTTCTCAACGGAGGTCTACACCTCGAATTTTGGGGGGCTGCAGTGGTCGAAATTCGGAAGGCACATGAGACAAAAAAACAACCCCCAACTGAAAATTTGCACTTCACTTGCACACAGTTTCGTACAGCTTGCCGCAAGCAAACCCAGCCAACGAAATTGAGGCACGCTCCTCGTGGGGGGTGTGAGGGTGTCGGGTGAACCAAAGACACCAGAGACAGCAGTCGTAGACAGCCAGAAACGACTCACGAAGTGTTTTCGTATACTCGAAGTTCAGCACAATAAAGTCGCCAAACTCGTAAAATATTTAATTATTGCACGGCCAAGGAACGGGTTGGCGTGCTTATTCCACAAGTGTGTGTACTCATAACCATTGTTTTTTTTGTTTTATGTATATATGTTTTTCATTTCGTTTCATTTCGTTTTTTGTTTGTTTCTCCTTGTCTGCGGCCCTTAGGGTGCGAGTTAACGAAGGCAAGTTTCAAATCGAATCGATTTCAAATCGTTTTTTTTGTATGAATCGAATCGATTTTTTTCCGATTTGAAGTGAAAATACGGCTTTGCGTCCTATGTCCTATCGGGTGAAACCACGTATGTTCCGTATGTTCTCGAAATGTGAATGAGGAGCTTGGTGTTCGCTCGTATATATATATGTATACCTCTGCTTGCCATATACTCGTTTTCCCTACGTACTGGAACCAAGTCATTCAAAACTACCTGGTATGTTTTATTATTTCTCACAGCCAAAAAGTCCTGAAAAACACCGTTCGTGGCGTGCGTTTTTTACTTGTTTTCAGTATACACCTGATTTTGGCTCAAATGGATCAGGTATACCTGATTTTGGCATTTTCCCAAAAATAAAGTATTTTGGGACTTCTTAATAAAGTATTTTGGCACTTCTTTTTATATCCGATCGAATCGATGTTTTCATGCCCCAAAGTACAAATGTCTTCCCGGCGATTCATGTTTTGACCAATCAGATGAAAGTTCGGGTCGATTCATCAAAATTCAAATCGATTCGATTTGAAACTTTATTTCGTTAAAACGGGCCCTTTATGATGAATGATCGAACAATTTCGCCAAAGACATCCACAATGATGTCAGATCAAGCAAGGGAAACCTGCGCTGTCAAGGGTATAGGGCCGAGTGATTAAGACTAAAACCTAGTAGTATGGTGTCAGTCCAGGCAATGTCAAGGGGTTGAAGGTGCTGTGTCGTGACATCTTCGGTTCGAGGGCGGTGAATATAGGAGAGGAGGGAGCAGAGGAGGAGAGAGGGACGGAGAGAGGGAGGGACGGAAGGCGGGAGAGGGAGAGGGCGAGCGAGGGAGGGAGGGAAGGAGGGAGGGAGGGAGGGAGCGAGAAAGCGAGACTGGGACGGAGGGAAAAGCCTTCGCCACCTGATCACTCCCAGCACAGATAACTGCGTGACGCTGTCCAAACATAAATTTCATTAATCCGATTCCACTTGAAATTAGACACTGGCTTCGGGCGATCGATTGCTGCTGCTCGGCTCGCCACACCGTTTGGGGTGCTGGCAGTCAACCCTGATTACTCCACACAGAGGGCACCCCATTAGGTATGGTTTGGACCATGACAATCGCCTTCTCGAGGGCTATCGACCTGTTGCGTGCGATACGGATGTAGCAGTTTTGAAAGAAATTTGTCCGTGGGTGACCCTAGACTGACTCTCATGGGACAGACAGACAGACAGACAGCTTTTTTCAATCGGTTCTAGAGACCGCAAGTTACACTTGTGGAATTTCACGCGCCGACAGCTAGTACCCATGGCTTTTACGCACCGATGACAACACGGAGTTCGCAAAAAAATACTTCCTAGCGGATCGTTTGAATTACGTATTAAGCTGACGTATCCGAAAAACCTGCGTACCAGGAAATTTCAATCCTGCCAAAACATTATTGGGCTCAATTTCCTGGATTATTGTACTCGTATATCTGGGGCATTTTTATCACTGCGAAAATACGGATCTTGTTTGCAAATCCCTTAACGTACTACGTTTCTGAGCCGTTTTTACATTCAGGCCAAACGCCTATTCGTGCCTACGTACTCGACAACATATACAAGAGGGTTCCACCGAGGCCTTAACCGCGCGGTAGGAGAGAGCACGCCAGTCGACGAAATGGCACGATGGCGTAGGTGGCAGCAAAGACTGCTGATGTGTTGTCTACCAAACCTTTCTCATACATAATTTCGGAGAATCATGTTGAAGTGCAATGCAGCAGGGTCAAACGCCTGTAAAGCTGGTAGCCCGGATCAGAAAACCGTTACATGTTGGCTGACAATCAAAAACACTCGATGACGAAATAAGTAGGGAGAAGGCGGCATACAACAACAAACAGCCAAAGACAGCCACACTGAAAATAATAGACTACTACTCCTCTAACGACGCCGTTACAGCTTCGTCAATAACGGCACACGGCGAAGAAAAGAAGAATGCCCCACACAGGCTATGATTGACCGTAGGAAGCCCATATAAATACGAGCAGTATATCGCCATGTCTTAAAAGGGACTGCACATTATTACATACTGCGCTGTTGATACATGCCAGGTACGTCAGGCCAAAGATAAATATTGTCATGCACGATTTGCCAACGAGCATATATCATCACGAGGCAACGTCAGCCATCCGCACATCGTCCAATATACTCGAATATGCTGTCCATCGTCAAACTACCACACCGGTACATATTACGTGTTGCTGAACTTTGCGATCCTGTTGCTCAACAAAAGTCTCGGCGCCACGATGAACAGCGTACTAGCCGACACCCCTTGCCAACGGCGCAAAAATAAGACCCATTCAAGATACTGACAGCCTCACGGCATGTATGCCGATGTAGGGGTCAAGACACCTGATACACCCTGCTGCCACCCTCCTCCTGTCCAGTCAGCATACTACAGAGTTACCGGTATACGAAGACTACGGGCTGTATATAGCGCTAAATACAAACGACTCATCACCAACTATCAGCCGATGGAGAGGTACTTGTTGAGGATCCGGAGAGCCATCGCCGTCGCCCCGACCCTCTTGTACAACATGCACAGGTTGTGCGCGGTTTCCTTCGTTACGCCACTGCCTCCAGACCAGTTGCGGAGCTCGTGCCCCCGTTCATCTTCCACCCGCAGAGCCCTGTTGTAGTACTCGATGGCAAGCTCGGGGCGGCCTACATGGTGATAACCTCTGCCTAGATTGTACATAACCTCTTGATCCAGCACCGCCTCTGGTATCTCGAGGGTTTCTGAGCCACTATCTGCCATGATTGATCCTGTTCCACCGGCTACGGCTTGGTCTTTGCGCAACTCGGCATAACGATGCAAGCACGCAAGAGCTTGAAGGATGCACACGCCGTCGTGGTCCACCATGGTCTCCATGACGGTCACCATGCGGATGGTGTGGGTTGCGAGACACAGAATCGGCAAGGCCTCGTCGGGGCGGGCGGTGTGGGCTTGGCTGTAGAGTTTTAACGCCTGTTTCGGCCGATTCCAGGTGGTGGCGTCGTGAGCTCGATACAGAATCCCCTGCACCCTCTCGCGGTGTCGCGCTACAAGCGCCTCCACTTGCTCGCCGTGGAATCCGCCGTCCGCTGTTTCCACCCCGTGCTCCGTCGAGACCCGTTGCAACAGGTTCCACGTCGCGTTGTTTCCCGGCGTCCTCGACAACGCCCGCACCAGCGCACATATTGCGTCCCCGTCGTTCTTCCGCTCAGCCAGCTCCATCAGCGTGCGGGACCGGCTTCGGCGTGAGCCGCCCTGCGAGCTGCGGCCGTTAGGCCTCCAAGCACGCGAACGCCCGGACATGCCATCGTCGTCCTTCTCTTCCACGCATCGCCAAGGTGGAGGGTAGTGTTTCTCGGACGAAGGGACCAAGGCTGATGTATCACGGTCGGATTCTGGCACGAGCTTCGCCGTCGGGCCTAACAACAAGTTTTCGCGAGTAGCGGGACCGTGTATCGGGGAGCCTCCAGGCATGGTGGCGAGTATCGCCTTGTCGGGGTTGGCCACAACGGACCGCAGATCCTCCTTTTCGAGCCCCCGGAGGAACCCATCCGGCAGGATGGCAGCAGCAACCACCTCAGCCGCCTCCTTGGGGTTTCCAAGCTCAATAAAACAACGAACGAGTTCAACCACGTGCCAGAAAATTGCTCGCCTCCCGACCTGTGCGATGACATCCGTGCCTTGGAGCAACCGGAGCATCAGCGCGGACAATTGGCCCCGAAGACCAGCCTGCCAGTCCAGCTTGCCCACAATCCGGCGCACTGGGCCCGGCTTCCACACCACGGCTCGCGGCTTCTCGCGGCTGTCCTTGTCATTCACCGCTGCTCCTCCCTCGCCTGCCCCCCCCGGATTCTGCTCAGGGTTCTCGGAGTCAGTTTCTGTAGGCTTGCCGGGTCTCACGCCGCCACCTCCTGACGCCCCCCGCACGTTGGTGGGAGAGAGCGCCTTCTGCATTTCGAACTCCTGTCGCTGCACCACCTGGCCAAGGGCGACGGTTACCAGAGGAAGCGCCACGCACGCGAAATCGGCCGATTGTTTCTCCATTCGGCTCAGAGTGGCCCATTGCATAAGAAGCTGCACTCGTTGGAACTCCGTGGCATCTTCCCCTTCGTCTTCGTCTTCCAAAGGAGCCGCCGGAGCGTCGTCGGTCCATGTTTGCGCGGCTTTGTCTACGGCCGGACGTAACGCTGCCAAGGCTAAGGAGACAGCAGACTTGTCCCGCCAGTACGCAGCTTCCGCCAGACCCGCAAGCGCCGCTGCATGGTGAGGGCGCTCCGCCAGCACTGAAGTGTATGCTTGCGTGGCCAGTTCGTGCTTCCCCTGGGACGCGTATGCCGCACCGAGCTCAACGCTGGCCACGTGGTGGCGGGGGTGCCCGGACTGCGCCACCTGCCGAAGATAATCTAGCGACTCCGCGAAATAGCCTGTGTCGGCGAATACCTGGATGAAAAAGACGAAATGGAAATCGAACAGTCAGCGGCGGATCGCGTTGTGCGCACTTCAAGGCTGGCGCAACAAGGCTGAGTAGAATGAGCTACACTACGTGATCGCCGCAAATGTGGTCAGGGTGACGATATTAACACCACGGCGTAGTGCAATGAAATCGCGTGAACGAGCTTGACGAAATGTGGACGGCAACAACGCGCCATGTTTGAGCTGCACGAGTAGCGAGTGCCCGTAAATCTATAACGACTTATCACATTCCATATCTCCACTTCAGCAGTAGGCACCAAACTGCACGCGACTACTCGGGCCGTTTTTCGGATCCGCGCGCGAAGCCCAATCGACTCGTCGCCAAGGAAATAAAAAGTAACAGCCAAATCCAGTGTGTTATTTTCTAATGCGAACGTTGCGGGGCACGGCGCGCTCAACTCAGCCACTGAAAGAGGGGAAAGGCTTTCTCACCCTTGCGATTTCTATCATCATGTCGCCGTATGCCCCTTCGGGCTCCTCGTCGTCAAGCACCGCGAACGCTTTCATGGCCTTGTTCTTGTCGCCACAGTACAGCTGGCACATACCATAGCGCAACAGAGTGGTGGGGCTCAACGTGAATTGATCCATGGGCTCATCCTCCCCTTCCTCCGCGTTGTTGCCCCCCGCTTCCTCCTCCGCGCTGCTGCCTTCCCCGTCCATCTCCGCCTCGTCCTCGTCTTCGTCGCTGCCCTCGTCGTTGCTATCTCGAAGGTCGCTGTCGCTGTCGATGTCTTCTTCGTAGTCTTGCTCTTCCCCGTCACCTGACTCGTACTCGGCATCGCAACGGCCTGCCATGACGCGGCATTGGTCGAGCCAGCTCACCAACCCCTCCACCACCTGCACCGCGACCTCGTACTGTGGCTCCTGTCTCTTGCGGCCTTCCATGAGCTTCCTCACGAGCAGGTCGGCGGCGATCATTGCCACCTCCCCCTCACGCTTGGAGGGGAGCCCGCGCTTGCGGGGAGGCAGACGTTTCGGTTTTGGTTGCTCCAGCTTCATCTCGCGAAGCCTGCTCGAAAAACCGTCAGCGAGGTCCCTCACGTCTGGTCCCAGGTGCCGTTTGCCGATTGTGCGCCTTAAGCAGGACGCCAAGGCCTGGTGGACGAAGACGTGTTGTTGTGGGGATATACACACAACACTCTCCGCCAGGTCAAGGTAGATGTCAAGCCTCCTCGGGAAACGTTTGGCGGCCTTCGCGTAGACGTCCAATGCCTGGCGGGAGGTTCGGTTCGGTCGGACGGACGGCATTACAGCATTTTTGGGGGCGGGATGAGGGGCGGGCGGGCGCAAGGTTGTAGTAATGTACCAGGGTACCTCATGTTCATAGGGGAGGTTCGGCATAGTTGAGTCGCTTTTAAAACGCTCGTGGCTGTTTCTTTTTGGCAAGACGTCGAGTTAAGTCGAAGCGAAGGCCGGTGAATAAAGGATGTCTACGTAAGTCACCATCTCTGACATGACGCAAAACAGGAAATGTTCAATCAGCGTACATCGTATAAAGTTCACGAGGACTAAAAAACACTACAAAACACTCGCGGACGACGTATCACGCAGTTTGCGACGTTTGATTGGAACGCTAAATATCGACTACTCAATCCGTTCAATTTTGAATTTACAGCTGACGTTTTGAACTGATGTTTGCATGCATACTTCGCATATATACAAGGCTTCCGCCCACTACGCTCGCTCACAAGGAATAATAAAACGCAACGTGACTGAAGAGGACAGGGGTCCAAAACATGGTGCAATATGACGACTTGAAAATGCCAAAACCTCTATGTTCCAGGAAAAAAACCCGGACGCCGCATGTATGTACGAAAGAGAAAGGATGGAGAGAAAGAGTACTCGTAGTTGCGTATCTTACTGCGATTGGAAATGAAGGCAAAGACCGAAAATCGAAACAGAATCAAACCAAGTAGGCTCCCAGAAACAAGGGAAAACGTTCATCGGCAACTAAAAGAAAGAAAAAAGCAGGGTTGTTCACGGTTCAGGTCAAACCTCACGGTTCAGGTCGTGTCAGGTTCGGTTGGGTCACGGCTCGTCGACAAGTAAAAGAAGGAAAACAGAAGAAGAAAATGTTTAGGAAGTAACTCTGAGCGGCCAGAGAAATGCCACGGGGGGCCTCTCGAAAAGGCAAAACTAGGGAAGTCTACTTTCAGCTACTCGTCATCAATGTCCGACAACTAGAGGCGGCTATGATATACCTGGTATGTGGTTTGCGGCAAACGTGCGAGTTCTACAAATCAATCACGCCAAAGCCATCCTACACGCCCCCAGCACTACAAACACCACGACGCCCCCCCCCCTCCCCCCGTTTCCCACCTGCTTGGGCTTCTGAAGTTCCAGCAAGCATCTCGCCCGCTCGATCGCAATATTGAGGTTATTGGGCTGGAGGCGCGCCAGCACCTTCAAAGCCTCGAGCCTCGAAGTGTGGTCACCGAGGATGCCTGCGATGCGTGCGGCCTCGCGGTGATTCCCCAGCTTCCTCGGATCGCGCGTGCACGCCAGCTTGTAGAACACAAGCGCTTCTTGGTACTTACCGCTGTCTTGGTAGATCAGCGCCAGGAGGGCGTACGGTTCCGGGATCTGTCAAGAGTTTAACGTTGACATGTCATGACATCGGTCTGTCAGATTACCATCACAGCTCTACGAGAAGACAGGAAGGCGCGACGCGCGCTTGTAGATCTGATGATACTCCCATGCAATCATGGACCCTGCGCGGTATCTTCGAAATTTTCAGTGCACCCACTTTCATTTTTTAAGAGGTCGAACGTGCCTCCTAGAGGTGGAGGAAACCCGAAGACCAGCTGGGTTTGCTCGGTCTTCAAGTGCCATCGCGAACAAGGGTGCCACTCCTATCAATAGGAGACCGGTCTTTGTGGGCGCATCAAGGGCTCTTTTACTACTGCATCTCACTGATACAAGCATTTCAGTCTAAATTCAAGTAATTTGTCCCCAAAACGGGAGTGCAGTCCTAAAAGGGGTTAATATACTAGTTTTAGTGTAGGGCGGTCAGCCAAGGGGTCAAACCGTGGTCTCCTATGTACGTATATTCTCCAGTCTGTGACTGGAGTGGTCATTTGGAAATTCAAAACTCGTGACAGATTTCCCGTGAAAAAAGTGGTCGAGATAATCGAGTGATTAAGTGACCCCCAAAAAGTGACCGAGATAATCAAGTGAATAAGTGACCCTCAGACCACACCCCGGGTACCCCCTTGTCCGCTCGACCCTCAAAGTCCGTTCTTGGCGTACAGCAGCACCGTCGCGCTAGTTTTTGCACGCCTCGACAGCCTAGCACAAACCATGCGCCTCTGCAGAGTATCAGCATCAGAGGTGGGGTGTGTGCGACACGCCGCGGATAGCAGCTAGCACCGAGCAGATCAACACGCCGAGCATTCTGACTGACCTTTGGGAGTTCCACACCTATGATTGATATTTTATTTGAACAAGGGGAAGGGGGGTTGTGATGAGTCTCAGCACATACGCCGCACTATAGACCGCCTCGTCAGCTCGCAACAGCAACTGTGACCCGGAATCGGTACAGCAGCAGCAGCAGCAACAACAGCAGCTTCTCAAAATGGCCGTTTCCTATGCGGTTCGGTTTTTGAGCTTCAGATTATGGTCCGATCGATTTTTCAGCGACCTACACAGTAGTTCGAAAATCGAAACAGTCTTCTATGCGAGAAAACACGGATTTGTTGTATCATCTGTATCATACGCACTCATCATACGTGCAGATATTTGAGCAAACGGCAAGACCAACTGCTGTTGTTGTGGTCTGGCGCCGCGAAGAGACGCGCCGAGTGCGCTGTACTGGGCGTAGAACCCAAGGGTCCGAAGCCACGCTGGCTGCCTCTGGTCTGGCGGCGACGCGCCGAGTGCGCTCGAGTCGACCTGTCTTGGTATTTTGTTTTTTTTTTACACAACGGAGCATCCGAGCGTTGACTGCTGTACAGCTACTACTACTACTACTACTACTACTGTACACTGCTGTACTGCTGCTGCTGCTGCTGTGAAGTCTACGAGCACGAAGAGGCGCGCGCCGAGTTCGCTTCCCTTCGTCTCTAGGCCCGAGCCCGCGCCAGCCGACTGTAGTTTGGCGACGGAGAGGCCCACCGATCGTCGGCTGCGCTTCGGGCGCGAAGCAACGTCGCTGTGTCACCATCCAACTCATCGATGGTGCTGCTGCTGCTTGCTCGCTGCATGGATAACATCTCGAATTTAGAGACCGTGCCATTTTTCGATTTGAAAATCTGATGACCCAAGTCGTGGCCAAAATCTGACGACTTGGGTCATCGGATTCTCGAATCGAAAAAATTCCAGAAAAATTCCGGTCAGATTTTGTATAATCGGACTGCGTCTACATAGGACATAGGACGGTGCTTTCGTTTTTGAGATCGAAAAATACAAATCTGAAGCTTGAAATCGAACCGCATAGGAAACGACCTAACTAAGCAGTACTGAAGGCCCAAATACTCCGAGTATACTGGGAGGATGAGCAGTACTTAAACTCGAATACAAGCAGTAGTACTCGGAGTAAAAACATGTAAATTGCTCGGAGTACTCCGAGAAATCGAGAGGATTGGACACCGAAATACTGCGAGTACACGAAGTACCTGAAGCATTTTTTCTCGAGAAAACTCTAATTATACTCCGAGGTAATGGGAGCATCTATAGTATCTGTGAATTTTGAAATGCTATAAACGCCAGTCACATGCCCCCGGAACCTGGGAGGAATGACGGCCGAGTCTTGTTAATGATGCAAAGATGCTCCTAACGTACTTCACACTCCGAGTATACTCCGAGTTCGAGTCGAGTATACTCCGAGTTCGAGTACATTTCGTACTCCGAGTTAGAGTACTGGCGGCCTGAATACTCGGAGTACTTGGAGTATGAACAGTGTACTGAAGCCCCAAAAACCCGACATACTCCAAGGACACGAAATATCGAGAGTGTTTCATAACCGAAATACTCCGAGTACGAGCAGTATCCCGGAGTATCGAACCCCGAAATACTCCGAGTACACGAAGCACCTAAGATATTTTAACTCCAATATACTACTTACTTTACTCCAAGGTACTCGGAGCATTTGTGCAACATTGAACACAACGAGGAACTACCCCTGAGCCCGCAGAAAAAACGCCGGACAGATACGAGTACTTGCATTTTTTTTCAAGACTGGAGACTAGCAACGCGAATGATACTCATTCGATTGCGATACAAGCACAGTATTATACCTGGTGCCACTCTGGCCAGAAATATAAGCTTCGTTTGATTTTCACATCAGAGTCCAAACGGAGCTTATGTTTCCATCAGATCAAACGGAGCTTATGTTCTCGTCAGATCAAACGGAGCTCATGTTCCCGTCAGAACAAACGGAGCTTATGTTCACGTAAAATCAAACGGAGCTTATGTTCCCGTCAGATCAAACGGAGCTGACGTTCCCGTCACATCAAACGGAGCCTATGTTCCCGTCAGAACAAACTGAGCTTATGTTTTTGTCAGATCAAACGGAGCTTATGTTCCTGTCAGATCAAACGGAGCTTACGTTCCCGTCAGATCAAACGGAGCATATGTTCCCGTTAGATCAAACGGGGAAAAGGAGCTTATATTCCCGTCAGATCAAACGGAGCTTATGTTCCCTTCAGATCAATCGGGAAAAGGAGCTTATATTCCCGTCAGATCAAAGGGAGCTTATTTTTCCGTCAGATCAAACGGAGCTTATATTCGCGCCAGATCAAACGGAGCTTATATCCGCGCCAGATCAAACGGAGCTTGTATTTCGCGCCAGATCAAACGGAGCTTGTATTTCGCGCCAGATCAAACGGACCTTATGTTCCCGTCAGATCAATCGGTAAAATAAGCTTATATTCCCGGCCATGTGGTATACTGGTACATTAGAGTGTTTGCGATAGAAGTAAATAAAAAAATACTTTCCTTCCGCTATAAAAAGTGAATTCCCTTCCCTTCACGATTTCGGTGTGTTTGCGATAGAAGTAAATTCAATCCTGCAGGCGACGCCTCCGAAAATACCAGGGGAAGTGGGGTGAGGCAACGCGGCAAACCAAACAAATAACGAAACAAAAACTAGCGTACGAGAGGAACGGCAGCCCAGCAACGGTGGCGGCGGCAGGGATAACCGCAGTGCCGCCGCTGCTGTCCCACGACCGCAAGCAGCAGCACAGCTGGCGGCAGCTACGAGGCGGCAACCAACGGCAGCGTCTGCTTCAGAAACATAAACAGCATCGATCGGCAGCCCCGGCAGCAGCAGCAGCAGCGACAGCAGTCAACCAACAGCGGCAGAAAACGACGAGCCCTCAAGCTTCAGGGAAGAGGACGTGCCGGCTTAGAAAAACGACTTATCATCGCTTAAGATCGGAGAACCGGCGGAGACAGCACCGACACACAGACGACGCACAAGGCACAAGACTACCCAAGATCGTGTCGCTACTCGTACTCGCACGGCAGCTCTTGTGCCCTTGTAGCGAGCAGTATATTGCTGCTTCTATACGGATCAAAATGCCACAAATAAACGCGCCAGGCGCACCAGGGGCAGCAGAACTACAGAGTACTGGTAACTCACAGATGAACATTGCACCACTACTTGTGATAGCTCCTGCGATGCCTCCACGACGTTGCCCTCCACGTATAGCATGTGAGCCCTGCCTAGCGCTCGCTGAATTTCCGGGGGGTAGTTCTTGCCAGCGGTCCTGCGAGCGGGGGAAGTCATCGGCCGGACACATGACAAGACAACCGTGTGACCCAAGGAGATGCGGTCATATCATGCAGCAGCAGCAGCAGCAGCACAGCAGTACTCGTACTCGTAGCATACTGGTAGACTACGTATCGCTGGACCGAACACCCACTGGATTTGGTATCTGCTAGCTCCCTTGGGCAGCGATCAAGCTGGCCACCACAACTGCATGCCTGGTACATATGAGTACCGCTGACACCAGCAGCAGGTCATGCTTACCTCCCGATACGGCCAGTCTTCGGCCTCTTGGCTCTGGGGTTGGCGAACGCATCCCCCTCGTCTTCGCTGCTGGGAGCTGATTGTCCTGGTTGAACCTTTCGGTTGGTCCTTGGACTCTTCTTGCCCTTTGAGGGTTTGCTCGCACCCTTGTCGTTCCTCTTTTCCTTCGCCTTTCGCTTGGGGTTCCCTTCTTTCGTGGGGTTCATCCTCGCTAGTCGGCACGAGCTTGAATGCAGAGCACTCCCTGCGTTGCCAAGTGCCTCTCGCTCTCGCAGATATCAAAAAAGGTTCTCAAGAGAGCCTGGATGGCTTTATAGACTCAGTATGCCGGTTCATGTGTAACGACTGTTTTGTTTTGGGCAATTCTTGCGACTTGCGACTGTCACGAACGAGTTCGACGTTTCGACCGACTCCGTTCCCTGGTAACGCACATACCTGGTACGCGCCATACCAGCAACATCTCGCTTGAGCACGTGCATGCTGTACAGTTGTACCTTGTTCTCGTGGCAGCACTCGTCTTAGGGCCATTCCTAACGAACAAAAAAAAATCACGATTCGTGACGTTTTGGCATGACAAAATATCACGATTCGTGATGTTTCTTTCCTAACGAAAATAGGTGCTTTTTCGTCACGTTTCGTGATATTTTCAAATTATAAAAAATCCGATATTTTCAAACCAACGGTATTTGAGGGTAGGGCCAACTCTCGCAGGTAGGTCACGGCCAGGCCGTGCCGGGCCGACCGCGCCCGACCCGGTCCGTGATTCAAACCATGGGGAGAGGCCCGACACGGTCTGTGATATTCAAACCTCACGCGCCGTCGGCCAGGCCAGGTCCGCGCGAGGTTCCAATCTCGCTGACATGACGTCTGCTCTGCCTGGCCCATGAGATTTTCAGATTATTTTTGCTTTTTCTTCACGCTGTGTCTCCGCCTCCTCGAGATTTCGAGGTCACAGCATGCTCGTTACCCCGCACCCAGCAGTGTCTTTAGGCAGCCACTCGCTGTCCACAACCGGCGTACGAAGCAGGGCCTGGCATGCCCCTATACCGGCCATCGGATACCGTTGGTGTCGGGTGGGTTACGTAGTGCCTTGATCAGGCGTATTTTGAGCCACGACAAATGTCGTGAATCGTGATTTTGTTTTTTTTTTAAGAAATTGTAAAAAAATTGGCGTCATGAATCGTGAGGTTTTTGTCGTGAATCACGACAAAAAAAATCACGATTCACGACAAAAACCTCACGAATCGTGATTTTTTTCGTTCGTTAGGAATGGCCCTAATTATCTAATTATAGGGTTTCCCCCGTTGCCACGATTTTTTTACCAAGAATTTTGACAAAAAAAAAGTCTGTCGTTTTTGCTCCAAAATAAACGCCCCGCCGCTGTGGTCTGTTCGCAAGCCGCAAAAAAAAAACAAGCAGCGAGAGAGAAAAGCGAGCACCGAAACGTACATACCGAACTGATTTTGAAAGCACCAAGCTGCCTACAACACGGCACACGAGACAACACAAGCCCTACCCGCTTGGTACAGCGGCGAAAGAAGTAGTAGAAACACGACGCTGCTGTTCCTGGGCGGTGACGAGCCGGGTAGCTTCTGTAATCGCGAGTGGTGTGAGGCGACCCCTGAAAAGCAGGTCTCTTTTATGCCCCATGGCGTACCGCACAGCAAATTCTTGAGCTCGAAGCAGCTTTTTCGTAACCACGAACCTGGCTAGGACACGAGACACCAGATAAGACAAGCCCTGCGCGCTTGGTGCTGCTGCGACATAAGTAGTAGAAACACGACGCTGCTGTGGCTGGGCAGTGGCGAGCCCGGTAGCTTCTGTAATCGTGAGTGGTGTGAGGCGACCTATCAAAAGCAGCCTTCTTTTGTGCCCCACGCACAGCAACTTCGTTTAGCTCAAAGCCAGAATTTCTATAACAGCCAAGCCCGCTAGAACACCGCACACAAGAGACAACCAGCCCTATCCGCTTGCTGCGGCAACGGTATGAGTAATAGGAGCAAGGTGCTGCTGATTTTTAGCGGTTGGGGGCGTGGCTGCTGCCGCATTCGCTTGCGTTGTCTGTTGCTCCTGAGGGTGTCCTGTGACCAAAAAGGCAAACGCACAGAGGAGCGCCGACCGGGCTACTCGGCGACAAACACTAAACTACAGTTGTTTCTAAAGGACAAAAAAATACAAATTTCCAAGCTCTTTGAAAAAAATCAAAATAATAAACACTCTAATGTTGGGAATCAAAACAAAAAAAAATACCGAAGAAAATTACAAAAAAGCGCGGCGCAATCAAGTTTGGTAAAAATCTCGAACATAAAGACAAATCTTTGTAATTTTGTTGATGGGGGAAACCCTCTATTATCTATTATCAAGAGAAAAAGACCCCCAAAAAAAATTATCGACTCCGGCGAGAAAAAAACGCGCAACAATTTTTTTCGCCTGCGGCGAAAATGTTGCGCGCCCAAAAACGCGTGTTGCGCTGCGCGCAACTAGCCTCGCGGCGACTGTTGCGCAAAACCGTTATTTTGGCCAAATGTTGCGCCAGCGCAACAGCGCAACACCTAATTAATGCCCTGGTGTACACTGATAATGTGCCTGTGCAATACAGGACGCCTAATAAGAAGAAACCCAGGCTGGTCTTTGGAGGAAAATGAGAAATTCGGGAGCCGATATCTTGAAATTTGTGTAGAAATCACCCTCTCTCGAATAAGAAATCCAGCCTGGGCCAGCTTTCCTGTTTCGTATTACGAGTAGGTGTCCTGTACGAGTACTGCTGTGCTGAAGAAAGCAGGAAGAAAGTGTACAACACTAATTCCAAGTATTTTTAATATAGTATTAATACCATGGTACGTAGTATGTCCCGAAAAAATGGTTGCAGTTTTTAGTTTTTAACTGCTTCGTACACCTGTTCCCAATTCCCAACAACAAACTTTTTGATTGGCCCAATCAATGTACTGTATGACAAATCCACACCTGGAAACACCGCTACCACTGTACTTTTGTTGTATTATACGATACTATATTATAGGGGTGCGCCGAACTATGCCAGAGCGGGGCCGGTTTAACGGGCAAAAAACAAATGCGGCCATCGATGCGGAGCGCTTTTGCAATGCCGGCATCAATGCGGAGCCCTTGTATGTAGCGGACAAAAAAAGAAGAGGAGAAAAAAGACGGGGTCACCACCCACAGGCACGAAAGCAGCCACCCACGTACCAACCAAGCGATTTACGCACCCACCCACCCCCGCCCATCCACCCATGCACCAGGCGATTCACACACCCACGATGTACTCCAGCAGTACTGCAGCAGTAGAACGTATAGCAGTAGTAGATGTTGCACAGGTAGATGTGCAGCAGAACGTACAGCAGCACTACTGCGATTGCAGTAGACGTGTTCCCAGTTCGTGTACGCAGTAGAAAACAAACAGCAAAACACGCCGACCACCTATACCCACTCGCCCACTCGCCCACCCACGCGCCCACCCACCCACCCACGCATCCACCCAGCCATGTGCTACAGCAGCACAACAGCAGTACGTAGGGCAGCATTTAGATAGATAGATTGCGTTCATTCAAAACCGCCAGTTGTGGGATTTCCATTTTTTTTACGATCCACTCCGTTCCCGGGGAAACAAAAAAACAACCCCGGGCGGGCGCCTTCCCCCGCCCCCCGCTCGCCGAGTTCGGCGTCGGAGCCCGTTCTTTCGGCGGGGTCACCGAGGGCTGATGCGATGGTTGAGGGCGGCGTGGCGCGGGTGCGGTGCCTCGGGCGGTCAGGTGGCGCACGATACAGCCGACGCCGCGCGGGGCATACCAAAAACGGCATAGTCGTGAAGACTCATTTGGACATGACCATCACTACCGAGCAGCATTAACTAAATATTAAGGATGCCGCAATTCTGCCAGGTGGACCTCATCGCGAGGTATCGCGAAAATGGCTCAAATTTGCCAGTGAGAAAAGCTGTCGAGCCTTCACCGAGCACCAGCTACAATTTTGTACCTGCTACATGTATTTTTAGATATGTATTTATACATTCTGGTCGCTCTCGTAGGAGACGATAATTGCGTGTGTGTGGTTTTTTTAAGTGCCATGTCAGCCCGAGACGACGGTATCATAGCGCCCACACAAAATAACCAAATCGGTACAAAGCGCAGCGGTAAATCGAGCATGGTCATACTCACATACTCATGTGTGGTGTGTTCGGTTGGGGATTGCGCCTAACTCCGGCGCTCTTTCGTGACCAAAAAATGATGCTCGTATCGCGGTTGAAAAAAAGAGTCACGAGTAATGGAACGTGTGTCCAAATTCTCGACTTTTAGTCACACGCCCTTATACTCCTGGCTAGCGCGAGGTGCATGCAAAAATCTATATTATATGTATCCCTACAGTACGTAAGGCGTATTGACCTGAGGGGAGAGACCGACTCGTGCTCTGTTTTTTGTTTGTTTTCGCCTTTCCATCCCATTTATTACCTTAGCCCTTGTTACTCTTACTCCCTCCTAGGCGTAACTAACTCAGATGCAGCACGTGGGATGATGGCAGTGACTCCCGCTTGATGAACGGACCGACTCTCTACGTTTTTCGTCTACCTGAGGAACGATCAGAAATGTTGATTCGACCTGAATTCCGTGATATAAGCAGAGCCGTACATACTCGTGTTCGTAGACTGCTGGTATGTTGTTTGATACGAAGTATTTGCCTAGCCGATACTGAACCTCACGTTCATGCGTGCACGTCATGCCTTGAGTCGTCTGCCTCGGTGTTTGAATCAAGCTTTCTGCGTGCATTTTGGTGACCAAATCCACCAAAGCAGCCTCAAAATCGATTTGAGTGTCATGTTCTTTCTACCAGATATACCCGAGTTCTCCGGAATTATATCTGCTGTATCCACGCTGTACGACTCACAAAGCGCAACGACAAACGCCGATGCCTAAACAAAAGTCCATGGGTGCACGTGAAGCCTTCGGCGTTCCACTGATTTTTTGGTTCGAGGCGTGTTTCTGCATGTACCCTGTTCGCATCATCTAGCAAAAAATAATTTGTTGTTCGGCACGCTGCCGGTTTTCGCTCGCCCGTGTATCAACAAAGAACTGCGCCCCCCCGGAAGCGACACGGTCGAAATTTGCGACTTGAACGACAACCCCAAAACGAGGAGACAAAATAAAAAAAACACGAACACAAACACAAACACAAACACACACGGTTCTCGGGGCAGGCTAGCGGTCACCTGGAAGCCGCCGAAAGCTTTGCCCCGCCGTGCCACGCAATCGACCAGGATGGTGTACGTGTATGCGATTGACCCCATGCCTGTACACCGTGCCCCACTGTGCCAAGCGTTTTCCCTGTGCGCCTGTGCGCCTGGCCGCAATGTTTTTAGAGCTGTTCACGGGTCAGGTTAAACTTCGCGGATCGGATCGGGTCAGGGTGACCTGGCCCAACCCGTGAGGTTTTGAAAACCTCCTGACCCGACCCGACCCGACCGACCCTACCCGTGATATTTCGCAGGCCTCCTGAACCCGACCCGCGGGTATTATGATGTCATGATATAATGATGTAATGATATAATGATATAATGATATAATGATATAATGATATAATGATACAATGATACAATGATATAATGAGGTCATGACCCGTGAAGAGCTATTACATTCCTTCTTCAAGTAATTATTTGCAAAAAATCATCTTTGTACTCCGACTTGGGGTACTACTACTGTTCAGGTCGATCAGATCAGACACTTGTGGACACCGTCCAGCTCCGGCATTTCTCCCCATTAGTACTAGAAATATACCCCAAGCATGGGTTTGTATCGATCCCCGCAGAACCGTCCGCGCCTATGATACTGACACTGTTCGAGCAGGCGCTCGAAAGAGCGGCGATCAACCAAACTAACGAACGTCACATTTCTACTGTGACGACTGTTGCAGCTGCAGTCAATACTTTTTTTAAGGGGGCTACTTATTTGTGCAAAATATAATCACCTTGTCGTCACGTTGCCATCAATCTTAACCTTGCCATCACCTTGCCATGACCCTCTCACCACCTTGTCATCACCATGTCACCTCCTTGTCAGGGATGAGGGAGGCTTAAACGAGGGGGAAGATGCGCAACTGCTCGCGTCCGGTCGGAAGGAGGATGATGGCGACGGCGAGAAGGCGGGAGGGGAGACGGCATCCAAGCGAGCGAAAGACATCGATGGGAATAAACAAAAGGTTCGTACCAGTTCGTACTGCTGATATAATACACGGTACATTCGTAATTTTGTACAGGATAGACCCGCGAATAAGAAATAACCTAGTAAGGCTAGTAAAAACCTAAGGCCAACTATTATGGGGGGGACGCTAAGAAATTTAGAATCATAAATCGTGCGCAGTGGCGAGAGGCACACTAAATCCTATACAATAGCGTATTTTCGAGGTTGTTCAAGGGTGGTGTCACCATAAGAACCTGAAGCTTGTCATGCTCAGATTATAGTTTATTGTTGTCACGCCCATACTGCATGTAGTATACCAGGTGCATCACACCGTAGTGTGCGTATAGTGCAACCCAATTCACAGCTCACAGCAGTAGCGCCATGCTCTTACAGTGAACAACTGCTGGTTGATCCACAAGCACAGCCTGCTCTGAAGGGTATTGGGAAGGACAGGGATGACCTCACAGATAGGCAACCATGGTGACCGGACAGGAAGGGTACATGTAGACATGGAGTAGGATATTGAAGAACAAAGTATATCACAGAGTACCTCCCGGGAACATTTGATGTCCCCGGGGAAAGCATGCCTGTTGTCTCTACGCATCCCAGACAGCTACAATTGGCAACCACAGAACGCGAGCCTCGTCTCGTTATTTGAAACGACAGGAATTTGCTACTGGAAGATTTTACTTCAAACGATATGTACGACATTTATTTGATCTTGCATGGCTGTGAACGGGGCGAGCAGCCTGGCAGCCTGCAAAGAACGGCTTTCGGCGGTGTTTTTGTCCTGGACTTCAGTAAACTTCGGTATTGCGGACTTCCCGTGTCGCCGCGTGCGGTTGACTTGCCTAGAAGCACATTGAGTGCATTCGTCAAGCTCTGCTCGTTACCTTTCGCTGTATGATGAGCACGGGAAAGTTCCCAAATTCGTCGTTACTGTAGCGAGATGTCGTTACTGTATGCGCCTGTTGGCCACCACCGGCATGATGTATAATATATATACGAGTATGTACATCCTTGTTGTCCGCGCTGTGCCAGGTTTGGCCGCTCCGGCATGCACCGGTAGAGCGGCCTGTTGTCAGATCGACTGTAGCCGTAGCCGTGCCGCCTTACCTAATGTCGTTATGGCGATAGCTGCACAACGTCGCCGTTGCTTTTTGTTGGATACATGCCGTCGAAAACGTGATCACGCCCAGAAGCGGAAGGAGTTGACCTTGCTCCGTCTGCCATTTTCGTCCTGACGACCGAGCACGCGTGGGCGTACATCTACAGTACTCGTATGATACCTTTTGCCGGTAGCTGTATTTCATTCGCGGGAGATAGTCACGAGAAACGTAACGTAAGGGCTACAAGTTAACGGAGTGTCTACGTTGGGGAACCAATGGCACTGGGTTCATCGGTATTCCTGTGCGCGGATGTCAACCACGGTATGCAGACTCGTATTGGCTAAATTTCACGTTTTTTGGAGTCTGCTGATTTTGGAATATCTGCTTGTGCGCGCGGCGTAAGCCGTAAAAACCTTTTGATTGTATATACGAGTTGCAACCGAACCCGAGAAACGGCAAGTGTCCATGCTACAGCCCTAACTGTTTCCGCTATGTCCGTCTTCCCTCCGCAGGTGCCGCAGGTGCTGCAGGTGCCTGCACCCCGCCCGCAATCTGCAACGAGGCATTGCGTGCATGACGCCTGTACGACCGTAGCGAGCTTCAATGTCGATCGCAGCAAGAAAGCGGCGTACTGCAAGCAACACGCTGAGGACGGCATGGTGAACGTCCGCCACGATGCTTGTTCATACGACGGATGCCCGAAGCGACCGAGCTTCAATGTGAAGGGCAGCAAGAAGCCGGGGTACTGCAAGAAGCATGCTCAGGACGGCATGGTAGACGTCATCAGCAGGCGTTGCTCACACGACTCCTGCACGAGGCAGCCGAGCTTCGCTGCCGAGGGCTGCAAGAAGGCGGTGTACTGCAAGGAGCATGCGGAGGATGGCATGGTGCAACTCCTGAGAAACTGCTGCTCGTATGAGTCCTGCACAGGGGGAGCGCGCTTTAGTACCCGCGGAAGCAAGAAGGCGCTATACTGCAGGAGCCATGCTGAGGACGGCATGGTTGACGTTCGCAGAAAAGTGTGCTTGTATGACTCCTGCCCAAGGCGCCCGCACTACAATATCGTAGGAGAGAAGGCGGTGTACTGCAGGAAGCATGCTGAGAAAGGTATGGTGAAAATCACCAGCAGCAGGTGCTGCACACATGACACCTGCACGAAAGCGCCGAGCTACGGTGTCGAGGGCAGCAAGAAGGCGGTGTACTGCAAGGGGCATGCTGGGGAAGGTATGGTGGACGTCATTAGCAGACGCTGCACGCATGACTCCTGCTCGGTACTCCCGAGCTTTAATTTTGAGGGCAGCAAGGTAGGTGTGTACTGTAAGCAGCATGCTGAGGGTGGTATGGTGGACGTCCGCAGCAAACGTTGCCAAGGTGACTCTTGCACCAAGGAGCCGAGCTTTAATGTCCGGGGCAAGTTTGCGCGTTACTGCAAGCAACACGCTAAGGAAGGTATGGTGGACGTCCATAACCAGGAGCGCTGCTCACACGACTCTTGCATGGTTCGGCCGAATTTCAATGTCGAGGGTCGCACGACGAGGATGTACTGCAGACGACATGCTGAAGACGGCATGGTGAATGTTAGTATTCGCTACGTGAAACGTTGCTTACACGACTCCTGCACGAAAGCGCCGAGCTTCAATGTCGAGGGGAGCAAGACGGGTGTGTACTGCAAGGAACACGCTAAGGACGGTATGGTGGGCGTCCGTAACAAGCGTTGCTCACACGACTCCTGCTCGAGGCTATCAAGCTACAATATCGAGGGTAGCAAGACGGGTGGGTACTGCAAGGAACACGCTAAGGACGGTATGGTGAGCGTCCGTAGCGAGCGTTGCTCACACGACTCCTGCAGGAGGCGACCAAGCTACAATATCGAGGGCAGCAAGACGGGTGTGTACTGCAAGGGACACGCTAAGGACGGTATGGTGAGCGTCCGTAGCAAGCGTTGCTTACACGACTCCTGCTTGGGGCGACCATGCTACAATATCGAGGGCAGCAAGACGGGTGTGTATTGCAAGCTACATGCTGAGGACGGCATGGTGGACGTCTTGAGGAAGCGCTGCTTATACGACTCCTGCTCGAAATCCCCATGCTACAATGTCGAGGGCAGCAAGAAATCGCGCGCGGTGTACTGCAAGGAGCATGCTCAGGACGGCATGGTGAACATCGTTTACAAGCGTTGCAAAGATGACTCCTGCACTAGAGTGCCGAGCTTCAATGTCAAGGGCAGCAAGGCGCGGGTGTACTGTAAGCAGCATGCCAAGCCCGGCATGGTGCACGTCCAGCGCAAACGCTTCTCACACGACTCCTCCTGCACAAGGCTTCCGGCGGGCGGTCTTTTGGCCGACAGTGAGACGGCTGCATGCATCCGCCATAAGAGTGATCTCCTGTTGAGTAATGATCAGGGGATCAATTTCAGAGCAGCCTGCGAGACGGCGGGTTGTCATAAACTAGCGAAGTGGGGACTTGGCGGGAAACGACCTACTCACTGCCCTGCCCACGGCCGTCTCGAGGAAGGGCTCGTCCGCATTCTGGGATATGGGTGCAGCAAGGCCGCTTTTCGCGCCGTGTCGTCCCCTGTCCTAGAGGGCCTCTCCCCGCACGTCAAATCTGAATGTTTATTATAGTTGTTGTGGTGTAGAGCGGAACACTTCGTGGCTACAGAAAAACAGTAGTAGTAGTTGCGGTTTGGCTCAGCCCTGAACGCGTTTTTTTTCGAGCTGGCGAAAAGGCATCTACAGCAGTAGAGTAGGCGCTAGCCTCTAAGCCTCGCCAATAAGCACTGCCTCAATTCCCGTTTTTTGCTACAAGCAGTAGAATGTATGTTTTACAGTGGGATCTTCCAACCCTGTCTCGATGTAATAAGACGATCAAAGGCTACGGCGCGTATTTTGCCCGGACAGCACGCCGTTATCTAGGGAAACCCCATGAGAGGGACAGGGGCTATGCTACACAATATGGAGCTCCCGCGGCTGTGGCGTTTTCAGCCGTCAGCGGTGATGAAGGAGCGCGGCATTTCCCAGATTTGGTGATAAGAAGTTTTTTGCTGAGCAGTAGACACGCTGTACGTTTGCGAGCTGGTCGACCTACTAACTAACGTGCCATGTTGCAAGAGTCATGCTACGTAGTTGAATTTTGATTGTGTTGAAGTTGAAGTTGCCGTCGTGGTCGAAATCCCGGTGGCATACGTAGTAAGTGCTTTCGCTTACGCTTCTGTCACATATTACGTATAAGCAAAGTTGTTTTTTTGCTGAACACTCACTTTGGAGTTGCTCAAGTTTCATACCAAAACCCCGATCTAGAGACAGCCTGCAGCCAGCCGTGGGGCATTCGATAGTCGGCTGGTATGGACACTGCGTGTTGCAGTTTCTCTAAACAAAAAAGTAATGCTTATCTGTATTTTCTTGATTTTTTCCAATCTTATCACGTGAAGTTATTGTGTTATACGGTATACTGTAGTATTTTAATTTAACTGTCACGCAGCGCAAACTATGCGTTGCCGTGCTGTTCCCTATCAGTAGGTGTTTGTATTTAAGGTTGGACGGAGGCATTGATTTTTCTGGGATGTTTCGGACTTCAAAATAGGGAAGCGGTCAAAACCAGGTAGAACCCGTGGTCACTTGGACGCCAAACGCAGGTACATTTTGGATACGAGTGAAAAACACATCACAGCAGCAGCAGCGACGAGATAACATTAAGCTAGGTAAACACGTTTCTTTCAACGCTAAAGTCAACGATTTCAGCCCGCAACCGCACACCTTGATCCAGACACGAGTATTTCAGTTATGAGGCAGTATCATTTAGGGGGTCGGGTAAAAAACGAAGCAGATTATTGCAAAAAATGCAAAAAAAGCAGCAAGCTCCACCGGGACACCGCGAGCAGGGCCCAAACCACCCCTGGCAGAGTCGGGAGAGGCGCGCACGATCAAAACCACGACCAGAAAACACTCCGACAACGCACCCCTCAATGCGTGTGTATGGCGATCTGGGTAAGGGTTATTAAGGCTACGAAGAGTTATCGGGTCGGAACTGCCAATACGCACAGAAACAAATGACATCTAACCGTTTTTTCGACGAATATTTTCGACTGTTGTAAAACGACAGCCCTCCGCGACATATCTCTCGCTTTTTGTCGTCTTCTTCTCTGATCGCACCGCCGGAAACAAAATACAGCAGTCAGCAGTCGTCGGGCCTATATACAAGGCGGTATCGATGAGGCAGCCGCTTAATATATGGCGGTCGAAATCGGTCGGCAGGACAGAGCGGCTGCCTCCCTATATACGAAGAGACGGGCTCTATATAAGGCGGTACCGATCTATATAAGGCGGTACCGGCCTAATCAGAGCCCATTCTCGCCTCCACATCAGTAACAAACCTATCTCTGCTGCTGTAGCTCACCATGAGATATATACAATATATCACACCCTTGCGCTACCGCTGCGCTGCGCGACAAAACATACCACAGATGCGCCCACCATACCTCATGGTCCGAGTATACTGATACCTGATACCGGTATATTTCATCGTACTTTTGTACTGAGAGTACTCTCAGTGTGAGCAGTACTAACGGCCGAAGTACCGCCAGCACTCGCAGTGCCTCCACTATCCCTCCCCCCGAAAGTACTCCACTCTAACTCCCACTACTGGGAGCATCTGTGGAACACGTATCCCTACTCCTACTACTGTAGATCACAACGACCAGTGCGGATAGGCACGACGCCCTGTGCGGCGGGTGAACTGTGTTCGGTTCCAGACCGCGCCCCTCGTTGGGCCAATAGCAACACTACTCTACTGTGCACTAAAGCGCAACATTCATTCAAAAGGGCGGTTGCCCCCTATACCGCCCAACAAGGTGTACATCATTGAGGCAGAATACTGTAACAAGACCTCTAAAAGGCGGTGATAACCTCGCTGTAACGAAAAACATAGCTTCTCCATAAAAGGCGGTCAAACGCACTGCGCTACAGCCGTATAGGCCCTACTGCGGCGGCTGTAATACACACAACTCAAGAATAAAATACTGAAGTAATACTGTAACAAAAACCTCTCGAAAAGGCAGTCGACCGCCCTATGACGACAACAATGGCTTATCGATACAAGGCGGCCAGACGCACTATTAATACCAGGTACCGCCTTAATAGGCCCCACCACGGCTGCAATACACGCAATTGAAGCACACATCTCGTACACTTACAAACAAGACCGAAAAGCGAAAGCAGAGTGAACGACACGCGCCCAGTATAACTACGCTGTTCGACTTGCAGCCGACACCGAGGGGGCTGCACACAAAAAGGGGGAGGGGGGGGGAACCAAAAGGAGGAACAAACAAACAGAGGGACTACGCGATATAATAAAATACGCAGACTCGCTCGCACGGAGAGCGGCGAATCAACAACACAAACACCCAACAAGGGCTATAAATACGCACGCGCACGAAAGAAGCAAAAACAGAAAAAAAAAAACCCAAATAAACGAAAAGAAGGAAAAGGGAAAATGATAGGTGGACGAAAGCAAATGACGGGAAAAGGCATTGGTGACGGCAAATAAAAAAGGCGAGGAAGTTCCGGCGGTCCTATGCTATTTCCGACCAATCAGAAACCTATTTGCCCGAAACGTCTTTCTCTCGAGGTAGCTCGTGGTTGAGCTTATGGTACATCGCAATCATGTACGTTAGCAAAACTACCACAACGTCACTACGCCCCCTATCCAACTGATTACCAAATGGTCAACACCTACAGCCTGCCTCAAGATTGGTTTTCGGTGCCAAACATCGGGCACCTAAAGATACCCATAAACAACACTATTCTGCTTAGTACTGTAGTGTAGTACTACCACGACACAGCAGTGCGCAAGTGTATACCAGGTACGTCTATAGTACACGCCTACATACGGCGAGAGAAAGAGATGTCGTGTCCGCAGTTTTCCGATTGGTCGTTTTTTTAGGTTGGAATTGTGTTCCGCAACGATTCCGGATGACGCCAAATGTCGACCAAGAATTGTCCACCAATGAAAAATTACGTAGAGAAAAAATTGGCCAATCAGAAAACTGCGGGCACGAAATCTCTTTCTCTGTAGGCTACTATTACGGCAGCTGTGAAAACAACCCACGAGAAAACTATCTGCATTGAACCAATTCGGTCAGAGTACCTGGCATCACTGGATCACAACCGCCTTCCCCGCCACCTCTGTTGCTAAACCTCCACGACCAAAAATACAAACAACACCCTGAGCGTCCTACCCTTCTTACCGCCTCCGTACAATACCACCGCTTAGACGCAGCACGATCGTTAGTTCGAACAGGTCGTCAAACAATACAAGGTGCCTGCTACTTGGCAAGCCTATTTTTACAAAACTCCGGGAACTACGCGTTCCACCATCGCCAAGGACGGCTGAAAAAGCTACAGCCGTGGGAGGTCCTTCTTGTAGCATAGCCCGTGATTCGCTACAACCGCACGACTTCGTTCTCGCAGCATGGCCCCTGTTCCCGTCTAGAGGGGTTTCTACTTATCGGCGTGATTTTCGGGAGCAGGGCGTGCCTTAGCTTTTGAGTGCCTTACGCCCAGACACCTTCAAACCCTCCACAGTAAGAACCCCCCCTGGCGAAAAGGGGCACTGATACCGATTATAACTTTTTAAGGGGAAACCCAGTAAGGCTAGGGCCTGCTATACAGGCCTTTCTGAATTCTAGCAAACCGAACGTCTTACCCAATACGGCTAGGGCCTACTATACAGGCCTTTCTGAATTCTAGCAAAGAGAGGCGCCTTCAGGGCTGAGCCAACCGCAACCACGAAATGCTCCTAGTTTTGTTTTCTTCTCACCAAAACTAAACTAAACTGTTTCCATCTTAGCGCGGCGAGGGGGGCCCCTTCGGGAACTGGGAGGTGGGGCACGTACAGCAGCCTTGCGGCCGTTTAATCCCAGAATGCGGACTAGCCCTCGCTTGCGGGGGCCGTGAACGGGGCAGCGGGTAGGCTGTAGCCCGTCGATCCCCCACTTCGCTAGCTTGTTGCAACCCGCCACTTCGCATGCTGCCATGAAATTGATCACGGGGCCGTCCTTGAAATCATTCCTGTGGCGGGTGCACAGAGACAACACACCGTCGGCGAGTAAGCCCCACGCCGCCATCTTCGGGCAGGAGCGGTGGGAGCAACGCTTCACGACAACGTTCACCATGCCCTCCTTGGCGTGCTCCTTGCAGTACGCCCCGGTCTTGCTGCCCTCGACATCGAAGCTCGGCGCCTTCGCGCAGGAGTCATGCGCGCACCGCTTGCTGCGGATGTCCACCATGCCGTCCTTGGCATGGTCCTTGCAGTAGACGGACGCGTGGCTGCCCTTGACGTTGTGGCTCGGCACCTTCTCGCAGGAGTCTTCTAGGCAGCGCTTGCGGCCGACGACCACCATCCCCTTCTTAGCATGCTGCTGGCAGTACACCCCCGCCTTGCTCCCCTCGACATTGAAGTGCGGTCGCTTCTCGCAGGAGCCGTGCGAGCAATGCCTGCTGAGGACGTCCACCATGCCGTCCTCGGCATGCTTCTTGCAATACACAGCCGTCTTGCTGCCCTCGACATTGAACCTCGGGCGCACTTGGCAGGTGTCGTTTGAGCAACTCTTTGTACGGACGTCCACCATACCGTCCTTAGAATGCTGCTTGCAGTACACCGGCGTTTTTCCGCCCGCGACATTGAAGGACGGCACCTTCGTGCAGGAGTCGTGTGAGCAACGTTTGCTACGAACGTCCACCATGCCGTCTTTGGCGTGCTGCTTGCAGTAAGCCCCCTTCTTGGTGCTCTGGACATTGAAGCTCGGCCACCTCGTGCAGCTATCATGCGAGCAGCATTTGCTCCGAAGGTCGACCATGCCGCCCTCAGCATGCTCCTTACAGTACACGCCCGATTTGCTGCCCCCGACATTGAAGTAGGCCTCCCTTGTACAGGAGTCATGCGAGCAACGCTTGCGGATGACGGAGACCATACCGTCCTTCGCATGCTGCTTGCAGTACAGCGCCCTCTTGAGGCCCTCGATATTGAAGCTCGGCACCGTCGTACAGGCGCTTTTTCTACATTGGTAGCTATAGATTTGGATCATGCCGTCCTCCGCGTGCTGCTTGCAGTACGCAGGCGTTTGACTGCCCTCGGCGTTGAACCTCGATTTTTTTGTGCAGGAGTTATGCGAGCAGCTGTTGTTGTTGTTCACCTGCACCATGTCGTCCGCGGCATGCTCCTTGCAGTACGCCGCCTTCTTGCTGCCCTCGATATTGAACCTCGGTTGACTTGTGCAGGAGTTCTTTGAGCAGCGCTTTCTAACGACGTCCACCATGCCCTCCCCGGCATGCTGCTTGCAATAAGCCGCCTTCTTGCTGCCCTCGGTGTTGAAGTTCGGTTGCCTCGTGCAGAAGAAGTGCTTGCAACGAATGTGGCGGACGTCCACCATACCGTCCTCGGCATGCTTCTTGCAGTACGCCGCTTTCTTGCTGTCTTTGGTATTGAAGCTCGGCACCGTCGTGCAGGAATCATGCAAGCACCGCCTGCTCGTAACCGCCGACGATGTCCGCGGTGTAGATGCCTGTGGCCCCTGCGGAGGGCAGATGGACACAGCGAGAACGTTTTTTGGGTTTGTTGAGTTGCGCAGAGCCAGCCGCCTATGCAAGGCATGTAAAAAGAAACATATAGGATACCGTATAGAAAAAACAAAAAAACAAATGGGTGTACGGCGTGTGGTTCCAGTATTACGAGAAGGAATTTTGGACAAAACGTCATGAAACCTACAGCGACTCTAACCCTTATAACCTAAACCTATCCCGAGCCCTTGACCGACCTGTATGGATGTTGTCCGCAAAAATATTTTCGGAAAAAAATATCAACCATATTATAGTTAATACCAAGTACATATTAAACATTTGGTTATTTCCATACTAAATACCATACACATACTTGCGGGTCCCGCGTATACTAGTTACTGGTTGGGCACACTTGCTGTTGGTGAACCACACCAGCAGTAAACCACCACCTGGTACACAGTTGAGAGTCTCCCAAACGTGAGTCTTCGGGCGCATATGCTCTGCGTTAGGTGTGCAGCCACATTTTTTCGCCAGCGGCTCCTCTCTTAAGGAGGTATATTTCACGCCAAACAAAAAACGTCTTGCGATAAATTGTACCTGGTACGCTTTACCCGACGAACAAACGTATGGCCTATAAATCATAAATAGACATGGACAGATGTTACAGTCGGTACCCCTATTTAAGAGAGGAGAGCGAGCTAAGAAAAAAACACAGTTGGGAGAGGCCACAATCGGCTGGACCCGCCTACACTAAACCTACTCGAAGTATACACTTAATACTATATACTGGTACGAGGTATTTCCCACTGCTGCGGATAGGAGAGAACGATAGTGAAGAGAGGCGTTTTTTTGTGCCTTCGGCCTATATGATACCACACCTCTCTTAAGTCGGGGTACCCCCTGTACAGAACACTCTTGAGTGGGATTCCAACGATAAAGCATGCCTTAGAAGGCGCACGCCTTATTGAATAGTTCCTCAGTTCACGAGTACACTAATAGTCAGTCAACAAATACTTTGGGCCAAAACGTGCTACACACTCTTGTCGCATACCAAGTACAGCAAAAAACGAGCTACATTCCCCTCTCGCATACAGCACGCATACATGTATACGTGCTTCACATACACGCAGTACGAGTAGTATATACCGAAGAAAAAAAAAACACGCGCGACTTTGCTTCACACCGTGAAAACCACCGGTTGGTTGTGTTACGATGCTGCATTGCTCGTGCTGGACGCTCACCAAGTGGACCATAGACACGCCATATTTGAAAAAAAAACTGGGAAAAAAAAACTTGAGATCGAAAAAAACATCAAAACTCGTCCTTGCAAGCTTGGTGTGATACTCACTACCAGGTTGCAAATAGTATCGGTTGTTCCGCAACGCAACACGTTAACTCTTGAACGGCGAGACCCTGCGCTTCGTTGTCACAGTTCGATGGGTGACACTTCCGCACGCACGGATACTAACAAGAAAAAAGGCACGAGGACATACCGAGGACATGCTGCTGTCCTGCTGTCCTGCTGCTGTCGTGAGGACAACACGGTATTGATGTTGTGGCAATACGCTACGAGTACGCGTATGTACGTACTCCAAGATAAATGCGGTGTTCTGTGTAGCACGTATATACACATGATATCACAGGAGCAATACGTTGAATACCGCAGCGGCAATGCTGCACTCTAAAGAGCAATACATACTCCACCAAAACAAAACGTGATCACTACTATTAACAACAATATCAATAACACCCGGTACACAGCAGCACATCAGTACTTTTTTTTTTTTTTTTTTTTTTCATTCCATTTATCATCTTCGCACTTCCGTCTTTCTCCCTCCCTAGTCGTAACTCAGATCCGGGGTCACAAAGTAGGCTCCTCTCCCTCCTCCCCCACTACGGTGCTTGCTTTTCGTTTTTATCGCGAGAAGACTTCAGCCTTTTCTTCCCTCGTCAACTCTCGTCGAATTTTGCTTACCCACGCTATAATATGCGCTCTCGACAGTCGGTGTCATTTGAGAATAAAAACCTCCATGGGGAGAATCGAACCCTCGACATCCGGCCCAAAAGGCTTCGTGGCTACCAGTTAGACCACCGGGGCGACCGGTAGTAGAAAGCAGTACAAACCTCACAATAAACACCATAAATTATACCATAAATAACACCTGCTGTACAACATCAGTAACATTATTTACCGATACATTTCACTTCAGCACGAACCTCGTTCTGGTGGTTGCCCCCCGCATCTCTCGCTCGCTTGGCTGCCGCCCCCCCTCCCGAGTTCTCGCCCTCACCATCGCCCCCGCCACCACCCCCGCCATCGCCCCCACCATCGCCCATGCCATCACCCCCGCCATCGTCCCCTCCATCGGCTCCGCCATCGCCCCCTCCATCGGCTCCGCTACCGCCCACGCCGCCGCCTCCGATATTGGCCTCGCCATCGGCTCCGCTACCGCCTCCGCTGTCGCCACCGCCTCCGCTGTCGCCCTCGCCATCGTTGTCGCGATCGGACGGCATGGGCGGGATTACGTAGGCATGACCGCCCCCGTCTAAGTCTCCCCGGCTCCTGACAAGGTGATGGGAAGGTGATTGGTAAGGTTGATGGCAAGGTGATGGGAAGGTTGATGGCAAAGTGGTGGCAAGGTGATGGCAAGACGATGACAAGATTGATAACAAGGCACACCATCCGTTAGTCCCTCGACATTTTAGAGCTGAAAACATGATACCCAGCCGTCGTTGTTTCATAATCTAGACCGACCCAAAAGACAAGCCTCCGCAACTTTCATGTCTCGTCTTGTCGTTACCTTCTCTGCGCTGCTCTCTCTCTCTCTCTCACACAGCAGTTAGTGCGTCATCTGTTTATCGTTCTTGGTCTACGATTGGATCGCCTTGCTGTGTAGTACCTGGTTTTGTTTTTGCCTACTGGCCGTACATCTATCTCCCTCTTCCTTTATCCAAGCCACCGAGAGCTAGCTCTACACTGTATGACCCTAACCCTAATCCTGCACTGTACGCATACTGCATACCAGGTACAGTACTGCTGAATATACCGTGTGTCTTTCGCGCGTCTCCGACGTACCACTCGGTCCTCAAATATAAGGACCGATTCCATTGCGTGTAGATGTATAAACCTTTCTTATATTTCGGGACATACTGGTACGGGGGCATCGGGCGCTCTGGCGGGGTCGTGAGGGGGCTTCTGATTGATTGCAAGCAGTAAAAAAACAGCTCTTGCAAGTCCAAACAGAAACAGAGTTCGTAGAGAGATGCAGGTGTACCCGGTGGGGGGAGGGTAGTCGGACAAAAACAGGTGTATACGATGTCAGATCCAGGTGGATTAACGGACAGAAACAGGTATAATTCGTATACGATGTGCGTTTATGTCAATCGGACTGCAAGCGACGTTTCTTTTTTACTCGCACCCTTCGCGTGCCTTATTTCTCCGCTCTTTTCTGGGTCGACGCGATGCCCGCAACCCCCCTCGGCTACTGGCTAACACATTCAGACAGTGAGTGTTGAGCACTGATTGTGATGGGATAGGAAAAAAAAAGCCGACCAGGTATATACCGGGTGTATGATTTCGCCTCCGGCGAAGCCTCCAGCGGGGCCTCCTCAGCCGCCAGGGGGGGCGGGGGGGGGTACTCGATATGCATGCATGGCCGTAGTCGTACGACCATAGACCCTCGCACCCCTACAATGCCGGGACGGAGCATGTCGGGTTTTCACCAACCAGGCAGACATTGCTGGCACCAAGCACGAAGCGCCGTGAGGTGTTGGTGGGGGTTCTGTGTTCTCTAAAGCAACAACATACTTCAGTATGTAGAGAGGGTCCGATGAGGCCTAACCGGGGAATATATTTCTGCTCCGGACTGCTTTCGCGTTTTTCGGACAGGGGGACAAGAACATATCCTGCTCCCTGCTCCTGCTCTCTCGTAGGCTGCTGTAGTTTCTGCTTTACGCTGCTCTATTGCACAGCAGCTATTGCTGTAACACCAGTACATGTATACTCTGTGCTGTAGTCTATGAACATGCTCCGTGTCAAAGTTGTAGTGAGGAGCCAGACGTCGGAGCGAGCGAAGCAAGCAGCGATGTCTCTCCGTTATCTAATGGGTCGCCTGCCTGTGGGCAGATGCAGAGAAACTTCTGAGAACGTTCGGTCAGACCGCGACTTTATTTAGTAGTTAAGTGTGTATTCTCAAAAACCTCATTTCCGAGTCTGCCTCAGATATAATATATGCATCAGCAGTTCACCCAGTAAAATAAAAATAATAATAAAAAATTGCGCTATAGCTATAGCGCATCGGTTAACCCCTTAAGAAATGGTCCCACGTATTGGGGACAAACTGCTTGAAATTAGTGCGGGATTTTTTTTCAGTTGTGTAGAAATGTTGTTGGTGGTGGTCGGTGGTGGTGTTGGTGGTGGGACCATCCAGTTCACGCACCAACCGGCGCACCCAGCACCCAGCAATCCACTCACTCACCAATCCACACCGACCGGCCTGTACCCACCCGCCCACCATGCAAGGTTAGGTTTGTTCGCTGACGCGCATCGCCTAACCCATTTAGGACTGCAGTCCCAACGTGGGGACAAAACACTTGGAATTAGAGTGAAATATTTAGTTCTAGACAGTGCAGTTCTAAAGGGGTTAACAACGAAACGCTGGTGGTGATGGGGGCAACTGGTCCACGCACCAACCAACGCACCACTGAGGGCCCGTTTCTCTGAAGAAAATTTTCGAATCGAATCGATTTGAAATCGACTTATTTTTTCATGAATCGAATTGAATTCGATTTGATTTGGTGGAAAAATGCGGCTTTGGTTTCTATTATATCGGGAAACCACGTGTGTACTCGAGATTTTTTTTAGATCGGAATAACGCAGCATCTTACGTAACACCCGGCTGGCAAGTACCGAGGACAGCAGATGAGAGCGACGGCATGCATCGTCGCGTGCGCGCCGCTGGCAGTGTTTTTTTTTTTTTAAGGCGCAGGATAGACAGCTATCACTCTCAGCTTCTCTTGGGTGGGCGGGGGAAACCCTTACACGCCACGCACGGGGCAGCGACGGCGATGCAGCTATCGAATTCTGGAGCTTTTCCTCCGTGTTTTGGGTCAATCGCTTGGTTTTCGCGGGGAAAAAAATGAAAAATTGGGATTGCGACCGCCCATTATTTTGTTTTAGGAGCCACCGCCGAGCTACGCTGTGCTATGGTCTGTAGCCGCGGGCCCCGGCTGTTCCCTCGGTCGCCACTCATTGAGGTTCACGATTTATCGCCCGGTTGGTGGTTGTCGATCATGCCCAAACAGCGACGGACCGCCTCCGGGACGTTGGCCCAGTGTGAACATGCCATGCAAGTTGGATGAACCCCCCCACTTCAAAGAGAGCAACTATTTGCAGTCCATGGGCTGCAGCTCTTAACTACAGTCCACACGCTATTCCGCTAACCCCAACCCTACACTTGTGCACCTACTATTACGGAGGACCATAGTAAATAGGGCCTACCGTAAACACAAAAACCTATATATTTTCCTATTTTTACTAACGATATTTGGTCCTATTTACTAGTGTTTACTATGGTCCCCCGTGATATGTGGGAGCAGGGTGACAAATGAGATCTGGTCCGGGTGGCACCGGGGCAGAGATGTTGACCAATCAAAACGGAGGGTGAAGTCTATTGGGCACCCCGTTTCACCCCTACAACACTAAATCACTCATATTACATTAAAGTGTGGACTGCACTTACATTAAGGGCTACAGCAGTCCATTTCATGGGTTCTATCGTAAACAGTCGCCGTCCATTTCAAAACTTGATTCGAATCGATTCGATTCAGCACCGCCGTGTTCTTGATCCACAAAATCGTACATACCAGGGATAAAGTACCAAATATATTACGGTTTTTGTGGTGGTCCGCACATACATGTTTTTTCTTCAGATTTGTCCAAAACGCGCGGCGAAGCCGCGCTCGGCTCGAGCCCTAGCCTGCACTATTAATAGGGCTAGAGTTACTATAGGGTTAGGGTTGGGTCAACGCCTTCTCGTCATTGGTTTAAAAAACACCCAAAAACACGTGAAACCAGCAAGAAATCATCATACTTTGGTACTTTATCTGGTACGATTTGTGGGTTGAAGGTGCCTCATCCGATTCGATTTGCACAAGAAGGTTCCTGGGACTTGCCCTCGCCCGAAATAACAAATGCCTTCTTGGTGATATTTTTTTTTACCAATCAGAGTGAACTTCTTCAATTCGATCCATAAAAAAAATCGAAGAGAGTTGACGATGGAAGAAATGCTGAAATCTTCTCGCGATAAAAATGCAAGGCAATAACTGTAGTGGGGGAGGAGGGAGAAGAACCTACTTTGTGACCCCGGATCTGGGTTACGACTATTCCCATTAATGGCAAGGAGAGAGAAAGGAAGGGCGAAGATAATGAACGGGATGGAAACACAAAATTAAATTAAAAAAAAATACCAAAAAAGGCGATTTCAAATCGAATCGATTTCAAACTTTCCTTCGCTGTTCGTTAAAACGGGCCCTAAAATAACCCACCAATCCATACGTACATACGTACCCACCAACCCTTACCCCTTACCCCTTACCTGGTACACACGTACACACGTACACACCAACCCATACCCACCCAGCCACGACACAAGGTTTCTGTGCTGACGCGCATTGCTCAACAGCTGTGAGCCGATCCCAAGACTGTTGGTGGAACACAGTAGTAAAAATCTTGAAGAACCGCCAACACCGCAGTTAAGAGCTTGACCACTTCAAGGCGTCTGTCACGCTCCTCATTCCCACCTGTACGTAAGCGTAGCGAGACGTACTGCTGTAGACACCCTACCCACCAGACCCCGCCCAGCAGACCCCGCCAGTAAACTCCGCGAGGTTATTATATACCAGGTATTGGAAACAGGATGGTATTTGGCAATGCAATATACATATACATGCATATGTAGGATAGCGAGTTGGACCGACCGGCATGCAACTCTCACCTGCTGAGCATATGCCTTTTGCTCATCCTGTGCCCGTTCTATCTGAGCCAGCTCAGCTTGTCAGGTCAGATGGAGAAGCCTCTCGTCCCACTCTACCCAAGATGTCGTGGGGCCAGAGTGTACTTTTGGAGTTTTCCTCGTGCAAAACTGGGGAGTGATATATATTTGGAGGCGACACGTGGCTGGGGGCCAGGACGAGAAAAAAAACCATAAAGATCCAGATACTGTGACGGCGTTCATTGGCCAAGGTGCCGAGTTCGCGCGCTGGACTGTCAATCCGTAAAGATTTTCGCCGCACCGCCCATCGAGGAACACAGCAGCAAGCAGCAACAGCAGCGGCAGCAGCAGCGGTAGCAGCAGCGGCGGCGGCGGCGGCGGCAGCAGCAGCAGCAGCAGCAGCAGCAGCAGCAGCAGCAGCAGCGACAGCGGTAGCGGCGCCAGCAGCAACATCAGACGTTTTAACCTGATTTTTTAAAATTTTGGAGAAGGCAGCCAGACCTCTCGACGAGGCCTTTCAACGAGGTCAGGCCAGAGACGCCGGAGAGGGCAGCGCCCGGACGAGTAAATATTCCAAGATACCCTATAGCGTCAACAGAGACAGCCATCAGTAACTACTCTTAATACCAGCACCAGTAAGCAGCAGACCAGGCAGCCAGAGCTCTCCGACAGGGAGGAGAAACGGCAGGAGGAGTATCACAACAGCACCAAACGCGGACAACCGTATCCTAGACTACTACAAACAGCAGCAGCAGGCCAGGCAGCCCGAGCTCTCCGACGAGGTCAAGCTGAAATCTGCGGGCGCTACGGTGCTACAGTAGTAGTAGTACGAACAATCGCAACGGCTTCAAGATTCCCATTCTGTGGAGCCCAGGTGAAACGTCGGACTGCATGCGTAACACCATATGTTGCGGTTTTACTGTACGACGTGCCTGGTATCTCGTACTGCTCGGTCCAGATCATTTTAAAATCCCTGTTGCGCTCTTTTGCCAGAACTATGAACACCAGGGAGCAGTACTACGAGTATTAATAGCAGATTTGAAACAAGATTAAGATTAGACATCGTCCCGACCGTCGTCTGTCTCGCATGTTGCACTACTGTACTGTACCAGCCGACTGCAACAGTATGGCGACCGCCCAATGCTGGCGGTGCGCGACCTCGGGGATGAGGCATCAGAGATCAGCTTGGGGAACGCTTTGGCCGCCGGGATCCAGCCGACATGACGGCGTGCCTGCTCGGGATGTGTATCATGTGCCGAAGGATGCCATCCACCTCTCTCTCTCTCTCTCCGAGACTACGGCTGATTGGGTGCTTTCGCATCGGTTCTTCTATAAAAAACTACCGGTCGCCCCGGTAGAGTAGTGGTCAGCTTCAAAGACTACTATCATTGGTACCCAGGATCGAATCCCACCGTGGTGAGAGATTTTGTCTTTTATTTGAAAAAATAAAAAGGAACCAATTGCTGAGAGCGCCTTCGTGGCGTGGGTAGGCGGAATCCGACGCAAGTCGACGAGGGAAGAAAGTGCTGAAATCCTCTCGCGATGAAAATGCAAGGCAAGAACCGTAGTGGGGTAGGAGGGAGAAGAGCCTACTTTGTGACCCCGGATCTGAGTTACGACTAGGAAGAAGAGAGAAAGGAAGGGCGGAGATAATAAATGGGATGGAGAAAAAAAAAAAAAAAAAAAATTGACTTCAAGGGCCCCGTCGCCTCGCCTCTGCAGCCGCTGAACCTGAAGAGCTGACGCCCGGTTGGAATTTTATTGAAAAACGATAGTGGCGGGCAAAAACTACATCACATAGATATCTGTCGCCACTGTCATACGCAACCCCGTAGAGCCCAGCACCCCCCAAGCTCCACGTTTGTAAGTCCCCTCGTCCTTTCCCGCCCTCAAACATGTCGCTCTTCCTGCAGGGCGATCGGGGAAGTTGGTTCAACCATTCAGAACTGAAAACATTATCCCGCACTAATTCCAAGTATTTTGTCCCCAAATACGTGGGACCAGTTACAGTTCCTGAGGGGTTACGGGTTAACCACAGCTCACCGCACTTGAAGCTCGCCGTCACTGATAATTATGATTTTCAAGCTAGTGGGCGGTATGGGGATATCCTAAGGTGGAGGTTAAGACAACGGAGGCGAAGGGCCCACAGTAGGGCACACCTGTCCCGCATGTCAGGCCGCCGCCAAAGCCCTTGTCAGGAGAACGCCGGCAAACGACGAGCACACGTTGTACCGCACGACAGGCCGCACCCACTGCCGCGTGACGGAACTACAATACACAAAGCAGCCGGCGGCCAGAGGAGAAATGGAGCCACGGGACGCCAGGGCTGGCGTTCTGTCCAGGCAGGAGGGTGGGTTTGGGGGGGGGGGGGGGGG